>OX101755.1:43882048-44482048 GCA_944452675.1 Tachina lurida | reverse complement strand
ATTAGAAAACCCCAACCATTTAACATATGCCTCCTCTCCTTTAGTTTTAAGAACCTTTTAAACTAGATAATTATTTGGATATCTAGTTTTTGAAAGTTCTTCTTCATAAAATCCACCTTTGATAGGATTTCCGAGATAATCTTCTAATATGTATGTTGTAGGATATGTATTTTGAACTCTTTTAATTGTGAATATTTCTGTTGTCCAATTTGGTGTATACCCCTTTTCAAAAGTATGCTTATATTTGCTTATGCGAACATGATCTCCAACATTAAATTTTGACATTTTATACATCTTCAAATGACTGTATACTGTATTTAGCAGCTTTTCCTCATTTGTTGAGTTGACTTTAATTGGAGGCATTTTAATGGTACGATGAACTTTTCTGTTGTAGGTATTAAGTAAATCTTTGTATATATCAATCCACTTATATGAACCATTAAAGCTAAATTCTTTCCACATCATTCCTTTTAATGTTCTATTAAATCGTTCTACTATTGATGCTTTCATAATGCTATATGTTGAGTAGTGATTAATGTTGTATTTATGCATTAATTTTCCAAAGTGTGTATTGAAAAATTCTTTACCATCATCCGTTTGCAAGTTTTTTGGAACTCGTCCTAATTGAAAAATATTTTCCATCGCCTTGCTTGTTTCAAGTGCAGTTTTTGTTTTCAGCGGTACTGCCCATGCAAATTTTGAGAATGTGTCAATTACAGTCAACAAAAATCGATAATTTCTATTTTTCGATGAATAACTACCCATTTCAACTAAATCAGCTTGCCAAAGATCATCTAATCCTTTCATCACAACTCTACGGCGTACAAAATGTCTTCGAGCTTGCTTGTGGAGTTCGTCAACTAACTTTCTTTTTGGAGACATTGAGTAGTTTTACGGATTTGTTTGGGAGTGTTGTGATCTATTTGATGCACTTTCAGCTATTGATACGAACATGTAATTTTCTAATCTATAAATTTTCTCATTCAGCTGTTCAATTTGTTCTTCAAAAGATGATTTAATTTTTAGAATTTCTTTTCCAATTTTATAATTGTCTTCTATTTGTAATTTTATTTCGCTTTGTAATTCCTCTATCTGTTCTTGAAGACTTTCTTGAATTTGATTATTGTCTTCCTTAAAGCAATTTAATAATTTGACTTCTATTTTTTCGATTTGAGTTTGCAGAAACAATTTATTGATAGCATCGTTTTCCTCCAGAGCATTTGCAACATTTTTGATCCTTTTGTTTTGGACATCAATGTTGTTGTTCGTATCCATAAAGAACCCCAGCAGCTTAGGTGCATTTTTAATAGAAATTATAGCACTAGTATCGTTTAGATAATGTCCAAACTTATCAACAGACATACTTCATATATATGTATTAATTATTACAGTTAATGTATTGTATTCGCTTCACGTAATTCTTCAATAATTGATACAATTTCGTTATTGTGATTAGTATGACCTGCAGCTTGTGATGCGAGCAGTAGTCGAAGTCGATCTACTAACTCATTGGGGTCATCCCAATATATATAGTTTTGTTTTTGGGGGTTAAAGCGCATCATTCCATCACCCTTATAACCAGGAATTGCTGCATTTGCTACTGCGTTAGATATTTTCTTCTGACTATTTTCTTTAAATATTTTTTGAATTATATGCTTATATTTATATCCTCTAGTCCCCTTGATCTGACCATCGGGTTTATAGTCTCTCCTGCATGCATTAGTTGTAATCAAAATTTTTTTGTAGATTTCAAGTTCAAATTTGTCATAGTTTTTTGGTGTTTTATGAAACATTAAAGAAAACAAACCCGGTGTTAGAGCCCATCTTTGTCCGCCAACGTGAATTTTATCTTCAGTTAGCTCAATGTTACTACTACCAAATTTCCATTCATTATTGTGATCTCTATGTGGACCGTAGTAAGTATCTAATTCATTTCTCGCTTCCAAGAGTGATAAGTCTGTACAACTCTCTTCAGTATTAGAAGTCTGTGAGTAAAACTCGTCTTCATCCTTATCACTCACGTCATTAGCATCATTAAATAAGATGGTGTTATCAAATATTGTTCCTTCTACAATTTTCTTTGGTGTACTTGTCTCTACCTTGACTGATGTTTTCAAGGGCTTTAAACTTTTGTTGGTCTCAATTTTTGTTTGGAATTTACTTTCTTCTTTCTTGGGGATTCTTCCAATATTTTTAGAAGTATTTATAAATTCTTTAAGAGGTTCTGTTATAGGTTTAAATGTATCTCTTAGTTGTTCAAATGATTCTATTTCACCAGTTTTTATACTACGGAGCTTTTTCTTCAAGACATTTCTTGTTGCAACCAGCTCTTTTAAAACTTTCTCATCCATGTTTATTAGCGTCAAATGTCAGATCAGGTTATCAGCTATCAGATCTAGTAACTATATATTTTATTAGGCTATCAGAATGGGTTTCCAGGTATCAATTCAGGTCTGGTTATCAGATCAATTATCAGGTATCAGTTCAGCTTATCAGATTAGGTTTTCAGATATTAGAACAGGTTATCAGATCACTTATCAGGTATCAGAGCAGTTTTTCAGGTATCAGATCGGTTATCAGGTATCACATCGGTTATCAGTAATCAGTTTCGGTTATAAGATCAGTTATCAAGTATCTGTTCAGCTTATCTGCTTATCATGTATCACATCGGTTATCAGTAATCAGTTTCGGTTATCAGATCAGTTATCAGGTATCTGTTCAGCTTATCTGATCAGGTTTTCAGATATCAGATCGGTTATTAGGTATCAGATCGGTTATCAGTTCCGGTTATCAGATCAGGTATCAGTTAATGTTATCAGATCGGTTATTAGGTATCAGATCGGTTATCAGTTCCGGTTATCAGATCAGTTATCAGTTAATGTTATCAGATCAGGTTTTACGTATCTGACCAATTATAAAAAATAGATGTATGAAGTTTAAAGTCAGATTAAGAACTAAAGACTACCTTTTCTGTATAGTAACTTATATTGTTATGAAACAGTCAAATTGTTTTCTGTAACGACCATTATTTAATTCATTATCTTTGCTTATCATCAAAAATCCATATTTATCCTTCCAACACTCTCGACAAATTTCTTGAAACTTTACAAAATTCATGTCGCTTGCCACATGATCACTATAAACATGCTTCATAGTTTTCTCATCTTGTTTAAATATTATAATTACATTGGCATTGTCCCTTATCAAATGTTTTGGAATTCTGGTATAAGTTTGACATAAGTAAAATGAATCAACATTCTTATGTCGCCCCATACAAAAATATGCACGTGTATTATTTTGCTTCTCGCATGCAACATCGTCAAATATTATAATTGAATTGCTTTTAGCTTCGTTAGGGGAAATAACAGATTCATTGTCTGTAAATGTGTAATATCCCATTCCTTTTATTGGTAAAATTAAGTTTCTTAGATATTCATATTTCGGCTGATATAAAGATTTTGAGTATAAATATATGTTTTTAAACTTCTATCAAGCTAATCATAATATTAGTCTTTCCACAATTTGATGGACCAACTATTAGAGCACGAATAGAATTTGGTAAGAGGGAACTATGCTTTATTTTTGAGGTGATGTTTGATGAAGCATCAACATTACGGATTAAAATATTTTTATGTTGTTTTACTAACTGCATTTTTGTAACTAAATGCAATTCATAAATACTACCTTTTATTATAGAAAAAATAAAATAATATGGTTATACGATATCGGAAATCGTTTAGTCATAAAAAAACTGTCATTGGAGAAGGTTTAGTTAACAATATAATAAACTCTCTACCTATTGAAATTCATCTGCCTGGATATCAGTACTGTGGACCTAGAACAAAACTACAAAAACGTTTAAGTAGAGGTGATAAAGGAATTAATTTATTAGACTCTGCTTGTAAAGAACACGACATTGCTTATTCTAAAAATAAGGATTTAAGTACTAGACATAAAGCTGATAAAATACTTGAAAACAAAGCTTGGAAGCGAGTTCTTGCAAAAGATAGCACTCTCACAGAAAAATCATTTGCATATATGATTACTAACGCAATGAAAGCCAAAACAAAATTTGGAATGGGCGTGAAAAAAAAGAAAAATGATAAAAAAATTAATTTAAATAGTAATAAAAAGCTGTTTAATACATCAATTAGAGCTGCATCAAAAATGTTGAAGAAGGAAAAACCGTTGGATATTAACTCAGCCATTAGAATTGCACGAAAAACTATTAACAGTTCTTTGAAGGGGAAAAAATCACAAATTATTGCACCACGTATAATACGTGTTCCAAAAATTGGTGGTTTTTTACCATTAATTCCAATATTAACTGCTCTGGGTGCATTTGGTAGTTTAGCTACTGGAGGTGCTGCTATAGCAAAGACTGTAAATGCAGCAAAAAATGCAAAAAGACAACTTGAGGAAGCAGCTAGACATAATAGAGCGATAGAATCTATAGCGGTAGGCGAAGGACTTTTTCTCAAACCCTATAAAAAAGGTTATGGTTTGATTTGTAAAGAGAACTCAAAAAACCAATTCAAATGCTACCCACTAGACCATTAACGGATGTTGATCTACAAAATTTTTCATCAAAAATTCCATACTTTAGAGGAGTTTATATGCTGAACACTCTACCAAAACGTCCGAGGAGAAAGGAATGTGGAATAATCAATTTATATATGTCAACAGGACTCGGCACACATTGGGTAGCATATTTTAAAAACAACAAAGAAATAGAATATTTCGATAGCTTTGGAAACTTACAACCTCCTGCAGAAGTAATCAAATATCTGGTTAAAATATGAGATACAACTATAATCAATATCAGAAGTTTAATACATTTAATTGTGGTCATTTATGCCTTCAATTTCTTTATGAATTAAATAAAAAAAAATTAAATTTAAAATTCCATCTTTTATATAAAATTTTGTTTTATTACTTGCAAAATATATATGTATACAAAAAATTTATATTACTGCCAAATGGGGTATTGGGCATTGGGAATTAAAAACTCCTCCACATCCTCCTCCTTATCGAGAAGCAAATTCCGTTCTCCTTGCCTCTGCACCCGGAATGTGCCATCTGAGAGGTGGGTGAGCTCCTCATCGGTAAGAGAGTTATACCTATTTGGTAAGAACATGAAGTTGTCCTCCATCTCAATTTTCACTGTTGGACCGTATTTTGTCGTTGTCCTTTGCGCCGAAATGACTCTGTATTTTTTAGAAACATCTAACTCCTTTATATGTATCAAGGACTTGTTGTTTAATGAACTGAATTTCTTAATTAAATTTAACGATTCCATTTTGATTTAATGTTCTATCTTTGAGTATTTGAATTGAATTGATATTAAATGTAGATTCGATGAGTCTAAGAAGCCTACATGAAAATATTTACTGTGAAATAGTGAATATGTCTATATGTGGAATATTCGTAGAAAGAGGGAGAGAGAAAGATAGAGAGAGAAAACAGCAATTCCAATCAAAAATTTGTGTGTATCATTATGAAATTAAAAGTTTAATACAATATCAAATAGCCATTCAACACGTTAAGAACTTGACAATGAAATCTGCAGTAGAACAATTTCTTGAGGAATATGATGGTTAATGCACGAACATAAGGATGCACTACTATGTTTTCTTCACATGCTTAAAGAAAACGAAGACTTTGGTGTGGAGGATAATAATGATGCAGAACACTTTTCTTGTTGTCCTTGGTACAGCTCAGATTGTATAGAAGGACCAGACACGTGCAGATGCACGATATATAATATAAGAAAAATCAATGTAATAAATATAATTAATTCATATACGTTTATTTTCAATATCAAAAATTAATAAAAGTACAAATAAAATGTTAATGAAAAATTTCTGGTGTATTTTTAGTTTTTAAAGATTTTATCTAAAAGACGCAGTAAAAAAAATATCAAACTAAATATATAAATAAATATACATACATATGTATATACGTATGTATATGTTTATATTTTTAACAATTTGCATCCTTAATAATTATTTTTAAGCTAAACAACTTTATATTTATAACTAGATGTTAAATGATATAGATATACATTTTCAGAAATTTCAACCCTCTTCAAGTTTGTCAATTTCCATCAGTAGCATATCTAATTCATAATGAGGATTAGTTTCCTCGATTTGGTAATGATAATACGCAAATGTATTTACACCATCAGGTTTAATTTTTCTTTTATCATCTTCAAAGCTTAAAATTACTTTTCTTAGTTCGCTAGTATAAATTTGATGTACTTTTGACTTAAATGGTAGCATATTATCATATATTATACACTTATTAAACAAAAAATTTTTATAATTTGATAAACTATACTTATCAAGAATATATTTCTTTACTCCTTTAGATTTTTTAGTATCATTTTCATATTGAACGCTAAAAGAGTACATTTTAGATCGCAATCCCACAAACTCTCATAACCTTTCCACAATTCTCATCCTTCATCATTCCCAATACCTTCTTGTTTAGACGAGGGAAACCATATTTGTTGTCCTCAGGGTAATCAGAAGTATCAAATTCTTGTGTAAGGTCAGTTTTTATATCAATATATGGTATGGTTTTTATGGTATATATAAATGAGTCCGTATCCATATAATTGAGGGATAAATTTGATTTGAATTTAGGTTGCATATATCGGTAATGGAAATCATACATTTTCCATTTAGAAAGTTCCAAGACACAAAATCCTAAATATATAGGCTTATTATAATATGTCTTATCTCTATTCATTTCAATTGCAACCATATCGTCCGAAAATACAGATAAACTGTGAAAATTGGATTTAGATATCCACTCTTGAGCTCCTAAGCGGTTTCGGTTTGTTCTACTCCAGTTTGTTATTATTCGTACATCTTTTCTTTTGTCCACATTCTCCATGGTTTTGCCATATACTGCGTTATTGAGGAGTTTGAAGAAATTCTTTTCTTTTTTGAGGGTGGCGTTGGCTGAAGTAGTTAGTACGTTGACTACAAAACCGAAGGTCCTGGGTTCAATCCCTGTATCCGACAGTCATTAAATAACAACACCACGCATTTTTCTGTTGTGCATTAGTGTCCCTTTGTGTCAGTTGATGTAGGAAAGTTCAAGTGATGAAGGCATAGTCACTGGTCACTGATCTATACCGACTTCAGCAGATACTAAAACCTAATGTAACATCAGAGCGCCCTCCTTCGTTGTGTAGCAAAATCATTGGCGAAGTAAAATAATCAATAAAATGGCTACAAGACACAGCTTCAAAAAATTAATACGCCTCATTTAACATCAGAGAGGCGCTGCAACACTGCATTAGTAAAAACGTGCGAAAAAGCAGAGTTGTAAAAGAATGAAGCTTTCCTCTATCTCTTCCTTCACCACCTGTCTTCTCTCTCACTATCCCTTTCCTAAAGAAGGTAACACCTAGTAATAGTAGTAGGCATTAATTGCCTAAGTGTTACTTCTCTTTAAAAAAAAAAAAAAAAAAAAAAAAAAAAAAATCATTTTTCGCAACAGGTCTGTGTTGAGTATTTAAATCTATATAATCTTTTAACCATGGAGATTGCTTGAAAGTCAAAATGCGATGAATTTTCCTTAGAACTAAACCATATTCCAAACACTGCTTAAGAACTCTGTAGTGTATAACATAAGAATGCTTCACAGAGAAATCGGTAATCAACTTCTTTTGTCTTGTTCCTAAAGGTCCTTTATTTTCAGGACAAAAAGGTAGATCATTGTGCGAGTCATGTAAATAGGAAGGATATTCTAAGGTTACTTCATATACATAACCATCATTTGAATTATCCTCTATGTATCTAGGATCCAGATTTAGTTCTTCACTTGTCAACCATCTAAATCCTCCATAAGGAAGATACTCCGACATAGCCCAACCGTACAAATTATTTGCATCCAAATATACTAGAAATTCTGAGGGCTTCTCTTTATCAAAATCTTCTAGATACTTGTTATTAGCTTTGGAATACCTTTTAACGCATTGCACAAGTCCACCACGTATGCCTTTTTTAAAGAAATTATACATATCTATATCAGTTAATAACTCTAATTCAATATTTGTATGCTTCAACATAGCATCCCATGATAGTCCTGGAGCAGTATAGTACTGACAAGGATCTAAGTTGTACATTCCTTTGCAGACACTTCGAAAATTTTCAAATATATCAGTCAATAATAGTACGTCTGATTTCAAATATAATTCCAAATAATCACGGAGAGTTTTGCAATTAAAAGTTTGCCAGACATCTCTGGCGTGAGCGTAATCTTCAATCGAACATTCTTTATTATTGAGTTTGTTAAAGAAGTCTTCTCTAGACGGAAGCCGAGCTTCATTCAGCTTTTCAAATGAATCAAGATATTCATAAGGAAAAATGCCCTTTTTTCGTATAAGATCAAACTCTGTTTTAGTTTTAAACTGACTCTTAACCGTACAGAAATCATTGTCCGAAAGATTGTTAGCTAAGGATTCTAAGCTGTGAGGCATAAAGCGAAATGTATCAAGAAATCTGAGTTCAAGATTGAATTTATCGGACATCTATATAATTAATAGGCGAACACGTTTCTTGTAATCCCTTTTACGCCGGAACTACTGCACCGATTTTGGAAAGATTTATATCATTTTAAAGGAATTTCTGCGCAGATGTGCAGAATCTATATTTTATTGAAATCGGTTTAGTATTTTGGGAGCTATAAGCGTTTAAAGTTGCTACTACTACATGCAAACATAGTACACGCTCATTTTTTAGTTTACACTGTGTGTGTGTGTGTATTTGTGTACTATTTTTCATGCTATTCCATTTTTTTTTCTTATTTGTTGTTGTATGAAAGCCATAAAACCAGGGTGGCCGATGACATTTTTCAAAAAGTTGCACCAAATAGGGGATTTATCAAAAAAAGGGGCAAAATTAAAAAAAAGACGTGAAAACTACACTAAATTTTTTATTTTTAATGTATTATTATATAATTCACTCTAAAGAAAGGGGAAAAAAGTGGCAAGGCAGTCGAAAAAGTGGCAGTTTGCCACTTTAGTCGGTCAAACGGTCACGCTGCATAAAACTTATAGGACGAGAGTTCAATAAATTGAATTAGGTTTAATAAAGAGATTTTGTTTCTGTTTAGAATGCGGACGATTCTGTCGTCCGTTTGGTATATCTAGTTTTAATAAATTGTGATAAAGATATGTACAATTCTTTATTAAGCGGAATGACTTTCAAACTATTTTAAATTTTACCTAACTCTTTTACGAAAAGATGGGAGTCGTAGCACGAGTAGTTATGAAAATATATTGGTATAAACTTAGGGACTTGATAATTTAAGTTACAACTTTTGTGCGCCGCTCCTCTAAATTTGCCACTTATGTGACAGTGATCTCTCACGCGATCAGCATTTAAATATTTTTCACATATATGACAAATCTGAGAATTTTGAAATGCTACTAATTCTTCAGGAGTTAGAGTATCCATGAGATTTATTTCTGATAGATACTTATTATATATTTCTTGACAGTCTCTATTTAAATATGTGACGAATTTAACTGAAGCATCTTTTCCTGTATACATTTCTAGCTTATCTAACTTATTATTATGTTTGCATTTAATGTAGTAACTAAATGAACATGGAATATGTTTTTGAATATATTTAGTCTTATCACTTACACTAGTTGAAATTTTTTCTAGGACGCACTCAAAATCTGCGTAAATAACAAAGGGGGCATCTATTTTCCTTTGATAGTCTTTGAAATTTAGTGTTGAATTTTCGGGTTTAGGCATCTTGGTTACAATTTTACCACACTCCATTTTGTGTTGAGCCATTGTATATTCCTGATGGGTGTATTGTAAACAGCTATTACAAAATAATAGTTTACTACAATGTTTGGTTGTCTGTCGTTTCAAAAGTCTTAAAAAATAAAATCAATAAATAAATTATACAAATCTGTATATGTAAATATTTTTACTTACTTTGATATATCACTTATAAAGATATAATGAAACCGCTCAGCATTTTCTAATAATATTAAGTTAACATGTTTTTGTTTCTCTTCTCTTGTATTGTAATATGGGCCAACTATTTCATCGGTTTCTTCATCGTAACCAAATACATTTACGCTAATATTGATATTTCTTTCCTCAAATATTCTTATATCATGTAACTTTAAGGGGAAGTTTAAGTATGAAAAATCTATTGTAATATTATTTTGCAAAGTAATTATATTAGCATTAATATCATCGATGTTGTAAGAGTTGCACCGTTGCTTATGTGTAATTGTTGAAGTAGTTAGAGCTGCTATTAACGCCCACTTGAAGCAGTAACTGTCAGTGTTTTCAATATTGATGCATGCGTAACGATTAGCAAGCTTTGCAGGCGAACTTATCCAATATGAGCCTTTCACCAATGAAGATTTATTAATATTTATTTCCATACGAACAATTCGAATTAATGTCCAACCAGAATCTCTCTCCTGGAATTCTGACATTTTGTTCTGTATTTCATCAATTTGTTTTCCAACAACTTCATTAATATTATCTCCTCTACATAATAAGCTCATTTTTGCTCTATGTGAAATATTTGTTAGTTGTATATCTTCGTCAACAATTTTCATGTATTCACCTATAATTGTAATCATAAACTTTATAATATTATGGTTATGCAAACTGCTTTCAAGTCTTTCCTTCACAACATCTTTGTTATTATCAATAAAATCTTCAAAAATAATATCATCTTTTTTATTGGGAATTCCGTAGATAGCTATTTTATTTTTGAAGGCGCTGTTTATATTATAATATCTAAGTTCATTGTTTTCATTTATAGCTTCAGCTTGTTGTCCATTTCTTAACATTTCATCATCATCGTCAATATTCTAAATATCTATTTCTGCTTCTTCTTCTTCCATCTGTGTGTTCTCATTACTATTTGAAAAAGCATTTACTTCTGTTAAACTGTTTTCATTCCGAATATTTTGATATTGTTCCTCACGTTCTACAGAATAATTTGATAAAACGTTAAATTGATGATTGTAAGCCAAAGGATAATGTGGAGGATTGTTATATTGAACATGCTGCAGGGCTGCTGACGACACAGGATATTGTTGTATTTGATTATTTTCTGTTACGTTATAATATAGGTGAGTTGAATGTGGGTGCAAATATTGCATTGGTACATGTTGTTGAGCTGAGATTACGTGTTGTGGAAAAGTGTATGGGTATTGCGGGAAATACTCTATCGGTACATGTTGTTGTTGTTGAGCTGAAATTACGTGTTGTGGAAAAGTGTATGGGTATTGTGGAAAGTATTCTATCGGTACATGTTGTTGTTGAGCTGAAATTACGTGTTGTGGAAAAGTGTATCGGTATTGCGGAAAATACTCTATCGGCACATGTTGTTGTTGAGGAAAATGTAACATCGGCATATATTGTTGTAGTTCAGCAGAAATTTGGTGTTGAGGAAAATAATAACCTGATGAATACATATTTAGTTTGTTTGTTTTTTTTCTCTTTTAATTTTTCAAATATGTATATTTTTTATTTTTAAAAAGATTACTTCAAACTTGTTCAAATTTGTTTTTTTATTTTTAAAAATATCACTTAAATTTTTTTTTAATTTGTTTTTTATTTTTTAAAATTTTGAAATTGTACTAAGCAACACAAGATAATCACTTTGATTTATTTATTTTCAATTAGTTTTATATAATAACATAAAAGAAATATGTTGGTTTTAAGAATCTACTTGAACGGTGTTCTTCTTTAAAATACAAATAATGTACTAACTTACAGTAAATAAAATTATGTACTTATAGCAACATATCTTTGGCTTAAAAATTTCGGTAGACAAACCAAAACAATCAGCTCGAAAGAAATGTCTACGATGCAAAATTTTTACTGAAAAAATAATTCGATAAACTGGAATCATGCTGAAGCAAGCATATGCAGATTGCAAAATTTAATGTAAAGAAATCCAATTTGTAGTTGTGTACATATTGAGTATCAATCGATCTTCTAAAAAAAAAAAAACATCCGGGTTCAAGTACAAACATGTTAAAGTATCCATAGTTTGGCGAATTTAATGTAAACAAGTATTGTTTTGTATGTAGTATGTGAATCAAATAAACTTATTACAAATATATAGGAAGAATATAGAGGGATACGTATATACATATGTATTTAAAAAAAAAAACCTAACGTTGCTAAATTTTGTAGCTAAAGAAATTTCTATGTAGTAAACGATTTCAAAGTAAAGGAAAAATTTGTAACAATTTTTATTTGAAAAATGAATCCCGCGAAGACAACACCGCTTTGTACGTTAAAGAAATATAAGGAGATGCTAGAGGGCGATGAGGAGCTGTTCCTAGCCATCGACTTAGAGCAAGAAAATGCATCTGAAATCCATGCAGTTTATGAAAGTCTTCTAGAAGGTGATGAGGATGTTTTTTTAAACATAAATACCCAACCATATACACCTCAACCTGCAGCTTTAAGAGACAGAGAGGTAATTGAAATAATTGAAGTTAAAGTACTGCCCAACATAGATGTGGTAAGTTTTCTTGCCCTCTATGAAAATACGGATGACCAATTGCTGAAAGAGGCAGCAGTTACTGGAAGCAGCAATATTAAATAATTAATATGCAATTATATATTTATATGTATCTTACAAAATTTTTGCAAACAAATGTACTACCTATAGCTATATGTATAAAATAAAAATAAAATAAAAAATGTATATAAAACTACTTACTTACATATGTATATAGTAAAATAAAAATACTACTTAAAAAAAAAAATTTCATCAATTTAATAATTATACTAAAGTCAAAAGAGCAGGCGAACAAACGTAAAGTGTTGATGGGCAACATTTTATATAAAAATAAACATACCGACGTACATGCATACAAATGTACTTACGTATTCGAATACTCATAGATTTAATATGTTTAAACAAATTTCATCAGCATGTCCACCAAAGACGTAAAGAATGAACGGTCATTAAAAAAACAAAAGCATGATCAACCGTAACAAACACACATACATACACGTGCATATGTACATTTGAAAAATTCTCACAGTCAAACAAATATTCTGCAACTAAATCTTTTATACTTAGCAACACAACTGGAAATTTAATCGATCAGACGAATATTTGTTTCTAAGGAGAATTTAAAAAAACATTATCATGTTATAACATTTGCTTGTAGATTCATATGTGCGTATGTACATATGCATGTACATATGTATGTATGTAAGTATATCAAACAAAACTTTAAGACAAAATTTATATGTCCAGCAGAACCATGCACAAAAAATTTATACATAATTTCACATCAACCACTTGACAACAAATTTCATGTACACAAATAACGAAAAACTTTAAGGGACAACATAGAAGCAATCTCCAGCATGCATACTTCACAAAATTTAATGTAAACAAATATTTATTCGTATGTCAGAATGTATTTATGTATGTAAGTATGCATGTATATCAAATGTGTATTTTATTAACACAAAAAACCTACATACATAATTACAAATTATTCTCTTGCAAAATCATTACTTGACAACAATTCTTTTCTTCATTTCATTTTTTTAAATCATTAATACGACACCGACTACAAGAGGCGATCTCAACAAGGACAGACGAACAAGCGTACAGCATAGATCGATGGATAAATGCCATTACACACAAAACACACACGCACACATTTAATATAAACAAAACATATCACCAAGCATCAAACTACAAGAATTCACACGGACAGACAAGCACCCAAAAACTAACGCGCCACCGACAGCCTCCAAATATAAACAATCAAACTGAAATCAATACGCCTCACAGACGGACGAAACACAAACACATAAAACACATGTAAAAAAACACCAAATATAAACACACACACTTCAAACGAAACCGACACACCCATTAATTTTTTACGACCTCCTAATTGGCTAATTAACATCTTTTTTTATTACCCCATTAAAATTAATTGGTCCCACGCATACACTATTCAACTACTGAGGGGGTAGCGCAACTACATTTGGCAAATCAACAGCAACAGAACACGTGTTTGGGGTGAATACGGATTTTAAATGCTCACCAAATATTTTACCTTTTTCAGTATCGCTTCTTGCCCAACCTCCTGTAGATGTGCGCAGAGGTGGTTTAAACTCAACTGGTGTTTTAAGCTTTCTAACAGCGCGCCACAGAGAGTAATTAGATGCTGGTGTGACATCAAGACCTTCCAAATAATTTTTAAGAGATGCAGTTTTTTCAAATGCAAGCAACTCTTGGAGTCGTTTAGTACACTCTTTAAATCTGATTTTAAGTTGGGGTGATCTGTGCTGTTGCCATTCTCTTCTAGCTTTTCTTTTTTCACTTACGAGACGTTCAATATCCGTAGAATAAATTCTATTTACCCTAGTCTGAGGATGGGTGGTAGTGGCATGTTCAGCAGCCTGTTTAATATTTTCATTAATGTTGGCAATGTTAGATTCAATATCATCATGTGTTCTTAGCGTAATATTTTCCGTGCAATGACTACTAAGATAATTTTTAAATCGCAGCCAATTAACACGATTTATCAAATTCGCATATGAGTGAGGTAAATCACTACCTAATGGGCTACAAATTGTAACGATCGTGGGAGAGTGATCGGACGAGAGATCTAGAGAAGCTTCAATTTGAATTAAATCTCTAGAGATATTTTTCATAACGCCAAAATCTATTACATCCGGAATTTTATGTATGTCAGTAGGCCAATAAGTGGGCTCCCCACTCGAAATGACATCCAAGCCCATTTTGGAAATTGTGTTGAACAATGCCCGACCTCTAGGTGTAATAAGACGCGAACCCCAGAACGTATGTTTTGCATTGTAGTCGCCAGCTGCTACAAAACAAGGTCCAAGAGATTTGTAGAAATCCTCATATTGATTCTCAGTGATTGAAAATCTAGGAGGGGAGTAAATTGATGATATGACAAAATTTGAGCAAAAATTTTTGACAGAAATATTTGTTGCTTGTAGATGTTGTTCACAAATGTTGTACAGAATATAGTGCTGGAGTCTTGCGTTTATCAGAATTGCTGATCCTCTCGGGTCCTTTGAATCATATAAGGTGTAGCCATTAATTTTAAAGAGTCTTCTCGAAGTCAAATGAGTTTCAGAGACCAACATTATATCAATATTGTTTTCCTTGAGGAAGTGCTCAAGTTCGTTTTTGTGTTGGCGAATGCCGTTTGCGTTCCAGAAACATACTTTTAACGTGTTCATGGTTTGTTGACTAATACTTGAAGCAGAGTATTCTGCGTTCTCAGCATTTCTTGCATCATGGTAGTCATATTTGTTGCAAAATTATTTATAGTTAGCACCAGATTTTCAATAGTAGCTTCAAGGCGATTAAAATTAAAGCCTGAGTTTGTATTTGTTGAAATATTTGGCCGTGAAACATTTTGTGTGGGAATAGAACTAGTCTTATCAGCATCGGCATACGATACACGTGAATTAACTGTTTGGCTGACTTGGGCAAGAGTGGCGGAGTAAGCGTTTGCTGTTTGTGCTGGAGCTACTTTAGGTTTTCGCCCCATAGTATTATTAACCAAAGAATATACAGGACATCCTCTATAGTTAGCGGTATGATTACCTCCACAATTACTGCATTTTTTTTCTGCTTGATCTTTTGGTTTAGTACAACTAGCAGTACCGTGCAATTCACCGCAAACAACACAAACTGTAGGTAATTTGCAGTAAGTTTTTGTGTGCCCATATTATTGACAATTATGGCACTGTACGGGTCCTGACCGCTTGTGTGGTTCTTCAACTGTTATTTTTCGGTATAAAAGATTTTTTTTTGCCACTGTTCTTCAAGCACTTTAACCAGAAGAACGCTAAGTTCAATAAAAACACAAGAAATATGATTTACTACTGAACTTAGCGTCCTTCTGGTTAAAGTGCTTGAAGAACAGTGGCACAGCAAAATAGTATCAATTCAGTTTCCTAACTGGCTATAGTAGAATTCAATCCAAACACATAAATCCGGATTGATACTATTTTGCTTTGCCACTGTTCTTCAATCACTTTAACCAGAAGAACGCTAAGTTCAATAAAAACACAAGAAATATGATTTACTACTGAACTAATAATTTGGTTTTATTCACATCTTATATACTAAATTAAATTTAATAATAATAATCAATTAGTCATAAGTAATACATTAAATACATGCGCAAGCAATTAACATAATACTGTAACAGTTACCTCTTAAGTATGTCAAAAAATAGCTGAGCAAAGAATAGTAATAGTTGCAATTTAATGTCCCAATTACCGATTTGTATTTAGTTAAATAATAATTAATTACAGGTGTTTTGAAAGTTAACAAAGCAAAGAAAGAACAAAACATAATTAATATTAGAACTGTAATATTTGCAATTTAATGGTCAGAGTTCTAGTTACCTTTACATATTTCGTTAAATGAATAATTAAATGCATGCTTAAATGACCTATTAAAACTTTTGTTTTTGCAAGTTAATAACTAAAGAAAAATATTAAAATAGCTTAATAATTAACCCTTTCTGGGTGTTAACATTCTCCCCGACGTTGAACAGCGTTCAACATATTTCGCCTAGGTAGTGGTGTATTGTGGTCTGGACAACTCGGAAAGTCTAATGTTGATGGATTTGGCTTGTGGTCTGAACAACAGTGAATGTCTAATGTTGATTGAACTACTGCGCTTCTTTTTGAAGGCATAGATGGAGATTGAGTTTCTTCCTTAGTAATGCCTTTCTGAGATCTTGTATGTGGTCTAACTATGGAAGGGCAAGCAACAAAATTATGACCAAAACTAATGCAGTGTAGCTTACTGAATGATGATGTATACTATTTGATTTTATTATTTGTGGAATCTGAATTGAAGTTGATTCTTTTAATTGTTTTTGGAGGTTGTCAAGTTGATTTATTTGTGTGTTAAATTCCTTAGTTGTAGTATTTAGAATTCTGTGCAATTCTTGAGAACTACTGACTAGCTCTATTGGTTTAAATCTTGAATACGAGGTATGTGCATTTGTAATTATTTCAAAATGACCGTATGATAATGGCGTCATTTTTTACTACACAATCTGGTTCAATTTGCATTATTCCGGATCCCTTTAGTGTAAAAAGTTGTGTTTCTGTGATGCAAACTGCTGACATCTCAATTTCTTTAATGGTAGAATATATCAATTTATTCTGGTCTACTAAGTTTAAAATTTTTTAAACGCACTAATAGTCCCAAATTATTATTTTACTTATTAAGTAAAATATTTTTTATTAAAAATACATTGAAATGGATTATTGAGGGGTTTAGCTGGATCCTAAGCGCATTTCACTGTTGCTAATGCAGATCATCAGGGAACCTTTACCCAAATTTCTTAGAACCACTATAGTTATTATGTTATAAACTTTCATTTAAACAAATGGGAAGCCTAACAACAAATAACAAAGTTGAAACAAGAACTCAATAATCAACATGTTTTTTTATTTTCTTACTTTACCATTGCTACATTGGTTGACTTTTTTTCAGCTTCAAATTGTAGTTGTAAAAGTATGTAAAAGAAAATAAATGTAAATAACAACAACAGCTATTAAAGAATAGAATGTTGCCACAACAAGTATTTTTTTACCAGGAGCAGTCAAGTTAATAATTAGTGTTTTTATGGGAATTGTTAAAATTTAAGTTTAAAATTTTTTAAACGCACTAATAATCCCAAATTATTTTACTTATTAAGTAAAATATTTTTTATTAAAAATACATTGAAATTGATTATTGAGGGGCTTAGCTGGATCCTATGCGCATTTCACTGTTGCTAATGCATATCATCAGGGAACCTTTACCCAAATTTCTTAGAACAACTAGAGTTATTATGTTATAAACTTTCATTTAAACAAATGAGAAGCCTAACAACAAATAACAAAGTTGAAACAAGAACTCAATAATCAACATGTTTTTTTATTTTCTTACTTTAGCATTGCTACATTGGCTGACTTTTTTCAGCTTCAAATTGTAGTTGTAAGAGTATGTAAAAAAAATAAATGTAAATAACAGCAACAGCTCTTAAAGAATAGAGTGTTGCCACACAACTATTTTTTGACCGGGTGCTGTCAAGTTAATAATTAGTAATTTTATGGGAATTGTTAAAATTTAAGTTTAAAAATTTTTAAACGCACTAATAATTCCAAATTATTTTACTTATTAAGTAAAATATTTTTTATTAAAAATACATTGAAATTGATTATTGAGGGGTTTAGCTGGATCCTATGCGCATTTCACTATTGCTAATGCAAATCATCAGGGAACCTTTACCCAAATTTCTTAGAACAACTAGAGTTATTATGTTATAAACTTTCATTTAAACAAATGAGAAGCCTAACAACAAATAACAAAGTTGAAACAAGAACTCAATAATCAACATGTTTTTTTATTTTCTTACTTTACCATTGCTACATTGGCTGACTTTTTTTCAGCTTCAAATTGTAGTTGTAAGAGGATGTAAATAAAATAAATGTAAATGGCCTGTCACAAACGAGACTAATTTTTATGCCGCACAATTTTTGTTTTTTTAAGAACACACGAGACTAATTCATCCGACATAAAAATGTATACGCATACATAGCTTTATATGTGTTACTGTTTTTTTGTACGCATTTGATATTTGCTTTTTTTTAAGTTATGTGTATATTGGTTTTGTGCTGGTGATGCGGGGTTGTAGCTGGTTTATGCCAAACACGAAACCCCTCTCTTTGCCTCTCTCACCAACAAACTGGCATGTTATGCCAGCACAATTGTTCTCGTGTGTGAAAGGCAATAACAACAACAGCTATTAAAGAATAGAGTGTTGCCACACAAGTATTTTTTGACCGGGTGCTAAGTTAATAATTAAGGTAGAATTAGCCGAACGTCCACGTAAGCTAACGAAACAGCTGATAGTTTTTGTTGATTAAAAACAGTGCAAACGCTTACCGAAATTTGCTGTAACGTTGACGGCACGTCTCAACCTGTATAAAATAGAATTTCCTAACGTTGTTAAGTGACGTTTTAAGCCAGCGATGGTACTAATGGATTTGAAATGAAATGTGGGAATTTTTACTCTGCTTCTCGGTACTTTTACTAATAATAATATCTGTGCTAAAACACAACTTAAAATAATACATAAATATGTATATGCATGTGTATATACATACTATAGACCTGCGTAAATAGTCTTGAAATGTAAATACGTCTTGTTTTTTAAATATATTCTCGTGGCTGTAGAATGCTAAACCAATAATAAATGCTGTCGCATTATAAGCAAAGCACGATTGATGCATTTGTGTGCGTGTATATGAGTGCTAACAAGCAATGTCGTCAAGACTTCTTGTTATGAACAAACAGTCACCAAAGTAGTGTTGATACGTGTATGCTTGTTATTTTCCATATTGTACGTTTGAGTGTGTGTGTAAGATGTAGATGGTAAGCTATTATGTGTTTAAGGGAGGTTTTTTTAAGCAAGCGCACACAACTAATGTAAATGCATGTGAACGTTTGTTTGTGTGCAGCAAAATAAAAGAGCATACACACAACGTGTGTGTGTATGTACATGCATGACGCTTGTATACGCGCCCATGCGTAGAAAGGAGCATCACAAATTTTTCAGTCACGAAGTATTTTCTTCTTTACTCCTATACTTGCAATAACTGAAACAAGTTCTTGCAAACAGTGTTGCTTAGCGTTTGTTTTATAAGACTTCGCTGTAGTAAAGCATTTGAAAAATCCCTCATGTCTTGAAAGTTCTTATAAATGGTCTTGTGCAGGACTTTAATACATGCTTATGTATGTAAATACATATATGTGGGATCCCGACCTAACAAGGCGGCAACACGGAACTACCTAAATTGACAATACTGCAGACAACTACGAACACAAGACTTGAATAGAATAGTAGAGAGTAGTAGACAGGACAGTAAAGAATAAAGTGGTCGCTAAACCCCGCCGGCAATTATTATCACCTTATTAACTAGCCAACTAGATACTTCACGGGTATCGTACGCCGATGCTGCTAAGACTAGTTATATTCTCACACAAAATGTTCCACCTCCAAGTAATTCAACGAATGCAAACTCTAGCTTTAACTTTAGTCGTCTTGAAGCTACTATTGAGAATCTGGTGCTAACTATAAACAACTTTACAACAAATATGACTAGCATGATGCAAGAAATGCTGAGAACGCAGAATACTCTGCTTCAAGTATTAGTCAACAAACCATGAACACGTTAAAAGTATGTTTCTGGAACGCAAACGGCATTCGCCAACACAAAAACGAACTTGAGCACTTCCTCAAGGAAAACAATATTGATATAATGTTGGTCTCTGAAACTCATTTGACTTCGAGAAGACTCTTTAAAATTAATGGCTACACCTTATATGATTCAAAGGACCCGAGAGGAAGAGCATGCGGTGGATCAGCAATTCTGATAAACGCAAGACTCCAGCACTATATTCTGGACAACATTTGTGAAGAACATCTACAAGCAACAAATATTTCTGTCAAAAATTTTTGCTCAAATTTTGTCATATCATCAATTTACTCCCCTCCTAGATTTTCAATCACTGAGAATCAATATGAGGATTTCTACAAATCTCTTGGACCTTGTTTTGTAGCAGCTGGCGACTACAATGCAAAACATACGTTCTGGGGTTCGCGTCTTATTACACCTAGAGGTCGGGCATTGTTCAACACAATTTCAAAAATGGGCTTGGACGTCATTTCGAGTGGGGAGCCCACTTACTGGCCTGCGGACATACAAAAAATTCCGGATGTTATAGATTTTGGAGTCATGAAAAATATCTCTAGGGAATTAGCTCATGTTGAAGCTTCTCAAGATCTCTCCTCCGATCACTCTCCCACGATCGTTACAATTTGTAGCCCACTAAGAAGTGACTTACCTCACCCATATGTGAAGACGATCAACCGTGTTAATTAGCTGGGGTTCAGAAAATATCTCAGTAGTCATTGTGCGGAAAACATTACGCTAAGAACATCCGAAGATATTGAATTTAACATTGGCAATCTTATCAAAAATATAAAACAGGCTGCTGAACATGCGACTACCTCCCGCCCGCAGACTGGATTTAATAGCATTTACTCTACGGATATTGAACGTGTCGTGTGTGAAAAAAGAAGAGCTAAAAGGGAATGGCAACAGCACAGATCGCCCCAACATAAAATCAGATTTAAAGAGTGCACTAAACGACTCCAAGACTTGCTTGCATTTGAAAAAGCTGCATCTCTTAAAAACTGGAAGGTGTTGATGTAACCATTTGTGGCGCGCTGCTAGAAAGCTTAAAACACCTGTTGAGTTTAAACCACCTCTGCGTACATCTACCGGAGGGTGGGCAAGAAGCGATACTGAAAGAGGTAAAATATTTGCTGAGCATTTAAAATCCGTATTCACCCCAAACACATGTTCTGTTGCTGTTGAATTGCCAAATGTAGTTGCGCTACCCCCTCGACCAATAAAATTTAAGACGCGTGATGTACAAAAACTAATTGCTGAACTTAACCCGAAGAAACCTCCGGGTATTGATGGAATTAGTAACCAGATGCTAATAAAGTTGCCTCGTATTGCAATTAGAATCCTGTTATTTATTTTTAAAGCCATTTTACGACTGGAGTATTATCCACACAGCTGGAAGCTTGCCAAGGTCAAAATGATTCCAAAGCCGGGCAAAGACCTTACCAAGACTGAGTCATACAGGCCAATAAGTCTGCTATCAACAATGTCAAAACCTTCTGAAAAACTACTCATAACAAAATTGTCCCCATTTCTAGTTAGTAGTGGGTGCATACCGGACCATCAATTTGGTTTTAGAAGTCAGCATAGCACCATCGAACAAACTCATAGATTGGTTCAATTTATAAGAAGAACATTTGAAGAAAAGAAGTATTGTTCTGCGCTGTTTATCGACGTTTCTCAGGCATTTGATAAAGTGTGGCATGAAGGTCTTATTTTAAAATTAAAATCATATTTACCAATAAATTTTCTGAAGCTATTAGAAAGTTATATTACTACCCGGAAGTTTACGGTTGTGAAAGGAGACTTCATGAGTGTGCTCGAATCTATATCATCCGGTGTGCCACAGGGGAGCATACTGGGGCCAGTTTTGTATTTGATTTACACTTGTGATATGCCTTTGAGCACCAATATCCATATATCTACGTTTGCCGATGATACAGCCTGCCTTAGTATGCACGAAAACCCTCACCATGCTTCCCGATATCTACAAGAACATATTACACAACTGGAACTATGGTTAAATTAATGGAGAATCAAAGTAAACGAGCAAAAGTGTGTCCAGGTAACATTTACCCTTGTTACCCTTAGAGATACTTGTTCCCCAATTCGAATCAACAATCAAGTTGTTCTTCAACATTCACACGTAAAATACCTTGGTATACACCTTGATCGACGGCTTACATAGAAGCCCCATATTGACTCAAAGCTAACACAAATGAAACTGAAATTAACTCAGATACATTGACTGATTGGTAGAAATTCAACACTCAGTCTAGATTGTAAACTTTTAATATACAAGTCGATTTTGAAACCAATATGGTGCTACGGAATACAGTTATGGGACACTGCTTCAGCATCCAATATAGAGAGAATCCAGCGAAGGCAAAATAAGATTTTAAGACTAATAACATCGGCTCCATGGTACATTAAAAATTCAAATATACATCGTGATTTAAATATGCCACTAGCTAACAAAACTCGAGACCCATCCTAATCCCCTTGCTCGTAATATCTTGAATTTTACTGGACACATCCGCTTAAAAAAGAGGGACACAAAGGCTCTAATGGTCAACGCTCTAGAATAAACTGCTTGAGTATACTTTTGTTTTTGCTTATCACGACTTATGTATTATTAATAACTACCACTAGGTTTATGTCCGACACTGGTCGGGCCTAATATTTATATTCAGATTTAAGATTTAAACACTTATTGTTAGTTCATATATGAAGATACAATAAATAGAAATCATATATTAAAAAAAAAAAACATATGAGTTAGTTAAATCACTCCTTAGTGGGTTGAAAATTGTAACTATTGTTGGAGAGTGATCGGAGGACAGATCTAGAGAGCCCTCTACGTGAATTAAGTCCCTATGGATATTTTTCGTGACGCCAAAATCTATAACATCTGGAATTTTTCTTACGTCAGTAGGCCAGTAAGTAGGCTCCCCACTTGAAATGAGATCTTAGCCCATTTTTGAAATTGTTTAAACAATGCTCTACCTCTAAGTGTAACAAGACGCGAGCCCCAGTACGTATGTTTTGCATTGTATTCTGCGAATATATTCGTAGCTTGCATATATTCTTCACTAACGTTCTCAAGGATATAGTGCTTGAGTCTTGACTTAATTAGAATTGCTGATCCACCGCATGCTCTCCCTCTCGGGTCCTTTGAATCATAAAGCGTGTAACCATTTATTTAAAAGCAGCTTCTCGAAGTCAATTGAGTCTCAGAGACCAACATTATATCGATATTTTTTTCCGTGAGGATGTGCTCAAGTTCATTTTTATGTTGGCGAATGCCGTTTGCGTTCCAGAAACATAGTTTTAACGTGTTCATGGTTTGTTGACTAATTCTTGAAGCAGAGTATTCTGCATTCTCAGCATTTCTTGCATCATGCTAGTCATATTTGTTGTAAAGTTGGTTATAGTTAGCACCAGATTCTCAATAGTAGCTTCAAGACGACTAAAGTTAAAGCTAGAGTTTGCATTCGTTGAATTACTTGGAGGTGGAACATTTTGTGTGAGAATATAACTAGTCTTAGCAGCATCGGCGTACGATACCCGTGAAGTATCTAGTTGGCTAGTTTGAGGAAGAGTGGCGGAGTAAGCATTTGCTGATTGAACTGGAGCTAATTTAGATTTTTGACCCATAGCCTGTTTAACGAAAGAATATACAGGGCAATCCTCTGTAGTTAGCGGTGTGATTACCACCACAATTACTGCATTTTTTTCTGCTTGTACTTTTGGCTTGGTACAGTTAGCAGTACCATGCAATTCACCGCAGATAACACAAACTTTAGGTAATTTGCAGTAAGTTTTTGTGTGGCCATATTCTTGGCAAATATGGCACTGTACGGGACCTGAACGCTTACGTGGCTCTTCAACTGTGATTTTTTGGTGTAAAAGGACAATATAAACGCCAATTATTTGATAGCAATAACTAAATAATTTTGCTCCAACTGTTATATTAGGTTTATTTTTCTACTGTGATATTTTTTAATCTTTAATTTAATTCAATTATTTTTGCATTTATTTAAATAATTTGTGTTTGAAGTTTTTTTAAGATATGACAATATTTTGAAACATTTTAATGTATAAAGTGATTATAAGCTATATGTAAGTAAAATAAGTAAACCTTTATGTATGTATGTTTGTGTGTTTATCTATTTATTAAATCTATTATATTTACTTATCGTTGCCAGATTAATAAAAATTATCCCTGAAGAAGCTGGAAAATACCAGCGAAACGTTGGATAACATAATCCCATAAAAACACTAATTATTAACTTGGCACCCGGTCAAAAAATACTTGTGTGGGAACACTCTATTCTTTAATAGCTGTTGTTATTTACATTTATTTTCTTTTACATACTCTTACAACTACAATTTGAAGCTGAAAAAAGTCAGCCAATGTAGCAATGGTAAAGTAAGAAAATAAAAAAACATGTTGATTATTGAGTTCTTGTTTCAACTTTGTTATTTGTTGTTAGGCTTCCCATTTGTTTAAATAAAAGTTTATAACATAATAACTCTAGTTGTTCTAAGAAATTTGGGTAAAGGTTCCCTGATGATCTGCATTAGCAACAGTGAAATGCGCTTAGGATCCAGCTAAGCCCCTCAATAATCAATTTCTATGTATTTTTAATAAAAACTTTTTTACCTAATAAGTAAAATAATAATTTGGGATTATTAGTGCGTTTAAAAAATTTTAAACTTAAATTTTAACAATTTTCATAAAAACACTAATTATTAACTTGACTGCACCCGGTCAAAAAATACTTGTGTGGCAACACTCTATTCTTTAATAGCTGTTGTTGTTATTTACATTTACTTTCTTTTACATACTCTTACAACTACAATTTGAATCTGAAAAAAGTCAGCCAATGTAGCAATGGTAAAGTAAGAAAATAAAAAAACATGTTGATTATTGAGTTCTTGTTTCAACTTTGTTAATTGTTGTTAGGCTTCTCATTTGTTTAAATGAAAGTTTATAACATAATATCTCTAGTTGTTCTAAGAAATTTGGGTAAAGGTTCCCTAATGATTTGCATTAGCAACAGTGAAATGCGCATAGGATCCAGCTATACCCCTCAATAATCAATTTCAAAGTATTTTTAATAAAAAATATTTTAATTAATAAGTAAAATAATAATTTGGGATTATTAGTGCGTTTAAAAAATTTTAAACTTATATATTAAAAATTTCCCATAAAAACACTAATTATTAACTTGACTGCACCCGGTCAAAAAATACTTGTGTGGCAACACTCTGGCCCCTATTATGAGTTGCATTCGATATTCGTTGGCTATCGAATATCGATTATCAATTATCAAATTGGTATTATGAACTGGCAATTCTGTCGAATATTTCGTTGAGCATCGAAGATTTCAGCGAAAACAATTTTGCTCTCGACGCAGTAAATAAAATTAAAAAATTTAAATTAAAAAAAAAATTGTTGAAAATGTAAGTATTTGTAATTTTTTGTTTGTTTTGGTCGACCAGATACCACTTACTAAAATATATTCGTCAATTTTATGCAGGAGTAAGGTTGTAAGCAGTAAGCAACAGTTAGCAAAGCTTGTTTCGCTAATGGAAAAAAATCCCTTACTGGCTAAAGGAATTTGCACAAAACTTCAAGCAGAAAAACTGTGGGATGAAATATTGTAATAATTATGCTTGTAATAATTTAAAATTCCCTACTGTCTACCTGCCCGAGGGTGCCGGCGCTAATAAGCGCCACTGGCTCAAAATAGTTGAAGGCAGATGAATGCCTTTAGTGAAGTAAACTATTTCTTTTATTATTAGAGCTCAGCAAGGATCTCACAAGAAAGTTGTTTATTCATTAATTTAAAAACAAAATTGTATTGTCTTATATACTACTTATGAGAATAAAGCTTAACCTATCTTAACATAAGAGAAAAAGAAAAGGTATATGCTTAATAAGTAAATTGTTCCTTTTAGATTTCCCACGGTAGGCGTGCGGCGTGTGTCTCATAAGGAATTTGGAAAACATGGATTTTGTATTGTTTATATTTATTATATAAACACATGTGGTTATTAATTTTGATTCATTCAAGTGCATTTTGCTGCGGCCTTCGATCAGACTGGTGAGTGTCAAATATCATTTGTACAAAATACATATTTACGTTGCAGTCTGTCTAATGCATTTGCATGAGTGTCAAATGTCCAGCGCAAAAATAATTTCAATGCCATTGGATGTTATGTATATTGCGGTCAAGTTGACTTTAAATGTTTACTACGCAATGTTAGTCGTAGTGATAGTTAGAACACGCTACACCTCCACCTTTTATAAGAATGTTCATATAACGTTAAATTTATGGACATTCTTTTACAAATTTTGTTTTTCTTATGTAAATAATTTTTGTGTTTTAAATTGTAAAGAAATATTTATTATTATTATTATTATATATGTATATGTAGTCGTAGTCCGGACATACGTGTACATTAACTTTATTTACTTTTATATAACTTTAGCCTATTTTTATGCACTACTTGTGTTTTATTAGTTGTCTTATCAACTATGGTTACATTATTTCTTAAGTCTATTTTCTTAACCTTGTAAGGTCCTCTATATTGTATTTCTAGCTTATGACCTACTTCATTTTTGAGTAAAACTAGATCTCCTATTTTAAAGTTATAATCAAGTATATCCTTATCATAGTTTAGTTTTTGCCTAAGTTTATTTTTATCTAATAGCTGTTGGGCACTCTTATATGCTACTTCTAATCTAAATTTTGCCTCTTTGGCGTAATTATATACATTATATAAAGGAGAAATTCTATCTACTTCGGTGAATTTATGAAATTTATTCGGGAGTTTTGAAAAAACTAATTCATAAGGACAGTAATTATGAACTGTTGAAGGTGTTGTGTTAAATTCTATGGCTTCTTTCTATTATTCCTAATGTTTGATGGTGGTAAGCTGTTGAGTTTAGTTTTCCAATTTTCATCAAGTTACAAATTTCTGTTAAAATAGAATTCTTATACTCTGTTCCCATGTCCGAAATGAATGTTTTCATCGGACCATAGGTGAGTATGAAATTTTCAAAAATTGCTTTAGCAATTGTTTTTGCATTTTTGTCTCTAATCGGTATTGTTACCAAGTACTTAGTTAAGTCACATATTAGTGTGATCGCATATTCGTTTCCGTTAATTGATTTTGGAAATGGTCCAATAGTATCCACATAAACCGTATCAAAGGCCTTATTAGGTGTCTGTGTGATAATCATTGGACTTTTTATGTGCTTTGTTGTTTTGGAAGTTTGGCATTTATGACATGATTTTACATATTTAGATATATCTTTTAACATATTTTTCCAATAATAATATCTCTTAATCTTTTCTATTGTTCTATATAGTCCACAATGTTTTCCTTCTATGGGATTATCGTGATATTTCAGCATAATTTCAAGAATTGCCTTGGCATTCTTATTATCAATTTGGGTCACCTCATTTAGTAGCGCTACTTTAATTTTATTTAATATTTTATTGCCCATAATTTTAAATTCATTTATAGAGATAAATTCGAAAATTTTCTCACTAGGTGTCACTTGTAAATTATATATATTGTGTTTACCGGCCACTTTTTCGAGCCTAGAGAAAAATTGTCCTAAATCAAAATTCTCTTTAGTAAACAAATTATTAATATGTATATATGTTACTATAGATTTTCCACGTTTGATATAACATCTTCCGGGGGAAATCTTTAGTTTGTAGTATTTTCTGACGTCAGTGTTTGTTAAAGGTACATATAAACTGGGCTTATCATTATTTTTATTTTTATCAAATTTATGCTGTTTATTACTATTCATTTCTTTTTTGCATCAGTTCTCGTTGTACCTTCATAGTGAACAGACGTAATAGCGGAATTTTTCTTACATACAAACTAAACAAAAAAAAAATTATACAAAAAATATTCGTAGTACATATTAACTTTGATAAATAAGCCTTTTTTTTGCTTTGCTAATATTTTTACATATTGAAATAACAAAAACAAAAAAAAAACCGTAAACAAAAAACATACAAACATACCCTTGAGGAATACTCTATATGAGTACCCCAAAGGAAAAAAATAGTGAAGTGAGTTCTAACGGCAGAAATGCCTATTTTACTGTGAGTTTTGATGCTCATAATGATATCAATAAAAATAAAATATCTGACAATAGACTTGCTGTGAGTTCTGAAGCTCTTAATAAAAATCAAAAATCTGATAGTAGACTTTTTCTAACGGCAAAACCACAGTTTCGTCAGCGATCAACTTCGCTTTGTCCAATGCCAACTAGTGAATCGTTGACAATATTGCCTAGTACTTCCACATTTAACTCAGCTATATCACCCGCCTCGGGCTCGGGGTCACCACTTAACGAAGTTGTCACTGAAAATAAGAGTAGCCCAAAACCCAAGTTCCAAGTCGGAATGGACAGATACATTACAATTTTAAAGCGCGGGCGAAGCCCAAATTCTACTAAAATTGCATCTGCTCCAAAGATGTCTAGGGATAACAGCGCATCCTCAACTAATCGCCAAAACCGCTTTAAAATTCTTCAAGATGACAACGACAAACCCGAGGTATCCTCGAACAAAACATCCAAGCCGCCACCAATCTATTTGAGACAAAAAAATTCAAATGCCCTTATTAAAAAATTAATTTCGGACATTGGTGAGAATAAATTTCACATTGTTCCAATAAAACGTGGCAACATCGATGAAACTAAAATCCAAATTTATGACGAAAAAGATTTCCGCAAAATGGTTGCTGAATTTGAAAAAAGTAAAACAAGCTTCTACACATACCAGCTTAAGAGCGCTAAAGGCATGCAGATCGTAATGAAGGGCATAGATTCTTATGTTGTCCCCGAAGAAATAAAAGATGCACTCGTCCTCCAGGGGTTCAAGGTAAAAAATGTGTCCAATATAATAAATAGAGAACTTGAGCCTAATGATATAAAATTGAAAAAAATTGAGACGCATCCAATTTATAATTTAAAATATCTTTTATACCGAAAAATCACAGTTGAAGAGCCACATAAGCGTTCAGGTCCTGTACAGTGCCATAATTGCCAAGAATATGGCCATACAAAAACATACTGCAATTTACCCTCTGTTTGTGTTGTGTGCGGCGAATTACACGGCACCGCTAGCTGCAACAAACCAAAAGATCAAAGTGATAAAAATGCAGTAATTGTGGACGTAATCACAGCGCTAACTACAGAGGTTGTCCCGTGTACTCTTTTGTAAAGAAGACTATGGTGCAAAAACCTAAATTAGCACCAGCTCAATCAGCAAACGCTTACTCTGCCACTTTTCTGCAAATGAGCCAACCAGTTACTTCCCGTGTATCGTATGCAGATGCTGCTAAGGCTAGTTCTATTCCGACACAAAATGTCACACCGCAAAATAATTCAACAAATACAAACTCAAAGTTTAATTTTAATCGCCTTGAAGCCACTATTGAAAATCTTGTGCAAACTATAAACAATTTTACAACAAATATGACTAGCATGATGCAAGAAATGTTGCGAATGCAGAATACTCTGCTTCAAGCAATACTTAATAAGCCATGAACACGTTAACAATATGTTTCTGGAACGCAAACGGCATTCGCCAACATAAAAATGAACTTGAGCACTTCCTCACGGAGAAAAATATTGATGTAATGTTAGTATCTGAGACTCATTTGACTTCGAGAAGTCTTTTTAAAATTTATGGCTACACTATATATGATACAAAGGACCCTAGAGGAAGGGCTTGCGGTGGATCAGCAATTCTAATAAAGTCAAGACTCAAGCACTATGTTCTTGATAACATTTGTGAAGAATGCCTACAAGCAACAAATATTGGCATTGAAAGTTTTTGTTCAAATTTCGTTATATCATCAATTTACTCCCCTCCCAGATTTTCAATCACTGAGAATCAATATGAGGATTTCTACAAATCTCTTGGACCTTGTTTTGTAGCAGCTGGAGACTACAATGCGAAACATACGTTCTGGGGTTCGCGCCTTGTTACACCCAGAGGTCGAGCATTGTTCAACACTATTTCAAAAATGGGCTTGGATATCATTTCGAGTGGGGAGCCCACTTATTATCCTACTGACATACAAAAAATTCCGGATGTTATAGATTTTGGAGTCATAAAAAATATCTCTAGGGAAAAAATTGATTATTGAGGGGTTTAGCTGGATCCTAAGCGCATTTCACTGTTGCTAATGGAGATCATCAGGGAACCCTTACCCAAATTTCTTAGAACAACTAGAGTTATTATGTTATAAACTTTCATTTAAACAAATGAGAAGCCTAACAACAAATAACAAAGTTGAAACAAGAACTCAATAATCAACATGTTTTTTTTATTTTCTTATTTTACCATTGCTACATTGGCTGACCATTTTTTCAGCTTCAGACTGTAGTTGTAAGAGTATGTAAAAGAAAATAAATGTAAATAACAACAGCAGCTATTAAAGTATAGAGTGTTGCCACACAAATATTTTTTGACCGGGTATCAAGTTAATAATTAGTGTTTTTGTGGGAATTGTTAAAATTTAAGTTTAAAATTTTTTAAACGCACTAATAATCCCAAATTATTATTTTACTTATTAAGTAAAATATTTTTTATTAAAAATACATTGAAATTGATTATTGAGGGGTTTAGCTGTATCCTATGCGCATTTCACTGTTGCTAATGCAAATCATCAGGGAACATTTACCCAAATTTCTTAGAACAACTAGAGTTATTAATATATAAACTTTCATTTAAACAAATGAGAAGCCTAACAACAAATAACAAATTTGAGACAAGAACTCAATAATCAACATGTTTTTTTATTTTCTTACTTTACCATTCCTACATTGGCTGACTTTTTTCAGATTCAAATTGTAGTTGTAAGAGTATCTAAAAGAAAATAAATGTAAATAACAACAACAGCTATTAAAGAATAGAGTGTTGCCACACAAGTATTTTTTGACCGGGTGCAGTCAAGTTAATAAATAGTGTTTTTATGGGAATTGTTAAAATTTAAGTTTAAAATTTTTTAAACGCACTAATAATCCCAAATTATTTTACTTATTAAGTAAAATATTTTTTATTAAAAATACATTGAAATTGATTATTGAGGGGTTTAGCTGGATCCTATGCGCATTTCACTGTTGCTAATGCAGATCATCAGGGAACCTTTACCCAAATTTCTTAGAACAACTAGAGTTATTATGTTATAAACTTTCATTTAAACAAATGAGAAGCCTTACAACAAATAACAAAGTTGAAAGAAGAACTCAATAATCAACATGTTTTTTTATTTTCTTATTTTACCATTGCTACATTGGCTGACTTTTTTTCAGCTTCAAACTGTAGTTGTAAGAGTATGTAAAAGAAAGTAAATGTAAATAACAACAACAGCTATTAAAGAATAGAGTGTTGCCACACAAGTATTTTTTAACCGGGTGCAAAGTTAATAATTATTGTTTTTATGGGAATTGTTAAAATTTAAGTTTAAAATTTTTTAAACGCACTAATAACCCCAAATTATTATTTTACTTATTAAGTAAAATATTTTTTATTAAAAATACATTGAAATTGATTATTGAGGGGTTTAGCTGGATCCTATGCGCATTTCACTGTTGCTAATGCAGATCATCAGGGAACCTTTACCTAAATTTCTTAGAACAACTAGAGTTATTATGTTATAAACTTTCATTTAAACAAATGAGAAGCCTAACAACAAAAAAAAATTTTTTTTTTAATACATATATTTATTGATTGAATCTTCAAATATGAACTAACAATAAGTATTCAAATCTTAAATCTGAATATAAATATTAGGCCCGACCAGTGTCGGACATAAACCTAGTGGTAGTTATTAATAATACATAAGTCGTGATAAGCAAAAACAAAAGTATACTCAAGCAGTTTATTCTAGAGCGTTGACCATTAGAGCCTTTGTGTCCCTCTTTTTTAAGCGGATGTGTCCAGTAAAATTCAAGATATTACGAGCAAGGGGACTAGGATGGGTCTCGAGTTTTGTCATGTATTTGCCTGCGTATTTTGCGATTTCTTCAGTCACTAGTGGCATATTTAAATCACGATGTATATTTGAATTTTTAATGTACCATGGAGCCGATGTTATTAGTCTTAAAATCTTATTTTGCCTTCGTTGGATTTTCTCTATGTTGGATGCTGAAGCAGTGCCCCATAACTGTATTCCGTAGCACCATATTAGTTTCAAAATCGACTTGTATATTAAAAGTTTACAATCTAGACTGGGTGTTGAATTGCTACGAATCAGCCAATGCATCTCAGTTAATGTCAGTTTCATTTGTGTTAGCTTTGAGTCAATATGGGGCTTCCATGTAAGCCGTCGATCAAGGTGTATACCAAGGTATTTTACGTGTGAATGTTGAAGAACAACTTGATTGTTGATTCGAATTGGGGAACAAGTATCTCTAAGGGTAACAAGGGTAAATGTTACCTGGACACAATTTTGCTCGTTTACTTTGATTCTCCATAAATTTAACCATAGTTCCAGTTGTGTAATATGTTCTTGTAGATATCGGGAAGCCTGGTGAGGGTTTTCGTGCATACTAAGGCAGGCTGTATCATCGGCAAACGTAGATATATGGATATTGGTGCTCAAAGGCATATCACAAGTGTAAATCAAATACAAAACTGGCCCCAGTATGCTCCCCTGTGGCACACCGGATGATATAGATTCGAGCACACTCATGAAGTCTCCTTTCACAACCGTAAACTTCCGGGTAGTAATATAACTTTCTAATAGCTTCAGAAAATTTATTGGTAAATATGATTTCAATTTTAAAATAAGACCTTCATGCCACACTTTGTCAAATGCCTGAGAAACGTCGATAAACAGCGGAGAACAATACTTCTTTTCTTCAAATGTTCTTCTTATAAATTGAACCAATCTATGAGTTTGTTCGATGGTGCTATGCTGACTTCTAAAACCAAATTGATGGTCCGGTATGCACCCACTACTAACTAGAATTAGGGACAATTTTGTCATGAGCAGTTTTTCGAAGAGTTTTGACATTGATGATAGCAGACTTATTGGCCTGTATGACTCAGCCTTCGTAAGGTCTTTACCCGGCTTTGGAATCATTTTGAGCTTGGAAAGCTTCAGCTGTGTGGATAGGACTACAGTCGTAAAATGGCGTTAAAAATAAATAACAGGATTCTAATTGCAATACGAGGCAACTTTATTAGCATCTAGTTACTAATTCCATCAATACCCGGGGGTTTCTTCGGGTTAAGTTCAGCAATTAGTTTTTCTACATCACGCGTCTTAAATTTTATTGGTCGAAGGGGTAGCGCAACTACATTTGGCAATTCAACAGCACCAGAACATGTGTTTGGGGTGAATACGGATTTTAAATGCTCACCAAATATTTTACCTTTTTCAGTATTGCTTCTTGCCCAACCTCCGGTAGATGTGCGCAGAGGTGGTTTAAACTCAACTGGTGTTTTAAGCTTTCTACCAGAGCGCCACAAAGAGTAATTAGATGCTGGTGTGAAATCAAGACCTTCCAAATAATTTTTAAGAGATGCAGTTTTTTCAAATGCAAGCAACTCTTGGAGTCGTTTAGTACACTCTTTAAATCTGATTTTATGTTGGGGCGATCTGTGCTGTTGCCATTCCCTTCTAGCTGTTCTTTTTTCACTTACGAGACGTTCAATATCCGTAGAATAAATTATATTTACCTTAGTCTGCGGCTGGGCGGTAGTGGCATGTTCAGCAGCCTGTTTAATATTTTCATTAAGGTTGGCAATGTTAGATTCAATATCATCATGTGTTCTTAGCGTAATATTTTCCGTGCAATGACTACTAAGATATTTTTTAAATCGCAGCCAATTAACACGATTTATCAAATTCGCATATGGGTGAGGTAAGTCACTTCTTAATGGGCTACAAATTGTAACGATCGTGGGACAGTGATCGGACGAGAGATCTAGAGAAGCTCCAATTTGAATTAAATCTCTAGAGATATTTTTCATAACGCCAAAATCTATTACATCCGGAATTTTATGTATGTCAGTAGGCCAATAAGTGGGCTCCCCACTCGAAATGACATCCAAGCCCATTTTGAAAATTGTATTGAACAACGCTCGACCTCTGGGTGTAATAAGACACGAACCCCAGAACATATGTTTAGCATTATAGTCACCAGCTGCTACAAAACAAAGGCCCAGAGATTTGTAAAAATCCTGTTATTGATCCTCAGTAATTGCGAATCTAGGAGGGGAGTAAATTGATGATATGACAAAATTAGTGCAAAAATTTTCGATACAAATATTCGTTGCTTAAAAATGTTCTTCACAAATGTTGTCAATAACATAATGCTTGAGTCTTGACTTTATTAAAAGTGCTGATCCACCGCATGCTCTTCCTCTCGGATCCTTTGAATCATATAAGGTGTAGCCATAAATTTTAAAAAGGCTTTTCGAAGTCAAATGAGTCTCAGAGACCAACATTATATCAATATTTTTTCCGTGAGGAAGTGCTCAAGTTCATTTTTATGTTGGCGAATGCCGTTTGCGTTCCAGAAACATATTTTTAACGTGTTCACGGGTTGTTAACTAAACCTTGAAGCAATGTATTCTGCATTCGCAGCATTTCTTGCATCATGCTAGTCATATTTGTTGTAAAATTGTTTATAGTTTGCACCAGATTTTCAATAGCAGCTTCAAGGCGATTAAAATTAAAGCCTGAGTTTGTATTTGTTGAAGTATTTCGCCGTGAAACATTTTGTGTGGGAATAGAGCTTGTCTTAGCAGCATCGGCATATGATACACGTGAATTAACTGTTTGGCTCACTTGGGCAAGAGTGGCGGAGTAGGTTAGGTTAGGTTAGGTAGAGGTGGCAGTCAGAAAGCCGGACTCACTTAGACCCTTTCGGTCCATTGTGATGCCACGGAGACTCTGCTTATGCGGAGTCCCCACCGTCGAACCATCCAGAGCTCAGTATAAAGCTACTAATACGTTGAAGTGCAACACTAGCAACGTCAGAAAGTTCCCTGAATTCAAGAGCGCCCATTGTGGCCATTCTCTTTCCTGCAAGTCCAGGGCAGTGACAAAGAAAATGTTCTATGCTTTCCTCTTCATCGATGTCTTGGCAGCTGCGGCAAAAGTCGTTGTGTTCAACCCTAAGCCGTTGTGCATGCCTACCTATGAGACAGTGTCCGGTTAACACGGATACTAGAACCGAAATTTGTTTCCTATTCTTCGAAATTAGGTAATCCGTACCTTCTCTGCTTAGGTGAGTCCATAACTGCCTTGTGATCACGCAGTCATTTCTAATGACCCACCTTCTATTCGTTTCTTCCTCTGTCTTGCGCCTAAGTCTGAGTTTGCAAGAGAGTAGGGGTAGACCTACACGTTCCAAATCCGGTGGAACCTGTAAGGTTGTCCCAATTCTAGCAAGCTCGTCAGCCCTGGAGTTCCCCTGGAAGCCTCTATGCCCCGGAATCCAGATGATTCTAATATCAAACTGCTCTGCCATCTCATTTAGAGATGATCGGCAGTCGAGGGCTGTTGTTGTTCTTAGAAGCGGGGATTCTAGGGCCATAATAGCTGCTCGACTATCGGTGTAAATGTTAATCAGAGTCGTTGAAGTGACATTCACTCTCAACCAATTCGCAACTTCTCTTATAGCAAGGATCTCTGCCTGAAAGACACTGCAGTGATCCGGAAGTCGCCGTGCAATACGAAGACCTAAAGCCCTCGAAAAGACCCCATAGCCCACACCTTCCTGTGTTTTGGAGCCGTCCGTATAAAAATCAACACTTTTTCTTCTACCTGGAGTTCCATTCATCCACATTTCTGTGGATGGTATCCAGGTTTTATAAAGACGTTCGTGTAGTAGAGCAGGGGAGGTTTGGTCAATCCTCCATCCCCTAACTTCATCATCGAGTATTCTGCAGTGGCCGGTTCCATTTCCGTTCCACAGAGAGGTACATCGAAGACGGATTGCCGAGGACGTTGCCATCTCCTTCCCTACTAGATCTAATGGTAGTAGATGAAGAAGCATCCCCAGTGCATCCGTAGGAGTGGTGCGAATAGCACTGGTTACATACAAGGATGCGAGTCTTTGCACCTTGTGTAAGATGTATAGATACGTCTTTTTCTCCAGGGATGGCCACCACACGATTATGCCATACATGAGAATTGGGCGTACTACTGCAGTATAAATCCAGTGAACAATTTTTGGGGTAAGACCCCAATTCTTTCTAATGGATTTTTTGCATAGATACAGTGATACTGTTGCTTTTCTCACTCTCTCTAGAATATTTGCTTTGAAACTCAGTTTTGAATCAAGAATAACACCAAGATACTTTGCAGTGTTGGACACTTTTATCTCCGTATTATTAAGTGTGATAGGTCGGAAATCAGGTATCTTATACTTCCTGGAGAAAAGTACTAGTTCCGTTTTATTAGGATTAACGGCGAGCCCTCGTTTCTCCGCCCATCTTGTTAAATGTAAAAGACCATCCTGTAGGATGTCCCTTAGAGTTGTGAGGAATTTTCCTCTTACAGCTATTGCCACATCATCAGCATAAGCCACGATTCTGCAACCCCGCGATTCTAGAGATAGTAGCACAGGATTTAGAGCTAGATTCCACAAAAGTGGCGAAAGAACTCCTCCCTGTGGTGTACCCCTATTTACAAAGCAGGTCTGTCTAGAAGCTCCTAGAGCCGCATTTATCCTGCGGTGAGTTAGTAGATTCTGAACCCACTTACACAGTCCCGCACCAACCCCCAAATTCGACAATGCATCAATTATCGAATCTGGAGATATATTATTAAAAGCCCCCTCAATATCCACGAAGGCCACAAAGGCGTATTCACCTACAGAAAGAGATTTCTCTATTGTGCCAACCAGCTCATGTAGAGCCGATTCTGTTGACTTTCCTGTTTGATATGCATGTTGATGCGGGGAAAGTAGTTTGTCATTGATGGTTTTGCGGATATAATGATCAACCATCCTTTCTAATGCTTTCAGAAGAAAGGATGATAGACTTATAGGTCTGAAGTCCTTCGGTGTGGTATGAGAGCTCTTACCGGCCTTCGGTATAAAGACCACTCTCGCTTCCCTCCACTTGTCAGGAACATAACCCAGTCTTAGACAACTGATGTAAATTCTCAGTAGCCTTGGGGCTATGAGATTCGATACTTTCCATATCTCGACCGGTCTGATACCGTCGGGTCCTGGTGACTTGTAAGGCTTGAAACTTCTCAGAGCCCAATTTAATGTCTGCATATTGACTATGTCAGATATATTTTCCGCAGGTATGGGGTAAGGGTCAGATGTCTGAATCTCAGACACTGAGTTACCCGGAAAGTGAGTGTCCAGCAGGGTTCTTAACGACTCCTCACTGGATGTAGTCCACGTCCCATTGGGATTCTTCAAATATCCCAGGGTGCAGGGAGTAGCGGACAAAATTTTTCTCATGCGAGAGGCTTCTGAAATATTATCAATATTTTCACAAAACTTCTTCCATGTTGTATTTTTAGCAATTCTTATCTGCTTTTTATACTCTTTTAATTTACCCTTATAAGCTGTCCAGTCCAGTTCATTTCTGGATGATTTAGCCTTATTGAAGAGTTTCCTACATGTACACCTGCACAATTGTAACTCATTATTCCACCAAGGCGGTTTCTTTTTCCCCCTTGGCTTATTCAAAGGGCAAGACGACTCCCTTGCATGTCTAAAGATTGTAGTAATATTATCAACCTCACAATCTAAGTCAGAAGTTTCTAGAAGTGACGAGTCTCCAATCGCTCCTAATTGTCTAGAAAAAATAGACCTGTACAGACGCCAGTTTGTCTGCCTAATATTCCGGGAGATTTCTACCTCTGGTGCCCGCTCCCTGATACCAAACTCAATAAACCTATGATCAGAAAAGGAATGTTCCTGAAGCACACGCCAATTCATGATCCTATCAGCTACCGAGTCAGAAGAAAAGGTAACATCCAGGACTTCCTGTCTGTTCCTTGTTATAAAAGTAGGTTCTTGACCTCTATTACAAATGTTAAGGTTAGTACTAACTACAAATTCTAAAAGTTCCTCACCTCTTTCATTAGTATCCGTACTTCCCCAGATAGTATGATGTGCGTTGGCATCACAGCACAGGATGATATGGTGTCCAGCGTTTACCGCCGCATCCACAAAATTTCTCACCACTGCCGACGGTAGAGGGCCTTGATCGTCGTGAGCGCAGTACACCGACGCCAGCCAGTAGCATGTATTGCCGACTTCCACGCTAACCGCCGTTATGTCTCTGCCGCTGAAGTTAGATAATAAAAATGTATTAAGGTGGTTCCTTGCCAAGATGCAGGTTCTATTGTTACCTTCATTCTTGACGGCTAGCATCTTAAAATCCTTGGTCCTAAGTCCACAAACCCTTCCACCACTAATCCAGGGTTCTTGGACCAGGACAACATCCGCTACGAAATCCATCTCCACGACCGTTTTATCTGACTCGTCGTCAGTCTCAAGAAGAAGGTCACTGTCTTCGCCGTAATCAGCGTCGAACAGGCCTGAGGCGCCTCCGAGAATTTCAGAGTCGGATGTTATGTAGCCATCCTTTTCCGAAGATTCTCGCAAGCTGGCCTTCTTCTCCTCCTCTACAGATTCTTCCTCCACAGCGTTTCCACACACTGTTTTGGAATTATCCGTCACTGGAGGCTGATCACCTTTGTACACCTTCAGCGTAACCTGTCCAAAGGCATACGATATAATGTTATTGGACTTGGCCAAGTGAGGGAGGGTTTCAGCGTTTAGTATAATAATTATACCACGTCTCTCCCCCTCAGCCTCACCGAACCTCCCCATCTTCCAATTGCCGGTTGGAAGTGAGGGATTACAATCCTTTAACAACTTTATCGTCGCTTCAGCAGTGTCTGGGAATGCCGGAATCCACGCATGCGCACGTGGTCGAGATGGAATGTCGCTCTTGTTGACAAGATCGATCTTCGCCCCCGGCCACGGCTCTCCCATCCTGCTGATAGCTACCTTGTACAGGTCCGCCGATCTCTGGTCTCCAAAGGCCATCAGCTTGACCCTGCCTTGATACCAGCCTGCGTCGCGACAGACAGGAGGTATGCCTGGATTCTCCGCAAGGACCTGGTAATACGTGGTTGCAAGCTTAGCTTCCACAGTACTCCATTTGCCCTTGGGGATGGTTCCATCCATATCTCCCCTGTCGACAACGGCCATTATGAGGTTGTCTTTCGCAACCTCACTAAACGACCTAACGCCAATATTACTATTAGCCTTAGGCCGCTTAGGCAATGGTTTGTCGTCCGGCGATCGCAGTCTTTTACCAGACGGTTTTGACGACGTGCTAGCACCGCTACTACGAGGATCAGGAGTGTCCATGTTTTCAAGGACACCTTTTGCCCATCCAAGGGATGATTTTTGTTCCTCGGACAGTTTGGATGGGTCTTGAGTGCCCAACGTCTTTACAATTCGTAGGCATAACCTTTTTTGGTTATGCCTCATTTTAGATGGTCGGACATGCTTGGTCGAAGCCGGCGTGGCCGAGCTCGCACTGCTGCATGTACCGACTATCTGCCTAGTATTCTCGGCAGCCTTCGTCTGAACGAGTTTTCTCGTGCCAGACGGTTGCGTGAAACCGGTCCCCTGTCGTTCCGCTCTGGAGAGCACCGTCAGTTCACCGGTCCCAGTAGTGTTTTTTGTTTTGTTATTAATTATATTTGTATTTGTATTTTGTTTCATATTTTGGTCCCACGAGTATGGGGGATTTGAAGGCCACCACGTCATAGCCCCCGATAACGTGGTGAGGGCGTCGTCTACTTGCTGAGGTGCCCAGGTATCAGCAAGGCTCCGTTCTAATACAGTCTATTGACCCTGACTGCAAAAATCCGATGGGCACGGGTCGCATCACACCCCGGTTTAGGGTTGGATAACCTTTGGTTCACAGACCTTTAGAGTCATTTGTCTTCACCCAGTACCATAGGGGACCCTTAAAGGTCAGCTATGGTTCTGGGTTGAAGACATAGACCACAGTCTGTAGTTAAGCCACCACACCACGACAAGGTAGTTATCCCGATGGGGAAGAGTGGCGGAGTAAGTGTTTGCTGTTTGTGCTGGAGCTACTTTAGGTTTTTGCCCCATAGTCTTTTTAACGAAAGAATATACAGGACATCCTCTATAGTTAGCGGTGTGATTACCTCCACAATTACTGCATTTTTTTCTGCTTGATCTTTTGGTTTAGTACAACTAGCAGTACCGTGCAATTCACCGCAAATAACACAAACTGTAGGTAATTTGCAGTAAGTTTTTGTGTGGGCATATTCTTGACAATTATGGCACTGTACGGGTCCAGAACGCTTGTGTGGTTCTTCAACTGTTGTTTTTCGGTATAAAAGATATTTTAAATTATAAATTGGGTGCGTCTCATTTTTTCTCAATTTTATATCATTCGGCTCCAGTTCAACACGAAATAGAGGCTGGGGGATCTTCTCCCTATTTATTATATTGGAAACATTTTTTACCTTGAATCCCTGGAGGAAGAGTGCATCTTTTATTTCTTCGGGAACAACATAAGAATCTTTACCCTTCAATACGATCTGCAGGCCTTTAGCACTCTTACACTGGTATTGTTTAATTTTTTTCAAATTCAGAAACCATTTTGCGGAAATCTGTTTCGTCATAAATTTGAATTTTCGTTTCATCGATATTGCCACGTTTTATTGGAACAATGTTAAATTTATTCTCACCAATGACCGAAATTAATTTTTTAATAAGAGCGTTCGAATTTTTCTCTCTTAAATAAATTGGTGGCAGCTTGGAGGTTTTGTTCGCGGATATGTTAGGTATGTGGTTGTCATCTTGCAATATTTGAAAATGATTAGTGGAGGATGCGCTGTTATCCCTAGATACCTTTGAAGCAGATGCAATTTTAGTAGAATTTGGGCTTCGCCCGCGCTTTCCCACAATTATATATCGGTCCATATCGACTTGGACCTTGGGTTTTGGGCTACTCTTATTTATATTGACAGTTTGGGTAAGTGATGAACACGAGCCTGAATCGGATGATATCGCTGATTTAAATGACGACGTAGTAGGCAACTGTAATTTTAACAAATCACTAGTTGGCATTGGACAAAGCAAAGTTGATCGCTGACGAAAAATTGGCTTAGCCGTTAAAAAAGTCTGTCATCAGGTTTTTTATTTATTTTGTTTATATTAAGAGCATCAGAACTCACAGTAAGTCTATCATCAGATTTTTTATTTTTATTATTATCATTAAGATCATCAGAGCTCACAGTAAGATAGGCATTTCTGCCGTTATCACTCACCTCACAATTATTTGTTTTTGAGGTACTCATATAGAGTATTCCTCAAGGGCACTTTGTTGGTGTATTCCTCAAGGGCACTTTGAGTTATTTTGTTTGCGGTTGTTTTTGTTTTATTTTTGTTTTAGTTATTACTGTCTATGTAAAAAATATTAGGAAAGCAAAAAAAGCTTATTTATCAAAGTTAATGTACAACGAATATTATGTACTACAAATATTTTTTTGTATGGTTTTTTTTATTAAGTATGTATGTAAAAAAAATTCCGCTAATACGTCTGTTCACTATGAAGGTACAACGAGAAAACTGTAAAACTGTAATAAAAAATATTTTACTTAATAAGTAAAATAATTATTTGGGATTAGTGCGTTTAAAAAATTTTAAACTTAAATTTTAACAATTCCCATAAAAACAATAATTATTAACTTGACTGCACCCGGTCAAAAAATACTTGTGTGGCAACACTCTATTCTTTAATAGCTGTTGTTGTTATTTACATTTACTTTCTTTTACATACTCTTACAACTACAATTTGAAGCTGAAAAAAGTCAGCCAATGTAGCAATGGTAAAGTAAGAAAATAAAAAAACACGTTGATTATTGAGTTCTTGTTTCAACTTTGTTATTTGTTGTTAGGCTTCTCATCTGTTTAAATGAAAGTTCATAACATAATAACTCTAGTTGTTCTAAGAAATTTGGGTAAAGGTTCCCTGATGATCTGCATTAGCAACAGTGAAATGCGCATAGGATCCAGCTAAGCCCCTCAATAATCAATTTCAATGTATTTTTAATAAAAAATATTTTACTTAACAAGTAACAGTGCTATATTCGGCTGTGCCGATTCTTATATACCCCTTACCAACGTACGTACATATACATATATAGTATACAGACACATACATACATACAAAGTTGGGCAAAATACATGGCTTGCGGTATTTGAAATACAAAATACTTGCTGGTCATGTATTTAAAATACAAAATACTTTCAGGCTATGTATTTAAAATACAAAATACAAAATACTTGCTGGTCATGTATGTATTTAAAATACAAAATACTTTAATTTTTGTACCTCATCTAGCATTTTTCATCATAATCGAATCTTTTCCGAATCAGCTTGACGGGAAAAATAACCGCATATGAGCTAATTTTTTTGTCATAAATGATACTCCCGTTGTGAGAAAATGGTACCCTACAGATGAATCATACCAAGAAATCATTTATGATACGATTTGATGATTAATTTTTGAGTAATTAAATCACTAAATCATCTTTTTGCGGTTTCTTTGCATTTTGTTCCTCTATTTCCAAGAAATCAAAATTTGATCATACATATGATTCATAAGTGAATACTTTTTCAATCACCCAAGTGATAAATCAGTCTTTGATCATCAAACGTGATCTGAGGAGAATATATAAGAGATTTCTGCAAAAAATTATCACCCAAATGCTAGCTGGGACGTATTTAAACTACAAAATACTTCCACATCATTTATGTATATACATATGTATGTATGTATTTACAGGTGTTGTTACTAGTTCAGGCTCACTATATTCTTGCTAGTTAGAAGCACGTACATACGTGTTTATGTTGGTCCTCGCCCATACTTGCAATTTTTGTTGCAGCAATTCTTGAGTGTATTGGTGAGAGGGGTGAGAAGATTGGGGAGGGGTTCCATGTGCTCGCAATTCTCTTTTGTTTTGAAATTCGCAGTTGTTAATTTGAAGTTTGTTGGTGTATTTGAGGTTTTATTTTATTTTATTTGTTCAGTTGTATGAAAAACACAAAGAGGGCAATTACGAATAAAATTCAGTGAGAATTTTTCCCGGGGAACAATTCCAACTAATGGCAAGTGATAGGGAAAACAAAACATTCTAATTAGAAAAGGGAGAAGTTTCCTTCGGAATTTTATTCATAATTGCCCTGAAAATGTAACAAAAAGTAAAAATAATTGAGACATTATTAGATTTAATTGAACTATAGTGAATTTTTAATCAGAAATAATTTCTTAATCAGGCTTGAGTTCAGTAGTAATTTCAATTCTTATGAATGAAATATTTTTATTAATTAATGTGAGTATCTAAAGAATAGAAGAAAAATTAAACTAGACACTATTAGCTGGGGGAAATACCGATATTTTTCTGTGCAGCCACGCACTTCATCAGCACCCATGTCTATCTACTGGGGTAGAGATTATTATTAACATCAGCTATTAAACTTAAATTTCTATGAAATGGAACATGAGAATTGATTGTGTATACAATTATTGATTTGCCTTTGGCAAACACATTTGTAAGTATCACTATTCATTTTCTGTTTTTCCATTTTCTATTTAGGTTAGCACGAAGTTATATCACTCTACCTATGTATGTTTAACTATTCTTACTTATCTTTTACGATCATCACATTAATTATTTTTACTTATTCGATGCACCATCGGTACATACATATAAGTATTATTGTAGTGGCTCTATGTTACTTTGTTTTTGCTTTCTACAGTTGACTTACCTTTCCAGAATTCTGAAGCAGTTCTGGCCAAGTGAACAGTGATCGCCAAGTGAACATATTTTTGTCACGTGCCCATGATGAATTAAATGAGACATTATTAGATTTAATTGAACTATAGTGAATTTTTAATCAGAAATAATTTCTTAATCAGGCTTGAGTTCAGTAATTTCAATTCTTATGAATGAAATATTTTTATTAATTAATGTGAGTATCTAAAGAATAGAAGAAAAATTAAACTAGACACTATTAGCTAAGGGAAATACCGATATTTTTCTGTGCAGCCACGCACTTCATCAGCACCCATGTCTATCTACTGGGGTAGAGATTATTATTAACATCAGCTATTAAACTTAAATTTCTATGAAATGGAATATGAGAATTGATTGTGTATACAATTATTGATTTGTCTTTGGCAAACACATTTGTAAGTATCACTATTCATTTTCTGTTTTTCCATTTTCTATTTAGGTTAGCACGAAGTTATATCACTCTACCTATGTATGTTTAACTATTCTTACTTATCTTTTACGATCATCACATTAATTATTTTTACTTATTCGATGCACCATCGGTACATACATATAAGTATTATTGTAGTGGCTCTATGTTACTTTGTTTTTGCTTTCTACAGTTGACTTAGCTTTCCAGCATTCTGAAGCAGTTCTGGCCAAGTGAACAGTGATCGCCAAGTGAACATATTTTTGTCACGTGCCCATGATGAATTAAATGAGACATTATTAGATTTAATTGAACTATAGTGAATTTTTAATCAGAAATAATTTCTTAATCAGGCTTGAGTTCAGTAATTTCAATTCTTATGAATGAAATATTTTTATTAATTAATGTGAGTATCTAAAGAATAGAAGAAAAATTAAACTAGACACTATTAGCTGGGGGAAATACCGATATTTTTCTGTGCAGCCACGCACTTCATCAGCACCCATGTCTATCTACTGGGGTAGAGATTATTATTAACATCAGCTATTAAACTTAAATTTCTATGAAATGGAATATGAGAATTGATTGTGTATAAAATTATTGATTTGCCTTTGGCAAACACATTTGTAAGTATCACTATTCATTTTCTGTTTTTCCATTTTCTATTTAGGTTAGCACGAAGTTATATCACTCTACCTATGTATGTTTAACTATTCTTACTTATCTCTTACGATCATCACATTAATTATTTTTACTTATTCGATGCACCATCGGTACATACATATAAGTATTATTGTAGTGGCTCTATGTTACTTTGTTTTTGCTTTCTACAGTTGACTTAGCTTTCCAGCATTCTGAAGCAGTTCTGGCCAAGTGAGCAGTGATCGCCAAGTGAACATATTTTTGTCACGTGCCCATGATGAATTAAATGAGACATTATTAGATTTAATTGAACTATAGTGAATTTTTAATCAGAAATAATTTCTTAATCAGGCTTGAGTTCAGTAATTTCAATTCTTATGAATGAAATATTTTTATTAATTAATGTGAGTATCTAAAGAATAGAAGAAAAATTAAACTAGACACTATTAGCTGGGGGAAATACCGATATTTTTCTGTGCAGCCACGCACTTCATCAGCACCCATGTCTATCTACTGGGGTAGAGATTATTATTAACATCAGCTATTAAACTTAAATTTCTATGAAATGGAATATGAGAATTGATTGTGTATACAATTATTGATTTGCCTTTGGCAAACACATTTGTAAGTATCACTATTCATTTTCTGTTTTTCCATTTTCTATTTAGGTTAGCACGAAGTTATATCACTCTACCTATGTATGTTTAACTATTCTTACTTATCTTTTACGATCATCACATTAATTATTTTTACTTATTCGATGCACCATCGGTACATACATATAAGTATTATTGTAGTGGCTCTATGTTACTTTGTTTTTGCTTTCTACAGTTGACTTAGCTTTCCAGCATTCCGAAGCAGTTCTGGCCAAGTGAACAGTGATCGCCAAGTGAACATATTTTTGTCACGTGCCCATGATGAATTAAATGAGACATTATTAGATTTAATTGAACTATAGTGAATTTTTAATCAGAAATAATTTCTTAATCAGGCTTGAGCTCAGTAATTTCAATTCTTATGAATGAAATATTTTTATTAATTAATGTGAGTATCTAAAGAATAGAAGAAAAATTAAACTAGACACTATTAGCTGGGGGAAATACCGATATTTTTCTGTGCAGCCACGCACTTCATCAGCACCCATGTCTATCTACTGGGGTAGAGATTATTATTAACATCAGCTATTAAACTTAAATTTCTATGAAATGGAATATGAGAATTGATTGTGTATACAATTATTGATTTGCCTTTGGCAAACACATTTGTAAGTATCACTATTCATTTTCTGTTTTTCCATTTTATATTTAGGTTAGCACGAAGTTATATCACTCTACCTATGTATGTTTAACTATTCTTACTTATCTTTTACGATCATCACATTAATTATTTTTACTTATTCGATGCACCATCGGTACATACATATAAGTATTATTGTAGTGGCTCTATGTTACTTTGTTTTTGCTTTCTACAGTTGACTTAGCTTTCCAGCATTCTGAAGCAGTTCTGGCCAAGTGAACAGTGATCGCCAAGTGAACATATTTTTGTCACGTGCCCATGATGAATTAAATGAGACATTATTAGATTTAATTGAACTATAGTGAATTTTTAATCAGAAATAATTTCTTAATCAGGCTTGAGTTCAGTAATTTCAATTCTTATGAATGAAATATTTTTATTAATTAATGTGAGTATCTAAAGAATAGAAGAAAAATTAAACTAGACACTATTAGCTGGGGGAAATACCGATATTTTTCTGTGCAGCCACGCACTTCATCAGCACCCATGTCTATCTACTGGGGTAGAGATTATTATTAACATCAGCTATTAAACTTAAATTTCTATGAAATGGAATATGAGAATTGATTGTGTATACAATTATTGATTTGCCTTTGGCAAACACATTTGTAAGTATCACTATTCATTTTCTGTTTTTCCATTTTCTATTTAGGTTAGCACGAAGTTATATCACTCTACCTATGTATGTTTAACTATTCTTACTTATCTTTTACGATCATCACATTAATTATTTTTACTTATTCGATGCACCATCGGTACATACATATAAGTATTATTGTAGTGGCTCTATGTTACTTTGTTTTTGCTTTCTACAGTTGACTTAGCTTTCCAGCATTCTGAAGCAGTTCTGGCCAAGTGAACAGTGATCGCCAAGTGAACATATTTTTGTCACGTGCCCATGATGAATTAAATGAGACATTATTAGATTTAATTGAACTATAGTGAATTTTTAATCAGAAATAATTTCTTAATCAGGCTTGAGTTCAGTAATTTCAATTCTTATGAATGAAATATTTTTATTAATTAATGTGAGTATCTAAAGAATAGAAGAAAAATTAAACTAGACACTATTAGCTGGGGGAAATACCGATATTTTTCTGTGCAGCCACGCACTTCATCAGCACCCATGTCTATCTACTGGGGTAGAGATTATTATTAACATCAGCTATTAAACTTAAATTTCTATGAAATGGAATATGAGAATTGATTGTGTATACAATTATTGATTTGCCTTTGGCAAACACATTTGTAAGTATCACTATTCATTTTCTGTTTTTCCATTTTCTATTTAGGTTAGCACGAAGTTATATCACTCTACCTATGTATGTTTAACTATTCTTACTTATCTTTTACGATCATCACATTAATTATTTTTACTTATTCGATGCACCATCGGTACATACATATAAGTATTATTGTAGTGGCTCTATGTTACTTTGTTTTTGCTTTCTACAGTTGACTTAGCTTTCCAGCATTCCGAAGCAGTTCTGGCCAAGTGAACAGTGATCGCCAAGTGAACATATTTTTGTCACGTGCCCATGATGAATTAAATGAGACATTATTAGATTTAATTGAACTATAGTGAATTTTTAATCAGAAATAATTTCTTAATCAGGCTTGAGCTCAGTAATTTCAATTCTTATGAATGAAATATTTTTATTAATTAATGTGAGTATCTAAAGAATAGAAGAAAAATTAAACTAGACACTATTAACTGGGGGAAATACCGATATTTTTCTGTGCAGCCACGCACTTCATCAGCACCCATGTCTATCTACTGGGGTAGAGATTATTATTAACATCAGCTATTAAACTTAAATATCTATGAAATGGAATATGAGAATTGATTGTGTATACAATTATTGATTTGCCTTTGGCAAACACATTTGTAAGTATCACTATTCATTTCTGTTTTTCCATTTTCTATTTAGGTTAGCACGAAGTTATATCACTCTACCTATGTATGTTTAACTATTCTTACTTATCTTTTACGATCATCACATTAATTATTTTTACTTATTCGATGCACCATCGGTACATACATATAAGTATTATTGTAGTGGCTCTATGTTACTTTGTTTTTGTTTTCTACAGTTGACTTAGCTTTCCAGCATTCTGAAGCAGTTCTGGCCAAGTGAACAGTGATCGCCAAGTGAACATATTTTTGTCACGTGCCCATGATGAATTAAACGAGACATTATTAGATTTAATTGAACTATAGTGAATTTTTAATCAGAAATAATTTCTTAATCAGGCTTGAGTTCAGTAATTTCAATTCTTATGTATGAAATATTTTTATTAATTAATGTAAGTATCTAAAGAATAGAAGAAAAATTAAACTAGACACTATTAGCTGGGGGAAATACCGATATTTTTCTGTGCAGCCACGCACTTCATCAGCACCCATGTCTATCTACTGGGGTAGAGATTATTATTAACATCAGCTATTAAACTTAAATTTCTATGAAATGGAATATGAGAATTGATTGTGTATACAATTATTGATTTGCCTTTGGCAAACACATTTGTAAGTATCACTATTCATTTTCTGTTTTTCCATTTTCTATTTAGGTTAGCACGAAGTTATATCACTCTACCTATGTATGTTTAACTATTCTTACTTATCTTTTACGATCATCACATTAATTATTTTTACTTATTCGATGCACCATCGGTACATACATATAAGTATTATTGTAGTGGCTCTATGTTACTTTGTTTTTGCTTTCTACAGTTGACTTAGCTTTCCAGCATTCTGAAGCAGTTCTGGCCAAGTGAACAGTGATCGCCAAGTGAACATATTTTTGTCACGTGCCCATGATGAATTAAATGAGACATTATTAGATTTAATTGAACTATAGTGAATTTTTAATCAGAAATAATTTCTTAATCAGGCTTGAGTTCAGTAATTTCAATTCTTATGAATGAAATATTTTTATTAATTAATGTGAGTATCTAAAGAATAGAAGAAAAATTAAACTAGACACTATTAGCTGGGGGAAATACCGATATTTTTCTGTGCAGCCACGCACTTCATCAGCACCCATGTCTATCCACTGGGGTAGAGATTATTATTAACATCAGCTATTAAACTTAAATTTCTATGAAATGGAATATGAGAATTGATTGTGTATACAATTATTGATTTGCCTTTGGCAAAGACATTTGTAAGTATCACTATTCATTTTCTGTTTTTCCATTTTCTATTTAGGTTAGCACGAAGTTATATCACTCTACCTATGTATGTTTAACTATTCTTACTTATCTTTTACGATCATCACATTAATTATTTTTACTTATTCGATGCACCATCGGTACATACATATAAGTATTATTGTAGTGGCTCTATGTTACTTTGTTTTTGCTTTCTACAGTTGACTTAGCTTTCCAGCATTCTGAAGCAGTTCTGGCCAAGTGAACAGTGATCGCCAAGTGAACATATTTTTGTCACGTGCCCATGATGAATTAAATGAGACATTATTAGATTTAATTGAACTATAGTGAATTTTTAATCAGAAATAATTTCTTAATCAGGCTTGAGTTCAGTAATTTCAATTCTTATGAATGAAATATTTTTATTAATTAATGTGAGTATCTAAAGAATAGAAGAAAAATTAAACTAGACACTATTAGCTGGGGGAAATACCGATATTTTTCTGTGCAGCCACGCACTTCATCAGCACCCATGTCTATCTACTGGGGTAGAGATTATTATTAACATCAGCTATTAAACTTAAATTTCTATGAAATGGAATATGAGAATTGATTGTGTATACAATTATTGATTTGCCTTTGGCAAACACATTTGTAAGTATCACTATTCATTTTCTGTTTTTCCATTTTCTATTTAGGTTAGCACGAAGTTATATCACTCTACCTATGTATGTTTAACTATTCTTACTTATCTCTTACGATCATCACATTAATTATTTTTACTTATTCGATGCACCATCGGTACATACATATAAGTATTATTGTAGTGGCTCTATGTTACTTTGTTTTTGCTTTCTACAGTTGACTTAGCTTTCCAGCATTCTGAAGCAGTTCTGGCCAAGTGAGCAGTGATCGCCAAGTGAACATATTTTTGTCACGTGCCCATGATGAATTAAATGAGACATTATTAGATTTAATTGAACTATAGTGAATTTTTAATCAGAAATAATTTCTTAATCAGGCTTGAGTTCAGTAATTTCAATTCTTATGAATGAAATATTTTTATTAATTAATGTGAGTATCTAAAGAATAGAAGAAAAATTAAACTAGACACTATTAGCTGGGGGAAATACCGATATTTTTCTGTGCAGCCACGCACTTCATCAGCACCCATGTCTATCTACTGGGGTAGAGATTATTATTAACATCAGCTATTAAACTTAAATTTCTATGAAATGGAATATGAGAATTGATTGTGTATACAATTATTGATTTGCCTTTGGCAAACACATTTGTAAGTATCACTATTCATTTTCTGTTTTTCCATTTTCTATTTAGGTTAGCACGAAGTTATATCACTCTACCTATGTATGTTTAACTATTCTTACTTATCTTTTACGATCATCACATTAATTATTTTTACTTATTCGATGCACCATCGGTACATACATATAAGTATTATTGTAGTGGCTCTATGTTACTTTGTTTTTGCTTTCTACAGTTGACTTAGCTTTCCAGCATTCTGAAGCAGTTCTGGCCAAGTGAACAGTGATCGCCAAGTGAACATATTTTTGTCACGTGCCCATGATGAATTAAATGAGACATTATTAGATTTAATTGAACTATAGTGAATTTTTAATCAGAAATAATTTCTGAACTCAAGCCTGATTAAGAAATTATTTCTGATTAAAAATTCACTATAGTTCAATTAAATCTAATAATGTCTCATTTAATTCATCATGGGCACGTGACAAAAATATGTTCACTTGGCGATCACTGTTCACTTGGCCAGAACTGCTTCAGAATGCTGGAAAGCTAAGTCAACTGTAGAAAGCAAAAACAAAGTAACATAGAGCCACTACAATAATACTTATATGTATGTACCGATGGTGCATCGAATAAGTAAAAATAATTAATGTGATGATCGTAAAAGATAAGTAAGAATAGTTAAACATACATAGGTAGAGTGATATAACTTCGTGCTAACCTAAATAGAAAATGGAAAAACAGAAAATGAATAGTGATACTTACAAATGTGTTTGCCAAAGACAAATCAATAATTGTATACACAATCAATTCTCATATTCCATTTCATAGAAATTTAAGTTTAATAGCTGATGTTAATAATAATCTCTACCCCAGTAGATAGACATGGGTGCTGATGAAGTGCGTGGCTGCACAGAAAAATATCGGTATTTCCCCCAAGCTAATAGTGTCTAGTTTAATTTTTCTTCTATTCTTTAGATACTCACATTAATTAATAAAAATATTTCATTCATAAGAATTGAAATTACTGAACTCAAGCCTGATTAAGAAATTATTTCTGATTAAAAATTCACTATAGTTCAATTAAATCTAATAATGTCTCATTTAATTCATCATGGGCACGTGACAAAAATATGTTCACTTGGCGATCACTGTTCACTTGGCCAGAACTGCTTCAGAATGCTGGAAAGCTAAGTCAACTGTAGAAAGCAAAAACAAAGTAACATAGAGCCACTACAATAATACTTATATGTATGTACCGATGGTGCATCGAATAAGTAAAAATAATTAATGTGATGATCGTAAAAGATAAGAAAGAATAGTTAAACATACATAGGTAGAGTGATATAACTTCGTGCTAACCTAAATAGAAAATGGAAAAACAGAAAATGAATAGTGACACTTACAAATGTGTTTGCCAAAGGCAAATCAATAATTGTATACACAATCAATTCTCATATTCCATTTCATAGAAATTTAAGTTTAATAGCTGATGTTAATAATAATCTCTACCCCAGTAGATAGACATGGGTGCTGATGAAGTGCGTGTCTGCACAGAAAAATATCGGTATTTCCCCCAGCTAATAGTGTCTAGTTTAATTTTTCTTCTATTCTTTAGATACTCACATTAATTAATAAAAATATTTCATTCATAAGAATTGAAATTACTGAACTCACGCCTGATTAAGAAATTATTTCTGATTAAAAATTCACTATAGTTCAATTAAATCTAAAAATGTCTCATTTAATTCATCATGGGCACGTGACAAAAATATGTTCACTTGGCGATCACTGTTCACTTGGCCAGAACTGCTTCAGAATGCTGGAAGGCTAAGTCAACTGTAGAAAGCAAAAACAAAGTAACATAGAGCCACTACAATAATACTTATATGTATGTACCGATGGTGCATCGAATAAGTAAAAATAATTAATGTGATGATCGTAAAAGATAAGTAAGAATAGTTAAACATACATAGGTAGAGTGATATAACTTCGTGCTAACCTAAATAGAAAATGGAAAAACAGAAAATGAATAGTGATACTTACAAATGTGTTTGCCAAAGGCAAATCAATAATTTTATACACAATCAATTCTCATATTCCATTTCATAGAAATTTAAGTTTAATAGCTGATGTTAATAATAATCTCTACCCCAGTAGATAGACATGGGTGCTGATGAAGTGCGTGGCTGCACAGAAAAATATCGGTATTTCCCCCAGCTAATAGTGTCTAGTTTAATTTTTCTTCTATTCTTTAGATACTCACATTAATTAATAAAAATATTTCATTCATAAGAATTGAAATTACTGAACTCAAGCCTGATTAAGAAATTATTTCTGATTAAAAATTCACTATAGTTCAATTAAATCTAATAATGTCTCATTTAATTCATCATGGGCACGTGACAAAAATATGTTCACTTGGCGATCACTGTTCACTTGGCCAGAACTGCTTCAGAATGCTGGAAAGCTAAGTCAACTGTAGAAAGCAAAAACAAAGTAACAGAGCCACTACAATAATACTTATATGTATGTACCGATGGTGCATCGAATAAGTAAAAATAATTAATGTGATGATCGTAAAAGATAAGTAAGAATAGTTAAACATACATAGGTAGAGTGATATAACTTCGTGCTAACCTAAATAGAAAATGGAAAAACAGAAAATGAATAGTGATACTTACAAATGTGTTTGCCAAAGACAAATCAATAATTGTATACACAATCAATTCTCATATTCCATTTCATAGAAATTTAAGTTTAATAGCTGATGTTAATAATAATCTCTACCCCAGTAGATAGACATGGGTGCTGATGAAGTGCGTGGCTGCACAGAAAAATATCGGTATTTCCCTTAGCTAATAGTGTCTAGTTTAATTTTTCTTCTATTCTTTAGATACTCACATTAATTAATAAAAATATTTCATTCATAAGAATTGAAATTACTGAACTCAAGCCTGATTAAGAAATTATTTCTGATTAAAAATTCACTATAGTTCAATTAAATCTAATAATGTCTCATTTAATTCATCATGGGCACGTGACAAAAATATGTTCACTTGGCGATCACTGTTCACTTGGCCAGAACTGCTTCAGAATTCTGGAAAGGTAAGTCAACTGTAGAAAGCAAAAACAAAGTAACATAGAGCCACTACAATAATACTTATATGTATGTACCGATGGTGCATCGAATAAGTAAAAATAATTAATGTGATGATCGTAAAAGATAAGTAAGAATAGTTAAACATACATAGGTAGAGTGATATAACTTCGTGCTAACCTAAATAGAAAATGGAAAAACAGAAAATGAATAGTGACACTTACAAATGTGTTTGCCAAAGGCAAATCAATAATTGTATACACAATCAATTCTCATATTCCATTTCATAGAAATTTAAGTTTAATAGCTGATGTTAATAATAATCTCTACCCCAGTAGATAGACATGGGTGCTGATGAAGTGCGTGTCTGCACAGAAAAATATCGGTATTTCCCCCAGCTAATAGTGTCTAGTTTAATTTTTCTTCTATTCTTTAGATACTCACATTAATTAATAAAAATATTTCATTCATAAGAAATGAAATTACTGAACTCACGCCTGATTAAGAAATTATTTCTGATTAAAAATTCACTATAGTTCAATTAAATCTAAAAATGTCTCATTTAATTCATCATGGGCACGTGACAAAAATATGTTCACTTGGCGATCACTGTTCACTTGGCCAGAACTGCTTCAGAATGCTGGAGAGCTAAGTCAACTGTAGAAAGCAAAAACAAAGTAACATAGAGCCACTACAATAATACTTATATGTATGTACCGATGGTGCATCGAATAAGTAAAAATAATTAATGTGATGATCGTAAAAGATAAGTAAGAATAGTTAAACATACATAGGTAGAGTGATATAACTTCGTGCTAACCTAAATAGAAAATGGAAAAACAGAAAATGAATAGTGATACTTACAAATGTGTTTGCCAAAGGCAAATCAATAATTTTATACACAATCAATTCTCATATTCCATTTCATAGAAATTTAAGTTTAATAGCTGATGTTAATAATAATCTCTACCCCAGTAGATAGACATGGGTGCTGATGAAGTGCGTGGCTGCACAGAAAAATATCGGTATTTCCCCCAGCTAATAGTGTCTAGTTTAATTTTTCTTCTATTCTTTAGATACTCACATTAATTAATAAAAATATTTCATTCATAAGAATTGAAATTACTGAACTCAAGCCTGATTAAGAAATTATTTCTGATTAAAAATTCACTATAGTTCAATTAAATCTAATAATGTCTCATTTAATTCATCATGGGCACGTGACAAAAATATGTTCACTTGGCGATCACTGTTCACTTGGCCAGAACTGCTTCAGAATGCTGGAAAGCTAAGTCAACTGTAGAAAGCAAAAACAAAGTAACATAGAGCCACTACAATAATACTTATATGTATGTACCGATGGTGCATCGAATAAGTAAAAATAATTAATGTGATGATCGTAAAAGATAAGTAAGAATAGTTAAACATACATAGGTAGAGTGATATAACTTCGTGCTAACCTAAATAGAAAATGGAAAAACAGAAAATGAATAGTGATACTTACAAATGTGTTTGCCAAAGACAAATCAATAATTGTATACACAATCAATTCTCATATTCCATTTCATAGAAATTTAAGTTTAATAGCTGATGTTAATAATAATCTCTACCCCAGTAGATAGACATGGGTGCTGATGAAGTGCGTGGCTGCACAGAAAAATATCGGTATTTCCCTTAGCTAATAGTGTCTAGTTTAATTTTTCTTCTATTCTTTAGATACTCACATTAATTAATAAAAATATTTCATTCATAAGAATTGAAATTACTGAACTCAAGCCTGATTAAGAAATTATTTCTGATTAAAAATTCACTATAGTTCAATTAAATCTAATAATGTCTCATTTAATTCATCATGGGCACGTGACAAAAATATGTTCACTTGGCGATCACTGTTCACTTGGCCAGAACTGCTTCAGAATTCTGGAAAGGTAAGTCAACTGTAGAAAGCAAAAACAAAGTAACATAGAGCCACTACAATAATACTTATATGTATGTACCGATGGTGCATCGAATAAGTAAAAATAATTAATGTGATGATCGTAAAAGATAAGTAAGAATAGTTAAACATACATAGGTAGAGTGATATAACTTCGTGCTAACCTAAATAGAAAATGGAAAAACAGAAAATGAATAGTGACACTTACAAATGTGTTTGCCAAAGGCAAATCAATAATTGTATACACAATCAATTCTCATATTCCATTTCATAGAAATTTAAGTTTAATAGCTGATGTTAATAATAATCTCTACCCCAGTAGATAGACATGGGTGCTGATGAAGTGCGTGTCTGCACAGAAAAATATCGGTATTTCCCCCAGCTAATAGTGTCTAGTTTAATTTTTCTTCTATTCTTTAGATACTCACATTAATTAATAAAAATATTTCATTCATAAGAAATGAAATTACTGAACTCACGCCTGATTAAGAAATTATTTCTGATTAAAAATTCACTATAGTTCAATTAAATCTAAAAATGTCTCATTTAATTCATCATGGGCACGTGACAAAAATATGTTCACTTGGCGATCACTGTTCACTTGGCCAGAACTGCTTCAGAATGCTGGAGAGCTAAGTCAACTGTAGAAAGCAAAAACAAAGTAACATAGAGCCACTACAATAATACTTATATGTATGTACCGATGGTGCATCGAATAAGTAAAAATAATTAATGTGATGATCGTAAAAGATAAGTAAGAATAGTTAAACATACATAGGTAGAGTGATATAACTTCGTGCTAACCTAAATAGAAAATGGAAAAACAGAAAATGAATAGTGATACTTACAAATGTGTTTGCCAAAGGCAAATCAATAATTTTATACACAATCAATTCTCATATTCCATTTCATAGAAATTTAAGTTTAATAGCTGATGTTAATAATAATCTCTACCCCAGTAGATAGACATGGGTGCTGATGAAGTGCGTGGCTGCACAGAAAAATATCGGTATTTCCCCCAGCTAATAGTGTCTAGTTTAATTTTTCTTCTATTCTTTAGATACTCACATTAATTAATAAAAATATTTCATTCATAAGAATTGAAATTACTACTGAACTCAAGCCTGATTAAGAAATTATTTCTGATTAAAAATTCACTATAGTTCAATTAAATCTAATAATGTCTCATTTAATTCATCATGGGCACGTGACAAAAATATGTTCACTTGGCGATCACTGTTCACTTGGCCAGAACTGCTTCAGAATGCTGGAAAGCTAAGTCAACTGTAGAAAGCAAAAACAAAGTAACATAGAGCCACTACAATAATACTTATATGTATGTACCGATGGTGCATCGAATAAGTAAAAATAATTAATGTGATGATCGTAAAAGATAAGTAAGAATAGTTAAACATACATAGGTAGAGTGATATAACTTCGTGCTAACCTAAATATAAAATGGAAAAACAGAAAATGAATAGTGATACTTACAAATGTGTTTGCCAAAGGCAAATCAATAATTGTATACACAATCAATTCTCATATTCCATTTCATAGAAATTTAAGTTTAATAGCTGATGTTAATAATAATCTCTACCCCAGTAGATAGACATGGGTGCTGATGAAGTGCGTGGCTGCACAGAAAAATATCGGTATTTCCCTTAGCTAATAGTGTCTAGTTTAATTTTTCTTCTATTCTTTAGATACTCACATTAATTAATAAAAATATTTCATTCATAAGAATTGAAATTACTGAACTCAAGCCTGATTAAGAAATTATTTCTGATTAAAAATTCACTATAGTTCAATTAAATCTAATAATGTCTCATTTAATTCATCATGGGCACGTGACAAAAATATGTTCACTTGGCGATCACTGTTCACTTGGCCAGAACTGCTTCAGAATGCTGGAAAGCTAAGTCAACTGTAGAAAGCAAAAACAAAGTAACATAGAGCCACTACAATAATACTTATATGTATGTACCGATGGTGCATCGAATAAGTAAAAATAATTAATGTGATGATCGTAAAAGATAAGTAAGAATAGTTAAACATACATAGGTAGAGTGATATAACTTCGTGCTAACCTAAATAGAAAATGGAAAAACAGAAAATGAATAGTGACACTTACAAATGTGTTTGCCAAAGGCAAATCAATAATTGTATACACAATCAATTCTCATATTCCATTTCATAGAAATTTAAGTTTAATAGCTGATGTTAATAATAATCTCTACCCCAGTAGATAGACATGGGTGCTGATGAAGTGCGTGTCTGCACAGAAAAATATCGGTATTTCCCCCAGCTAATAGTGTCTAGTTTAATTTTTCTTCTATTCTTTAGATACTCACATTAATTAATAAAAATATTTCATTCATAAGAATTGAAATTACTGAACTCACGCCTGATTAAGAAATTATTTCTGATTAAAAATTCACTATAGTTCAATTAAATCTAATAATGTCTCATTTAATTCATCATGGGCACGTGACAAAAATATGTTCACTTGGCGATCACTGTTCACTTGGCCAGAACTGCTTCAGAATGCTGGAAAGCTAAGTCAACTGTAGAAAGCAAAAACAAAGTAACATAAAGCCACTACAATAATACTTATATGTATGTACCGATGGTGCATCGAATAAGTAAAAATAATTAATGTGATGATCGTAAAAGATAAGTAAGAATAGTTAAACATACATAGGTAGAGTGATATAACTTCGTGCTAACCTAAATAGAAAATGGAAAAACAGAAAATGAATAGTGATACTTACAAATGTGTTTGCCAAAGGCAAATCAATAATTGTATACACAATCAATTCTCATATTCCATTTCATAGAAATTTAAGTTTAATAGCTGATGTTAATAATAATCTCTACCCCAGTAGATAGACATGGGTGCTGATGAAGTGCGTGGCTGCACAGAAAAATATCGGTATTTCCCCCAGCTCATAGTGGCTAGTTTAATTTTTCTTCTATTCTTTAGATACTCACATTAATTAATAAAAATATTTCATTCATAAGAATTGAAATTACTGAACTCAAGCCTGATTAAGAAATTATTTCTGATTAAAAATTCACTATAGTTCAATTAAATCTAATAATGTCTCATTTAATTCATCATGGGCACGTGACAAAAATATGTTCACTTGGCGATCACTGTTCACTTGGCCAGAACTGCTTCAGAATGCTGGAAAGCTAAGTCAACTGTAGAAAGCAAAAACAAAGTAACATAGAGCCACTACAATAATACTTATATGTATGTACCGATGGTGCATCGAATAAGTAAAAATAATTAATGTGATGATCGTAAAAGATAAGTAAGAATAGTTAAACATACATAGGTAGAGTGATATAACTTCGTGCTAACCTAAATAGAAAATGGAAAAACAGAAAATGAATAGTGATACTTACAAATGTGTTTGCCAAAGGCAAATCAATAATTGTATACACAATCAATTCTCATATTCCATTTCATAGAAATTTAAGTTTAAAAGCTGATGTTAATAATAATCTCTACCCCAGTAGATAGACATGGGTGCTGATGAAGTGCATGGCTGCACAGAAAAATATCGGTATTTCCCCCAGCTAATAGTGTCTAGTTTAATTTTTCTTCTATTCTTTAGATACTCACATTAATTAATAAAAATATTTCATTCATAAGAATTGAAATTACTGAACTCAAGCCTGATTAAGAAATTATTTCTGATTAAAAATTCACTATAGTTCAATTAAATCTAATAATGTCTCATTTAATTCATCATGGGCACGTGACAAAAATATGTTCACTTGGCGATCACTGTTCACTTGGCCAGAACTGCTTCAGAATGCTGGAAAGCTAAGTCAACTGTAGAAAGCAAAAACAAAGTAACATAGAGCCACTACAATAATACTTATATGTATGTACCGATGGTGCATCGAATAAGTAAAAATAATTAATGTGATGATCGTAAAAGATAAGTAAGAATAGTTAAACATACATAGGTAGAGTCATATAACTTCGTGCTAACCTAAATAGAAAATGGAAAAACAGAAAATGAATAGTGATACTTACAAATGTGTTTGCCAAAGGCAAATCAATAATTGTATACACAATCAATTCTCATATTCCATTTCATAGAAATTTAAGTTTAATAGCTGATGTTACTAATAATCTCTACCCCAGTAGATAGACATGGGTGCTGATGAAGTGCGTGGCTGCACAGAAAAATATCGGTATTTCCCCCAGCTTATAGTGTCTAGTTTAATTTTTCTTCTATTCTTTAGATACTCACATTAATTATTAAAAATATTTCATTCATAAGAATTGAAATTACTGAGCTTAAGCCTGATTAAGAAATTATTTCTGATTAAAAATTCACTATAGTTCAATTAAATCTAATAATGTCTCATTTAATTCATCATGGGCACGTGACAAAAATATGTTCACTTGGCGATCACTGTTCACTTGGCCAGAACTGCTTCAGAATGCTGGAAAGCTAAGTCAACTGTAGAAAGCAAAAACAAAGTAACATAGAGCCACTACAATAATACTTATATGTATGTACCGATGGTGCATCGAATAAGTAAAAATAATTAATGTGATGATCGTAAAAGATAAGTAAGAATAGTTAAACATACATAGGTAGAGTGATATAACTTCGTGCTAACCTAAATAGAAAATGGAAAAACAGAAAATGAATAGTGATACTTACAAATGTGTTTGCCAAAGGCAAATCAATAATTGTATACACAATCAATTCTCATATTCCATTTCATAGAAATTTAAGTTTAATAGCTGATGTTAATAATAATCTCTACCCCAGTAGATAGACATGGGTGCTGATGAAGTGCGTGGCTGCACAGAAAAATATCGGTATTTCCCCCAGCTAATAGTGTCTAGTTTAATTTTTCTTCTATTCTTTAGATACTCACATTAATTAATAAAAATATTTCATTCATAAGAATTGAAATTACTGAACTCAAGCCTGATTAAGAAATTATTTCTGATTAAAAATTCACTATAGTTCAATTAAATCTAATAATGTCTCATTTAATTCATCATGGGCACGTGACAAAAATATGTTCACTTGGCGATCACTGTTCACTTGGCCAGAACTGCTTCAGAATGCTGGAAAGCTAAGTCAACTGTAGAAAGCAAAAACAAAGTAACATAGAGCCACTACAATAATACTTATATGTATGTACCGATGGTGCATCGAATAAGTAAAAATAATTAATGTGATGATCGTAAAAGATAAGTAAGAATAGTTAAACATACATAGGTAGAGTGATATAACTTCGTGCTAACCTAAATAGAAAATGGAAAAACAGAAAATGAATAGTGATACTTACAAATGTGTTTGCCAAAGGCAAATCAATAATTGTATACACAATCAATTCTCATATTCCATTTCATAGAAATTTAAGTTTAATAGCTGATGTTAATAATAATCTCTACCCCAGTAGATAGACATGGGTGCTGATGAAGTGCGTGGCTGCACAGAAAAATATCGGTATTTCCCCCAGCTAATAGTGTCTAGTTTAATTTTTCTTCTATTCTTTAGATACTCACATTAATTAATAAAAATATTTCATTCATAAGAATTGAAATTACTGAACTCAAGCCTGATTAAGAAATTATTTCTGATTAAAAATTCACTATAGTTCAATTAAATCTAATAATGTCTCATTTAATTCATCATGGGCACGTGACAAAAATATGTTCACTTGGCGATCACTGTTCACTTGGCCAGAACTGCTTCAGAATGCTGGAAAGCTAAGTCAACTGTAGAAAGCAAAAACAAAGTAACATAGAGCCACTACAATAATACTTATATGTATGTACCGATGGTGCATCGAATAAGTAAAAATAATTAATGTGATGATCGTAAAAGATAAGTAAGAATAGTTAAACATACATAGGTAGAGTGATATAACTTCGTGCTAACCTAAATATAAAATGGAAAAACAGAAAATGAATAGTGATACTTACAAATGTGTTTGCCAAAGGCAAATCAATAATTGTATACACAATCAATTCTCATATTCCATTTCATAGAAATTTAAGTTTAATAGCTGATGTTAATAATAATCTCTACCCCAGTAGATAGACATGGGTGCTGATGAAGTGCGTGGCTGCACAGAAAAATATCGGTATTTCCCCCAACTAATAGTGTCTAGTTTAATTTTTCTTCTATTCTTTAGATACTCACATTAATTAATAAAAATATTTCATTCATAAGAATTGAAATTACTGAACTCAAGCCTGATTAAGAAATTATTTCTGATTAAAAATGCACTATAGTTCAATTAAATCTAATAATGTCTCATTTAATTCATCATGGGCACGTGACAAAAATATGTTCACTTGGCGATCACTGTTCACTTGGCCAGAACTGCTTCAGAATGCTGGAAAGCTAAGTCAACTGTAGAAAGCAAAAACAAAGTAACATAGAGCCACTACAATAATACTTATATGTATGTACCGATGGTGCATCGAATAAGTAAAAATAATTAATGTGATGATCGTAAAAGATAAGTAAGAATAGTTAAACATACATAGGTAGAGTGATATAACTTCGTGCTAACCTAAATAGAAAATGGAAAAACAGAAAATGAATAGTGATACTTACAAATGTGTTTGCCAAAGGCAAATCAATAATTGTATACACAATCAATTCTCATATTCCATTTCATAGAAATTTAAGTTTAATAGCTGATGTTAATAATAATCTCTACCCCAGTAGATAGACATGGGTGCTGATGAAGTGCGTGGCTGCACAGAAAAATATCGGTATTTCCCCCAGCTAATAGTGTCTAGTTTAATTTTTCTTCTATTCTTTAGATACTCACATTAATTAATAAAAATATTTCATTCATAAGAATTGAAATTACTGAGCTCAAGCCTGATTAAGAAATTATTTCTGATTAAAAATTCACTATAGTTCAATTAAATCTAATAATGTCTCATTTAATTCATCATGGGCACGTGACAAAAATATGTTCACTTGGCGATCACTATTCACTTGGCCAGAACTGCTTCAGAATGCTGGAAAGCTAAGTCAACTGTAGAAAGCAAAAACAAAGTAACATAGAGCCACTACAATAATACTTATATGTATGTACCGATGGTGCATCGAATAAGTAAAAATAATTAATGTGATGATCGTAAAAGATAAGTAAGAATAGTTAAACATACATAGGTAGAGTGATATAACTTCGTGCTAACCTAAATAGAAAATGGAAAAACAGAAAATGAATAGTGATACTTACAAATGTGTTTGCCAAAGGCAAATCAATAATTGTATACACAATCAATTCTCATATTCCATTTCATAGAAATTTAAGTTTAATAGCTGATGTTAATAATAATCTCTACCCCAGTAGATAGACATGGGTGCTGATGAAGTGCGTGGCTGCACAGAAAAATATCGGTATTTCACCCAGCTAATAGTGTCTAGTTTAATTTTTCTTCTATTCTTTAGATACTCACATTAATTAATAAAAATATTTCATTCATAAGAATTGAAATTACTGAACTCAAGCCTGATTAAGAAATTATTTCTGATTAAAAATTCACTATAGTTCAATTAAATCTAATAATGTCTCATTTAATTCATCATGGGCACGTGACAAAAATATGTTCACTTGGCGATCACTGTTCACTTGGCCAGAACTGCTTCAGAATGCTGGAAAGCTAAGTCAACTGTAGAAAGCAAAAACAAAGTAACATAGAGCCACTACAATAATACTTATATGTATGTACCGATGGTGCATCGAATAAGTAAAAATAATTAATGTGATGATCGTAAAAGATAAGTAAGAATAGTTAAACATACATAGGTAGAGTGATATAACTTCGTGCTAACCTAAATAGAAAATGGAAAAACAGAAAATGAATAGTGATACTTACAAATGTGTTTGCCAAAGGCAAATCAATAATTGTATACACAATCAATTCTCATATTCCATTTCATAGAAATTTAAGTTTAATAGCTGATGTTAATAATAATCTCTACCCCAGTAGATAGACATGGGTGCTGATGAAGTGCGTGGCTGCACAGAAAAATATCGGTATTTCCCCCAGCTAATAGTGTCTAGTTTAATTTTTCTTCTATTCTTTAGATACTCACATTAATTAATAAAAATATTTCATTCATAAGAATTGAAATTACTGAACTCAAGCCTGATTAAGAAATTATTTCTGATTAAAAATTCACTATAGTTCAATTAAATCTAATAATGTCTCATTTAATTCATCATGGGCACGTGACAAAAATATGTTCACTTGGCGATCACTGTTCACTTGGCCAGAACTGCTTCAGAATACTGGAAAGCTAAGTCAACTGTAGAAAGCAAAAACAAAGTAACATAGAGCCACTACAATAATACTTATATGTATGTACCGATGGTGCATCGAATAAGTAAAAATAATTAATGTGATGATCGTAAAAGATAAGTAAGAATAGTTAAACATACATAGGTAGAGGGATATAACTTCGTGCTAACCTAAATAGAAAATGGAAAAACAGAAAATGAATAGTGATACTTACAAATGTGTTTGCCAAAGGCAAATCAATAATTGTATACACAATCAATTCTCATATTCCATTTCATAGAAATTTAAGTTTAATAGCTGATGTTAATAATAATCTCTACCCCAGTAGATAGACATGGGTGCTGATGAAGTGCGTGGCTGCACAGAAAAATATCGGTATTTCCCCCAGCTAATAGTGTCTAGTTTAATTTTTCTTCTATTCTTTAGATACTCACATTAATTAATAAAAATATTTCATACATAAGAATTGAAATTAATGAACTCAAGCCTGATTAAGAAATTATTTCTGATTAAAAATTCACTATAGTTCAATTAAATCTAATAATGTCTCGTTTAATTCATCATGGGCACGTGACAAAAATATGTTCACTTGGCGATCACTGTTCACTTGGCCAGAACTGCTTCAGAATGCTGGAAAGCTAAGTCAACTGTAGAAAACAAAAACAAAGTAACATAGAGCCACTACAATAATACTTATATGTATGTACCGATGGTGCATCGAATAAGTAAAAATAATTAATGTGATGATCGTAAAAGATAAGTAAGAATAGTTAAACATACATAGGTAGAGTGATATAACTTCGTGCTAACCTAAATAGAAAATGGAAAAACAGAAAATGAATAGTGATACTTACAAATGTGTTTGCCAAAGACAAATCAATAATTGTATACACAATCAATTCTCATATTCCATTTCATAGAAATTTAAGTTTAATAGCTGATGTTAATAATAATCTCTACCCCAGTAGATAGACATGGGTGCTGATGAAGTGCGTGGCTGCACAGAAAAATATCGGTATTTCCCCCAGCTAATAGTGTCTAGTTTAATTTTTCTTCTATTCTTTAGATACTCACATTAATTAATAAAAATATTTCATTCATAAGAATTGAAATTACTGAACTCAAGCCTGATTAAGAAATTATTTCTGATTAAAAATTCACTATAGTTCAATTAAATCTAATAATGTCTCATTTATTTCATCATGGGCACGTGACAAAAATATGTTCACTTGGCGATCACTGTTCACTTGGCCAGAACTGCTTCAGAATTCTGGAAAGCTAAGTCAACTGTAGAAAGCAAAAACAAAGTAACATAGAGCCACTACAATAATACTTATATGTATGTACCGATGGTGCATCGAATAAGTAAAAATAATTAATGTGATGATCGTAAAAGATAAGTAAGAATAGTTAAACATACATAGGTAGAGTGATATAACTTCGTGCTAACCTAAATAGAAAATGGAAAAACAGAAAATGAATAGTGATACTTACAAATGTGTTTGCCAAAGGCAAATCAATAATTGTATACACAATCAATTCTCATATTCCATTTCATAGAAATTTAAGTTTAATAGCTGATGTTAATAATAATCTCTACCCCAGTAGATAGACATGGGTGCTGATGAAGTGCGTGGCTGCACAGAAAAATATCGGTATTTCCCCCAGCTAATAGTGTCTAGTTTAATTTTTCTTCTATTCTTTAGATACTCACATTAATTAATAAAAATATTTCATTCATAAGAATTGAAATTACTGAACTCAAGCCTGATTAAGAAATTATTTCTGATTAAAAATGCCCTATAGTTCAATTAAATCTAATAATGTCTCATTTAATTCATCATGGGCACGTGACAAAAATATGTTCACTTGGCGATCACTGTTCACTTGGCCAGAACTGCTTCAGAATGCTGGAAAGCTAAGTCAACTGTAGAAAGCAAAAACAAAGTAACATAGAGCCACTACAATAATACTTATATGTATGTACCGATGGTGCATCGAATAAGTAAAAATAATTAATGTGATGATCGTAAAAGATAAGTAAGAATAGTTAAACATACATAGGTAGAGTGATATAACTTCGTGCTAACCTAAATAGAAAATGGAAAAACAGAAAATGAATAGTGATACTTACAAATGTGTTTGCCAAAGGCAAATCAATAATTGTATACACAATCAATTCTCATATTCCATTTCATAGAAATTTAAGTTTAATAGCTGATGTTACTAATAATCTCTACCCCAGTAGATAGACATGGGTGCTGATGAAGTGCGTGGCTGCACAGAAAAATATCGGTATTTCCCCCAGCTAATAGTGTCTAGTTTAATTTTTCTTCTATTCTTTAGATACTCACATTAATTAATAAAAATATTTCATTCATAATAATTGAAATTACTGAACTCAAGCCTGATTAAGAAATTATTTCTGATTAAAAATTCACTATAGTTCAATTAAATCTAATAATGTCTCATTTAATTCATCATGGGCACGTGACAAAAATATGTTCACTTGGCGATCACTGTTCACTTGGCCAGAACTGCTTCAGAATGCTGGAAAGCTAAGTCAACTGTAGAAAGCAAAAACAAAGTAACATAGAGCCACTACAATAATACTTATATGTATGTACCGATGGTGCATCGAATAAGTAAAAATAATTAATGTGATGATCGTAAAAGATAAGTAAGAATAGTTAAACATACATAGGTAGAGTGATATAACTTCGTGCTAACCTAAATAGAAAATGGAAAAACAGAAAATGAATAGTGATACTTACAAATGTGTTTGCCAAAGGCAAATCAATAATTGTATACACAATCAATTCTCATATTCCATTTCATAGAAATTTAAGTTTAATAGCTGATGTTAATAATAATCTCTACCCCAGTAGATAGACATGGGTGCTGATGAAGTGCGTGGCTGCACAGAAAAATATCGGTATTTCCCCCAGCTAATAGTGTCTAGTTTAATTTTTCTTCTATTCTTTAGATACTCACATTAATTAATAAAAATATTTCATTCATAAGAATTGAAATTACTGAACTCAAGCCTGATTAAGAAATTATTTCTGATTAAAAATTCATTATAGTCCAATTAAATCTAATAATGTCTCATTTAATTCATCATGGGCACGTGACAAAAATATGTTCACTTGGCGATCACTGTTCACTTGGCCAGAACTGCTTCAGAATGCTGGAAAGCTAAGTCAACTGTAGAAAGCAAAAACAAAGTAACATAGAGCCACTACAATAATACTTATATGTATGTACCGATGGTGCATCGAATAAGTAAAAATAATTAATGTGATGATCGTAAAAGATAAGTAAGAATAGTTAAACATACATAGGTAGAGTGATATAACTTCGTGCTAACCTAAATAGAAAATGGAAAAACAGAAAATGAATAGTGATACTTACAAATGTGTTTGCCAAAGGCAAATCAATAATTGTATACACAATCAATTCTCATATTCCATTTCATAGAAATTTAAGTTTAATAGCTGATGTTACTAATAATCTTTACCCCAGTAGATAGACATGGGTGCTGATGAAGTGCGTGGCTGCACAGAAAAATATCGGTATTTCCCCCAGCTAATAGTGTCTAGTTTAATTTTTCTTCTATTCTTTAGATACTCACATTAATTAATAAAAATATTTCATTCATAAGAATTGAAATTACTGAACTCAAGCCTGATTAAGAAATTATTTCTGATTAAAAATTCACTATAGTTCAATTAAATCTAATAATGTCTCATTTAATTCATCATGGGCACGTGACAAAAATATGTTCACTTGGCGATCACTGTTCACTTGGCCAGAACTGCTCAGAATGCTGGAAAGCTAAGTCAACTGTAGAAAGCAAAAACAAAGTAACATAGAGCCACTACAATAATACTTATATGTATGTACCGATGGTGCATCGAATAAGTAAAAATAATTAATGTGATGATCGTAAAAGATAAGTAAGAATAGTTAAACATACATAGGTAGAGTGATATAACTTCGTGCTAACCTAAATAGAAAATGGAAAAACAGAAAATGAATAGTGATACTTACAAATGTGTTTGCCAAAGGCAAATCAATAATTGTATACACAATCAATTCTCATATTCCATTTCATAGAAATTTAAGTTTAATAGCTGATGTTAATAATAATCTCTACCCCAGTAGATAGACATGGGTGCTGATGAAGTGCGTGGCTGCACAGAAAAATATCGGTATTTCCCCCAGCTAATAGTGTCTAGTTTAATTTTTCTTCTATTCTTTAGATACTCACATTAATTAATAAAAATATTTCATTCATAAGAATTGAAGTTACTGAACTCAAGCCTGATTAAGAAATTATTTCTGATTAAAAATGCACTATAGTTCAATTAAATCTAATAATGTCTCATTTAATTCATCATGGGCACGTGACAAAAATATGTTCACTTGGCGATCACTGCTCACTTGGCCAGAACTGCTTCAGAATGCTGGAAAGCTAAGTCAACTGTAGAAAGCAAAAACAAAGTAACATAGAGCCACTACAATAATACTTATATGTATGTACCGATGGTGCATCGAATAAGTAAAAATAATTAATGTGATGATCGTAAAAGATAAGTAAGAATAGTTAAACATACATAGGTAGAGTGATATAACTTCGTGCTAACCTAAATAGAAAATGGAAAAACAGAAAATGAATAGTGATACTTACAAATGTGTTTGCCAAAGGCAAATCAATAATTGTATACACAATCAATTCTCATATTCCATTTCATAGAAATTTAAGTTTAATAGCTGATGTTAATAATATTTCCCCCAGCTAATAGTGTCTAGTTTAATTTTTCTTCTATTCTTTAGATACTCACATTAATTAATAAAAATATTTCATTCATAAGAATTGAAATTACTGAACTCAAGCCTGATTAAGAAATTATTTCTGATTAAAAATTCATTATAGTCCAATTAAATCTAATAATGTCTCATTTAATTCATCATGGGCACGTGACAAAAATATGTTCACTTGGCGATCACTGTTCACTTGGCCAGAACTGCTTCAGAATGCTGGAAAGCTAAGTCAACTGTAGAAAGCAAAAACAAAGTAACATAGAGCCACTACAATAATACTTATATGTATGTACCGATGGTGCATCGAATAAGTAAAAATAATTAATGTGATGATCGTAAAAGATAAGTAAGAATAGTTAAACATACATAGGTAGAGTGATATAACTTCGTGCTAACCTAAATAGAAAATGGAAAAACAGAAAATGAATAGTGATACTTACAAATGTGTTTGCCAAAGGCAAATCAATAATTGTATACACAATCAATTCTCATATTCCATTTCATAGAAATTTAAGTTTAATAGCTGATGTTACTAATAATCTCTACCCCAGTAGATAGACATGGGTGCTGATGAAGTGCGTGGCTGCACAGAAAAATATCGGTATTTCCCCCAGCTAATAGTGTCTAGTTTAATTTTTCTTCTATTCTTTAGATACTCACATTAATTAATAAAAATATTTCATTCATAATAATTGAAATTACTGAACTCAAGCCTGATTAAGAAATTATTTCTGATTAAAAATTCACTATAGTTCAATTAAATCTAATAATGTCTCATTTAATTCATCATGGGCACGTGACAAAAATATGTTCACTTGGCGATCACTGTTCACTTGGCCAGAACTGCTTCAGAATGCTGGAAAGCTAAGTCAACTGTAGAAAGCAAAAACAAAGTAACATAGAGCCACTACAATAATACTTATATGTATGTACCGATGGTGCATCGAATAAGTAAAAATAATTAATGTGATGATCGTAAAAGATAAGTAAGAATAGTTAAACATACATAGGTAGAGTGATATAACTTCGTGCTAACCTAAATAGAAAATGGAAAAACAGAAAATGAATAGTGATACTTACAAATGTGTTTGCCAAAGGCAAATCAATAATTGTATACACAATCAATTCTCATATTCCATTTCATAGAAATTTAAGTTTAATAGCTGATGTTAATAATAATCTCTACCCCAGTAGATAGACATGGGTGCTGATGAAGTGCGTGGCTGCACAGAAAAATATCGGTATTTCCCCCAGCTAATAGTGTCTAGTTTAATTTTTCTTCTATTCTTTAGATACTCACATTAATTAATAAAAATATTTCATTCATAAGAATTGAAATTACTGAACTCAAGCCTGATTAAGAAATTATTTCTGATTAAAAATTCATTATAGTCCAATTAAATCTAATAATGTCTCATTTAATTCATCATGGGCACGTGACAAAAATATGTTCACTTGGCGATCACTGTTCACTTGGCCAGAACTGCTTCAGAATGCTGGAAAGCTAAGTCAACTGTAGAAAGCAAAAACAAAGTAACATAGAGCCACTACAATAATACTTATATGTATGTACCGATGGTGCATCGAATAAGTAAAAATAATTAATGTGATGATCGTAAAAGATAAGTAAGAATAGTTAAACATACATAGGTAGAGTGATATAACTTCGTGCTAACCTAAATAGAAAATGGAAAAACAGAAAATGAATAGTGATACTTACAAATGTGTTTGCCAAAGGCAAATCAATAATTGTATACACAATCAATTCTCATATTCCATTTCATAGAAATTTAAGTTTAATAGCTGATGTTACTAATAATCTTTACCCCAGTAGATAGACATGGGTGCTGATGAAGTGCGTGGCTGCACAGAAAAATATCGGTATTTCCCCCAGCTAATAGTGTCTAGTTTAATTTTTCTTCTATTCTTTAGATACTCACATTAATTAATAAAAATATTTCATTCATAAGAATTGAAATTACTGAACTCAAGCCTGATTAAGAAATTATTTCTGATTAAAAATTCACTATAGTTCAATTAAATCTAATAATGTCTCATTTAATTCATCATGGGCACGTGACAAAAATATGTTCACTTGGCGATCACTGTTCACTTGGCCAGAACTGCTCAGAATGCTGGAAAGCTAAGTCAACTGTAGAAAGCAAAAACAAAGTAACATAGAGCCACTACAATAATACTTATATGTATGTACCGATGGTGCATCGAATAAGTAAAAATAATTAATGTGATGATCGTAAAAGATAAGTAAGAATAGTTAAACATACATAGGTAGAGTGATATAACTTCGTGCTAACCTAAATAGAAAATGGAAAAACAGAAAATGAATAGTGATACTTACAAATGTGTTTGCCAAAGGCAAATCAATAATTGTATACACAATCAATTCTCATATTCCATTTCATAGAAATTTAAGTTTAATAGCTGATGTTAATAATAATCTCTACCCCAGTAGATAGACATGGGTGCTGATGAAGTGCGTGGCTGCACAGAAAAATATCGGTATTTCCCCCAGCTAATAGTGTCTAGTTTAATTTTTCTTCTATTCTTTAGATACTCACATTAATTAATAAAAATATTTCATTCATAAGAATTGAAGTTACTGAACTCAAGCCTGATTAAGAAATTATTTCTGATTAAAAATGCACTATAGTTCAATTAAATCTAATAATGTCTCATTTAATTCATCATGGGCACGTGACAAAAATATGTTCACTTGGCGATCACTGCTCACTTGGCCAGAACTGCTTCAGAATGCTGGAAAGCTAAGTCAACTGTAGAAAGCAAAAACAAAGTAACATAGAGCCACTACAATAATACTTATATGTATGTACCGATGGTGCATCGAATAAGTAAAAATAATTAATGTGATGATCGTAAAAGATAAGTAAGAATAGTTAAACATACATAGGTAGAGTGATATAACTTCGTGCTAACCTAAATAGAAAATGGAAAAACAGAAAATGAATAGTGATACTTACAAATGTGTTTGCCAAAGGCAAATCAATAATTGTATACACAATCAATTCTCATATTCCATTTCATAGAAATTTAAGTTTAATAGCTGATGTTAATAATAATCTCTACCCCAGTAGATAGACATGGGTGCTGATGAAGTGCGTGGCTGCACAGAAAAATATCGGTATTTCCCCCAGCTAATAGTGTCTAGTTTAATTTTTCTTCTATTCTTTAGATACTCACATTAATTAATAAAAATATTTCATTCATAAGAATTGAAATTACTGAACTCAAGCCTGATTAAGAAATTATTTCTGATTAAAAATTCACTATAGTTCAATTAAATCTAATAATGTCTCATTTAATTCATCATGGGCACGTGACAAAAATATGTTCACTTGGCGATCACTGTTCACTTGGCCAGAACTGCTTCAGAATGCTGGAAAGCTAAGTCAACTGTAGAAAGCAAAAACAAAGTAACATAGAGCCACTACAATAATACTTATATGTATGTACCGATGGTGCATCGAATAAGTAAAAATAATTAATGTGATGATCGTAAAAGATAAGTAAGAATAGTTAAACATACATAGGTAGAGTGATATAACTTCGTGCTAACCTAAATAGAAAATGGAAAAACAGAAAATGAATAGTGATACTTACAAATGTGTTTGCCAAAGGCAAATCAATAATTGTATACACAATCAATTCTCATATTCCATTTCATAGAAATTTAAGTTTAATAGCTGATGTTACTAATAATCTCTACCCCAGTAGATAGACATGGGTGCTGATGAAGTGCGTGGCTGCACAGAAAAATATCGGTATTTCCCCCAGCTAATAGTGTCTAGTTTAATTTTTCTTCTATTCTTTAGATACTCACATTAATTAATAAAAATATTTCATTCATAAGAATTGAAATTACTGAGCTCAAGCCTGATTAAGAAATTATTTCTGATTAAAAATTCACTATAGTTCAATTAAATCTAATAATGTCTCATTTAATTCATCATGGGCACGTGACAAAAATATGTTCACTTGGCGATCACTGTTCACTTGGCCAGAACTGCTTCAGAATGCTGGAAAGCTAAGTCAACTGTAGAAAGCAAAAACAAAGTAACATAGAGCCACTACAATAATACTTATATGTATGTACCGATGGTGCATCGAATAAGTAAAAATAATTAATGTGATGATCGTAAAAGATAAGTAAGAATAGTTAAACATACATAGGTAGAGTGATATAACTTCGTGCTAACCTAAATAGAAAATGGAAAAACAGAAAATGAATAGTGATACTTACAAATGTGTTTGCCAAAGGCAAATCAATAATTGTATACACAATCAATTCTCATATTCCATTTCATAGAAATTTAAGTTTAATAGCTGATGTTAATAATAATCTCTACCCCAGTAGATAGACATGGGTGCTGATGAAGTGCGTGGCTGCACAGAAAAATATCGGTATTTCCCCCAGCTAATAGTGTCTAGTTTAATTTTTCTTCTATTCTTTAGATACTCACATTAATTAATAAAAATATTTCATTCATAAGAATTGAAATTACTGAACTCAAGCCTGATTAAGAAATTATTTCTGATTAAAAATTCACTATAGTTCAATTAAATCTAATAATGTCTCATTTAATTCATCATGGGCACGTGACAAAAATATGTTCACTTGGCGATCACTGTTCACTTGGCCAGAACTGCTTCAGAATGCTGGAAAGCTAAGTCAACTGTAGAAAGCAAAAACAAAGTAACATAGAGCCACTACAATAATACTTATATGTATGTACCGATGTTCATCGAATAAGTAAAAATAATTAATGTGATGATCGTAAAAGATAAGTAAGAATAGTTAAACATACATAGGTAGAGTGATATAACTTCGTGCTAACCTAAATAGAAAATGGAAAAACAGAAAATGAATAGTGATACTTACAAATGTGTTTGCCAAACGCAAATCAATAATTGTATACACAATCAATTCTCATATTCCATTTCATAGAAATTTAAGTTTAATAGCTGATGTTAATAATAATCTCTACCCCAGTAGATAGACATGGGTGCTGATGAAGTGCGTGGCTGCACAGAAAAATATCGGTATTTCCCCCAGCTAATAGTGTCTAGTTTAATTTTTCTTCTATTCTTTAGATACTCACATTAATTAATAAAAATATTTCATTCATAAGAATTGAAGTTACTGAACTCAAGCTTGATTAAGAAATTATTTCTGATTAAAAATGCACTATAGTTCAATTAAATCTAATAATGTCTCATTTAATTCATCATGGGCACGTGACAAAAATATGTTCACTTGGCGATCACTGCTCACTTGGCCAGAACTGCTTCAGAATGCTGGAAAGCTAAGTCAACTGTAGAAAGCAAAAACAAAGTAACATAGAGCCACTACAATAATACTTATATGTATGTACCGATGGTGCATCGAATAAGTAAAAATAATTAATGTGATGATCGTAAAAGATAAGTAAGAATAGTTAAACATACATAGGTAGAGTGATATAACTTCGTGCTAACCTAAATAGAAAATGGAAAAACAGAAAATGAATAGTGATACTTACAAATGTGTTTGCCAAAGGCAAATCAATAATTGTATACACAATCAATTCTCATATTCCATTTCATAGAAATTTAAGTTTAATAGCTGATGTTAATAATAATCTCTACCCCAGTAGATAGACATGGGTGCTGATGAAGTGCGTGGCTGCACAGAAAAATATCGGTATTTCCCCCAGCTAATAGTGTCTAGTTTAATTTTTCTTCTATTCTTTAGATACTCACATTAATTAATAAAAATATTTCATTCATAAGAATTGAAATTACTGAACTCAAGCCTGATTAAGAAATTATTTCTGATTAAAAATTCACTATAGTTCAATTAAATCTAATAATGTCTCATTTAATTCATCATGGGCACGTGACAAAAATATGTTCACTTGGCGATCACTGTTCACTTGGCCAGAACTGCTTCAGAATGCTGGAAAGCTAAGTCAACTGTAGAAAGCAAAAACAAAGTAACATAGAGCCACTACAATAATACTTATATGTATGTACCGATGTTCATCGAATAAGTAAAAATAATTAATGTGATGATCGTAAAAGATAAGTAAGAATAGTTAAACATACATAGGTAGAGTGATATAACTTCGTGCTAACCTAAATAGAAAATGGAAAAACAGAAAATGAATAGTGATACTTACAAATGTGTTTGCCAAACGCAAATCAATAATTGTATACACAATCAATTCTCATATTCCATTTCATAGAAATTTAAGTTTAATAGCTGATGTTAATAATAATCTCTACCCCAGTAGATAGACATGGGTGCTGATGAAGTGCGTGGCTGCACAGAAAAATATCGGTATTTCCCCCAGCTAATAGTGTCTAGTTTAATTTTTCTTCTATTCTTTAGATACTCACATTAATTAATAAAAATATTTCATTCATAAGAATTGAAGTTACTGAACTCAAGCTTGATTAAGAAATTATTTCTGATTAAAAATGCACTATAGTTCAATTAAATCTAATAATGTCTCATTTAATTCATCATGGGCACGTGACAAAAATATGTTCACTTGGCGATCACTGCTCACTTGGCCAGAACTGCTTCAGAATGCTGGAAAGCTAAGTCAACTGTAGAAAGCAAAAACAAAGTAACATAGAGCCACTACAATAATACTTATATGTATGTACCGATGGTGCATCGAATAAGTAAAAATAATTAATGTGATGATCGTAAAAGATAAGTAAGAATAGTTAAACATACATATGTAGAGTGATATAACTTCGTGCTAACCTAAATAGAAAATGGAAAAACAGAAAATGAATAGTGATACTTACAAATGTGTTTGCCAAAGGCAAATCAATAATTGTATACACAATCAATTCTCATATTCCATTTCATAGAAATTTAAGTTTAATAGCTGATGTTAATAATAATCTCTACCCCAGTAGATAGACATGGGTGCTGATGAAGTGCGTGGCTGCACAGAAAAATATCGGTATTTCCCCCAGCTAATAGTGTCTAGTTTAATTTTTCTTCTATTCTTTAGATACTCACATTAATTAATAAAAATATTTCATTCATAAGAATTGAAATTACTGAACTCAAGCCTGATTAAGAAATTATTTCTGATTAAAAATTCACTATAGTTCAATTAAATCTAATAATGTCTCATTTAATTCATCATGGGCACGTGACAAAAATATGTTCACTTGGCGATCACTGTTCACTTGGCCAGAACTGCTTCAGAATGCTGGAAAGCTAAGTCAACTGTAGAAAGCAAAAACAAAGTAACATAGAGCCACTACAATAATACTTATATGTATGTACCGATGTTCATCGAATAAGTAAAAATAATTAATGTGATGATCGTAAAAGATAAGTAAGAATAGTTAAACATACATAGGTAGAGTGATATAACTTCGTGCTAACCTAAATAGAAAATGGAAAAACAGAAAATGAATAGTGATACTTACAAATGTGTTTGCCAAACGCAAATCAATAATTGTATACACAATCAATTCTCATATTCCATTTCATAGAAATTTAAGTTTAATAGCTGATGTTAATAATAATCTCTACCCCAGTAGATAGACATGGGTGCTGATGAAGTGCGTGGCTGCACAGAAAAATATCGGTATTTCCCCCAGCTAATAGTGTCTAGTTTAATTTTTCTTCTATTCTTTAGATACTCACATTAATTAATAAAAATATTTCATTCATAAGAATTGAAGTTACTGAACTCAAGCTTGATTAAGAAATTATTTCTGATTAAAAATGCACTATAGTTCAATTAAATCTAATAATGTCTCATTTAATTCATCATGGGCACGTGACAAAAATATGTTCACTTGGCGATCACTGCTCACTTGGCCAGAACTGCTTCAGAATGCTGGAAAGCTAAGTCAACTGTAGAAAGCAAAAACAAAGTAACATAGAGCCACTACAATAATACTTATATGTATGTACCGATGGTGCATCGAATAAGTAAAAATAATTAATGTGATGATCGTAAAAGATAAGTAAGAATAGTTAAACATACATAGGTAGAGTGATATAACTTCGTGCTAACCTAAATAGAAAATGGAAAAACAGAAAATGAATAGTGATACTTACAAATGTGTTTGCCAAAGGCAAATCAATAATTGTATACACAATCAATTCTCATATTCCATTTCATAGAAATTTAAGTTTAATAGCTGATGTTAATAATAATCTCTACCCCAGTAGATAGACATGGGTGCTGATGAAGTGCGTGGCTGCACAGAAAAATATCGGTATTTCCCCCAGCTAATAGTGTCTAGTTTAATTTTTCTTCTATTCTTTAGATACTCACATTAATTAATAAAAATATTTCATTCATAAGAATTGAAATTACTGAACTCAAGCCTGATTAAGAAATTATTTCTGATTAAAAATTCACTATAGTTCAATTAAATCTAATAATGTCTCATTTAATTCATCATGGGCACGTGACAAAAATATGTTCACTTGGCGATCACTGTTCACTTGGCCAGAACTGCTTCAGAATGCTGGAAAGCTAAGTCAACTGTAGAAAGCAAAAACAAAGTAACATAGAGCCACTACAATAATACTTATATGTATGTACCGATGTTCATCGAATAAGTAAAAATAATTAATGTGATGATCGTAAAAGATAAGTAAGAATAGTTAAACATACATAGGTAGAGTGATATAACTTCGTGCTAACCTAAATAGAAAATGGAAAAACAGAAAATGAATAGTGATACTTACAAATGTGTTTGCCAAACGCAAATCAATAATTGTATACACAATCAATTCTCATATTCCATTTCATAGAAATTTAAGTTTAATAGCTGATGTTAATAATAATCTCTACCCCAGTAGATAGACATGGGTGCTGATGAAGTGCGTGGCTGCACAGAAAAATATCGGTATTTCCCCCAGCTAATAGTGTCTAGTTTAATTTTTCTTCTATTCTTTAGATACTCACATTAATTAATAAAAATATTTCATTCATAAGAATTGAAGTTACTGAACTCAAGCTTGATTAAGAAATTATTTCTGATTAAAAATGCACTATAGTTCAATTAAATCTAATAATGTCTCATTTAATTCATCATGGGCACGTGACAAAAATATGTTCACTTGGCGATCACTGCTCACTTGGCCAGAACTGCTTCAGAATGCTGGAAAGCTAAGTCAACTGTAGAAAGCAAAAACAAAGTAACATAGAGCCACTACAATAATACTTATATGTATGTACCGATGGTGCATCGAATAAGTAAAAATAATTAATGTGATGATCGTAAAAGATAAGTAAGAATAGTTAAACATACATAGGTAGAGTGATATAACTTCGTGCTAACCTAAATAGAAAATGGAAAAACAGAAAATGAATAGTGATACTTACAAATGTGTTTGCCAAAGGCAAATCAATAATTGTATACACAATCAATTCTCATATTCCATTTCATAGAAATTTAAGTTTAATAGCTGATGTTAATAATAATCTCTACCCCAGTAGATAGACATGGGTGCTGATGAAGTGCGTGGCTGCACAGAAAAATATCGGTATTTCCCCCAGCTAATAGTGTCTAGTTTAATTTTTCTTCTATTCTTTAGATACTCACATTAATTAATAAAAATATTTCATTCATAAGAATTGAAATTACTGAACTCAAGCCTGATTAAGAAATTATTTCTGATTAAAAATTCACTATAGTTCAATTAAATCTAATAATGTCTCATTTAATTCATCATGGGCACGTGACAAAAATATGTTCACTTGGCGATCACTGTTCACTTGGCCAGAACTGCTTCAGAATGCTGGAAAGCTAAGTCAACTGTAGAAAGCAAAAACAAAGTAACATAGAGCCACTACAATAATACTTATATGTATGTACCGATGGTGCATCGAATAAGTAAAAATAATTAATGTGATGATCGTAAAAGATAAGTAAGAATAGTTAAACATACATAGGTAGAGTGATATAACTTCGTGCTAACCTAAATAGAAAATGGAAAAACAGAAAATGAATAGTGATACTTACAAATGTGTTTGCCAAAGGCAAATCAATAATTGTATACACAATCAATTCTCATATTCCATTTCATAGAAATTTAAGTTTAATAGCTGATGTTACTAATAATCTCTACCCCAGTAGATAGACATGGGTGCTGATGAAGTGCGTGGCTGCACAGAAAAATATCGGTATTTCCCCCAGCTAATAGTGTCTAGTTTAATTTTTCTTCTATTCTTTAGATACTCACATTAATTAATAAAAATATTTCATTCATAAGAATTGAAATTACTGAGCTCAAGCCTGATTAAGAAATTATTTCTGATTAAAAATTCACTATAGTTCAATTAAATCTAATAATGTCTCATTTAATTCATCATGGGCACGTGACAAAAATATGTTCACTTGGCGATCACTATTCACTTGGCCAGAACTGCTTCAGAATGCTGGAAAGCTAAGTCAACTGTAGAAAGCAAAAACAAAGTAACATAGAGCCACTACAATAATACTTATATGTATGTACCGATGTTCATCGAATAAGTAAAAATAATTAATGTGATGATCGTAAAAGATAAGTAAGAATAGTTAAACATACATAGGTAGAGTGATATAACTTCGTGCTAACCTAAATAGAAAATGGAAAAACAGAAAATGAATAGTGATACTTACAAATGTGTTTGCCAAAGGCAAATCAATAATTGTATACACAATCAATTCTCATATTCCATTTCATAGAAATTTAAGTTTAATAGCTGATGTTAATAATAATCTCTACCCCAGTAGATAGACATGGGTGCTGATGAAGTGCGTGGCTGCACAGAAAAATATCGGTATTTCCCCCAGCTAATAGTGTCTAGTTTAATTTTTCTTCTATTCTTTAGATACTCACATTAATTAATAAAAATATTTCATTCATAAGAATTGAAATTACTGAACTCAAGCCTGATTAAGAAATTATTTCTGATTAAAAATTCACTATAGTTCAATTAAATCTAATAATGTCTCATTTAATTCATCATGGGCACGTGACAAAAATATGTTCACTTGGCGATCACTGTTCACTTGGCCAGAACTGCTTCAGAATGCTGGAAAGCTAAGTCAACTGTAGAAAGCAAAAACAAAGTAACATAGAGCCACTACAATAATACTTATATGTATGTACCGATGGTGCATCGAATAAGTAAAAATAATTAATGTGATGATCGTAAAAGATAAGTAAGAATAGTTAAACATACATAGGTAGAGTGATATAACTTCGTGCTAACCTAAATAGAAAATGGAAAAACAGAAAATGAATAGTGATACTTACAAATGTGTTTGCCAAAGGCAAATCAATAATTGTATACACAATCAATTCTCATATTCCATTTCATAGAAATTTAAGTTTAATAGCTGATGTTAATAATAATCTCTACCCCAGTAGATAGACATGGGTGCTGATGAAGTGCGTGGCTGCACAGAAAAATATCGGTATTTCCCCCAGCTAATAGTGTCTAGTTTAATTTTTCTTCTATTCTTTAGATACTCACATTAATTAATAAAAATATTTCATTCATAAGAATTGAAATTACTGAACTCAAGCCTGATTAAGAAATTATTTCTGATTAAAAATTCACTATAGTTCAATTAAATCTAATAATGTCTCATTTAATTCATCATGGGCACGTGACAAAAATATGTTGACTTGGCGATCACTGTTCACTTGGCCAGAACTGCTTCAGAATGCTGGAAAGCTAAGTCAACTGTAGAAAGCAAAAACAAAGTAACATAGAGCCACTACTATAATACTTATATGTATGTACCGATGGTGCATCGAATAAGTAAAAATAATTAATGTGATGATCGTAAAAGATAAGTAAGAATAGTTAAACATACATAGGTAGAGTGATATAACTTCGTGCTAACCTAAATAGAAAATTGAAAAAACAGAAAATGAATAGTGATAGTTACAAATGTGTTTGCCAAAGGCAAATCAATAATTGTATACACAATCAATTCTCATATTACATTTCATAGAAATTTAAGTTTAATAGCTGATGTTAATAATAATCTCTACCCCAGTAGATAGACATGGGTGCTGATGAAGTGCGTGGCTGCACAGTAAAATATCGGTATTTCCCCCAGCTAATAGTGTCTAGTTTAATTTTTCTTCTATTCTTTAGATACTCACATTAATTAATAAAAATATTTCATTCATAAGAATTGAAATTACTGAACTCAAGCCTGATTAAGAAATTATTTCTGATTAAAAATTCACTATAGTTCAATTAAATCTAATAATGTCTCATTTAATTCATCATGGGCACGTGACAAAAATATGTTCACTTGGCGATCACTGTTCACTTGGCCAGAACTGCTTCAGAATGCTGGAAAGCTAAGTCAACTGTAGAAAGCAAAAACAAAGTAACATAGAGCCACTACAATAATACTTATATGTATGTACCGATGGTGCATCGAATAAGTAAAAATAATTAATGTGATGATCGTAAAAGATAAGTAAGAATAGTTAAACATACATAGGTAGAGTGATATAACTTCGTGCTAACCTAAATAGAAAATGGAAAAACAGAAAATGAATAGTGATACTTACAAATGTGTTTGCCAAAGGCAAATCAATAATTGTATACACAATCAATTCTCATATTCCATTTCATAGAAATTTAAGTTTAATAGCTGATGTTAATAATAATCTCTACCCCAGTAGATAGACATGGGTGCTGATGAAGTGCGTGGCTGCACAGAAAAATATCGGTATTTCCCCCAGCTAATAGTGTCTAGTTTAATTTTTCTTCTATTCTTTAGATACTCACATTAATTAATAAAAATATTTCATTCATAAGAATTGAAATTACTGAACTCAAGCCTGATTAAGAAATTATTTCTGATTAAAAATTCACTATAGTTCAATTAAATCTAATAATGTCTCATTTAATTCATCATGGGCACGTGACAAAAATATGTTGACTTGGCGATCACTGTTCACTTGGCCAGAACTGCTTCAGAATGCTGGAAAGCTAAGTCAACTGTAGAAAGCAAAAACAAAGTAACATAGAGCCACTACAATAATACTTATATGTATGTACCGATGGTGCATCGAATAAGTAAAAATAATTAATGTGATGATCGTAAAAGATAAGTAAGAATAGTTAAACATACATAGGTAGAGTGATATAACTTCGTGCTAACCTAAATAGAAAATTGAAAAAACAGAAAATGAATAGTGATAGTTACAAATGTGTTTGCCAAAGGCAAATCAATAATTGTATACACAATCAATTCTCATATTACATTTCATAGATATTTAAGTTTAATAGCTGATGTTAATAATAATCTCTACCCCAGTAGATAGACATGGGTGCTGATGAAGTGCGTGGCTGCACAGTAAAATATCGGTATTTCCCCCAGCTAATAGCGTCTAGTTTAATTTTTCTTCTATTCTTTAGATACTCACATTAATTAATAAAAATATTTCATTCATAAGAATTGAAATTACTGAACTCAAGCCTGATTAAGAAATTATTTCTGATTAAAAATTCACTATAGTTCAATTAAATCTAATAATGTCTCATTTAATTCATCATGGGCACGTGACAAAAATATGTTCACTTGGCGATCACTGTTCACTTGGCCAGAACTGCTTCAGAATGCTGGAAAGCTAAGTCAACTGTAGAAAGCAAAAACAAAGTAACATAGAGCCATAATACTTATATGTATGTACCGATGGTGCATCGAATAAGTAAAAATAATTAATGTGATGATCGTAAAAGATAAGTAAGAATAGTTAAACATACATAGGTAGAGTGATATAACTTCGTGCTAACCTAAATAGAAAATGGAAAAACAGAAAATGAATAGTGATACTTACAAATGTGTTTGCCAAAGGCAAATCAATAATTGTATACACAATCAATTCTCATATTCCATTTCATAGAAATTTAAGTTTAATAGCTGATGTTAATAATAATCTCTACCCCAGTAGATAGACATGGGTGCTGATGAAGTGCGTGGCTGCACAGAAAAATATCGGTATTTCCCCCAGCTAATAGTGTCTAGTTTAATTTTTCTTCTATTCTTTAGATACTCACATTAATTAATAAAAATATTTCATTCATAAGAATTGAAATTACTGAACTCAAGCCTGATTAAGAAATTATTTCTGAGTAAAAATAATTGTTAATTTTTCAGGCAAAATTTGTTGTGAAATAAAATTTTTTAATACTTAACTGCAAAACTAGAATTTCCTAATGTGGACACTTATGCAATTTGAAAGCAGAAAAAATTTCAAGTCTGGACGAGGACTTGACAACACAATCTCCCAAGGCAAAAGCAACCATGTTGTTTTTGTATTGTTATAATTGTTGTAATACTACCACCTGCAAATAAAACGACTTGTGACAAGATGCTTCAGAATTGACAACTGAATTGTGGTGATGCCAACTCTAAGAGTTGGTATAGTTATGTTTTTTTTAGCGTTTCTAATATTTTGTTATTGGTTTGACGAATCATACATTATAAATCGATCAAAATGCAAAAAGCCAACAATGTAATGTATTTTGTAAATTATGTATTTAAAATACAAAATACTTGCATGTCATGTATTTAAAATACAAAATACTTCTACGTCATGTATTTAAAATAGAAATACAAAATACTATTTGTATTTTAAATACGTATTTCAAATACATGTATTTCAAATACTGCCCAACCCTGCATACATATATGTTTTGTGAAAAAATTTAAAATTTTTTTCTCTAAAGCAATTAATAGTAAGTAACCTTTCAGTATTTTTCGATTAAAGAATTTGATTCAATTATTTTATTTTCGATATTAGCAATAGTTGAATATTTTACTCTACACTCTGTGGTTAAGATATATTTTACATTCACTCTTATTTCAGTCAGCATCGACGTCACGTCAATGCAATACCAAAAAATTGGGGGTTGTTTGCTCGCTCTCGAGATGTTCAAAAACCGTGCTGCTATTTAATAACTCTAAAATATTCTTAGTATTGCACCTCCAAGTAAACTAACTTGTTTTATATCTTCCCGTATTTAATAATCATTGATGTTGCAAAACTGCTTAGTGTCTTGATTTAAAGTTCCAATTGCAAATGGTATACATCGTGATATTATGTAAACGTTTTATTCCTACACGATTTTTTTGAAATTTGCTCAGCAGAAAAGAAAGGTATCAGGAAAATGAAACGGAACATGTCCTTTAATGTATCTTTAGCGATAAATTTTAGTTTTATCTCCATTTACTAGAAATTATTAGTTATTATGATGAGAGCACAATAAGCACAAACCTTCGTTTAGATATCCATAAAAAAATTAACCATGTATAAAAAAATCTTGAGTAATGATTTTTCTAAAACATGAAATCTGTTTAACTGAAAAAATACTTTTGGTTATTTTTTACCGAAACTTTTTTCAATCCCAAACCCTGGAACCATAATTCTGAGTTTCTTAATACTAATTTATTTCTTTATACAATATAGAATAGATGTAATCACCAAAGAAATAATTAGCTTTATATACCAGAAAAAATTTAAGTTTTCCAGCTCTGGAGCCATGTCTTTTATTTTTCTAATTTCTATGCCAAACTATTTCATTCTAAGTCATAAAGTACATATATAAAACTTGTATACAAAAAGAAAAAAACAAATGCCAAATGTTTGTGTTGAAAAAAAAAAACTAAATAACTTCAATAATATTTTCTATGAGCGGTTCGTATGTATGGATATATTTATGTACTTATACATATGTATATGTATGTACGAATTTTTTATTTTTAGTGAATATAATTATAATAAATATTTATATAGATATACTATATGTATGTATTTATATATTTACACAGATATATATGAATATATACATATATGTATATATATATAATGTAAATATATGTACATACATATATCTTTTTTTGCTTTAATATTAATTAACTACAAATTGGTTGAAAAATAAGTAGTTAGTAGTCAATTTAAAAGTCATGCAGAGATGGCCAATTGACTACCGCCAATGACATGCCTACATATGTTAAAATAGTGAGTCGGCAACAAGGAAAAAAGTCACTTATCAACCAGTTGTGGTTATTAAACAAGCAGTTTGAAGTTACTTACAAATGGGTTTGAGTTCCTATAGGGATCTTACAAATTTCAAGTGTATATACATACATACATACATACATACAATTGTATGTATATTACATGGGATTTTAAAATTTTTCGTTGCTCGTTTTGGAACACCCTTTAATTTCCAATTCTCATGTATTTGTTGTTGTAGCGACCAAAGGTCTACAAACTGTGTCCAAATTTCAGGTTTGTAGCTCTTCGGTTCTCGAGAAAATACCCTGTGACAGACATAGTTTTAGACCATAGATATTCAAGCATCTCTTTCCCTATAACGCGTTATAGGAAAGCAAGAAAAAAAAAACTAATTCTGCTTACGCAGCAAACAAATACGTACATCAAAAAAAATGTTGCTCTCTTTAGGTTTTGGCTTCTCTTTAGAATAGAGCAGGGATGGATAACAAGTATTTTTCAATTTGATCTATATTTCGATGTCTTTTTATAAAAACAAAATGGCTTGGTAAATGTTAGAAGTGAGCGCAAGCTATGAAAATGTGCACAGTATTGTATTTTTTTGAAAACAAACAACAGTTGAATAGACAGTTGTGTCAAGTGTGCAATATTTTTATTGTACACTTCATAGTGCACAATACTTCATTTCACAAACTAAAAATTTCATAAAATATTAAGTGATAATAAAACTTTTTACAACCATATTCATTGAGAAAGATATTTTTATTTTTTTTTTTTTAGTCTTAAATTAATAAATTATAAAAGGAAGTGCCAGTGTGACCATTTTTGCAGCTACTCTTAGCATATATTTTTTTTTTGATTTAGCTGCAAAATTTTCGATTTAGCAGTTAGCATTTTTAAAGTATATATTTAGATTTTTCTAAAATTTTTTGTAATATAATCTACATACTTTTTAACAATATAATTTATGAAACTTTCAGTATATTAGTAATTTTCACGAGTAAAGTATTTCATGATGTATTTGTAACACGAGAAATGTTAATTATGCTTATAAATCTATCTATAAGTGGATGTAGGTACTAGAGCTGTAATCAGCGTGACCATATTAGCTTATTTTAAGCTAAATTAAACTTATTTTTTTAGATTTAGCTTCAAAATTTTCATTTAGCTCTTAGCTTGTTTTTTAGTTTTTTTTAAAACTCATTTAGCCTTCTTTAATCTAAATTGTTAAAGACATACAATTTTTGTAAGAATTATAATTTGTTAAGGTTAAAAATATAAATTTGGAAAATAGTTTAGAAAATACATAATGTAAATTGCTTATTTATAAGAGAAATGGCACATTTAAAAATAGGGGACATTGATTGCAATTTTGGAATTACAATGGCAAAAGTTAAATTAATATTACCCATAAGACTTTTAAGGAATTATCTTAGAGTTAAGTTGAACATAAGCAGCATGAATTTACTTCAAACAAAAATTAGAAATATATTTACGTAAGTAGCACTACTTCACTAAAAAAGGTTTCGTATTTCAGTATAAATGCTGTTACATTTTTGAAAACTGGTTAATAGCCCATTCAGGCTGACACAAAATTAAGTCATTTCAAGCTGAAATTACGAACGAAATGAAAAGTGTTCTCATAAAATGAAGAGCACTAAAAAGAGAGAATAATTCAATGCTGTACAACATGAAGGCTAAGCAAACAAGCATAGTTTGGACAGCTCTAGTAAATGTAAAACACAATAGCATAACGCATTGTGCATTACCATCAACATTTTCTTTAAAGAAGAATTCGCTTTCGTCATTTTCTTTAAACATTTCACGCGTGTGTTGTTGTCTAAACAAGTAATAAACAGAATGTGATTTACAAAACATTTTCACCTCTGTCAAAAGTAAGCAGAGGTTTTCATCTGCTCCACACACAAGCGCAAGTGTGCTTATGTGTTAGTGCACATCACTGTTTTAGACACATGTAGTTAATTTTACATAATATAAAAAGATAAAGTTTTCCAACCCTAGAAATATCTTTTTAATTTTTTTATATGTACTTTTTTAATTTAAAATTCCAATTTTAGTCGTACTGAAGTGTAAAATATGTGCATTTATTAAAAAAATAAACATTTGTTTTCGGTAGTTACTTTTATATGTCAAAATGAAGTTTAAGTTTTCCAGCTCTGCACTCGTCTACCCGATTTTGCTGAATTTCAATACCAATCTATTTTGGAAAATTTCTGACACACCAGTTCAAGAACGAAGACTCTAGCTCTTCTGGAAGCTTCGGAAAACCGATTTCACGTACAGACAGACGGACATCGCTTATTCGTCTTCCCTATGCATAAGGATCCAGAATATATATATTTTATGGGTCGCTTATTGATATTATAGAAATTACAAACGGAATAACAAACCTATATACATATACCCTTTTATCATTTTTTGGTAAAGGGTATAATAAGTAAAATAATAATTTGGGATTATTAATGCGTTTAAAAAATTTTAAACTTAAATTTTAACAATTCCCATAAAAACACTAATTATGAACTTTGCACCCGGTCAAAAAATACTTGTGTGGCAACACTCTATTCTTTAATATTCTATTCTTACAACTACAATTTGAAGCTGAAAAAATTCAGCCAATGTAGCAATGGTAAAATAAGAAAATAAAAAATATGTTGATTATTGAGTTCTTGTTTCTACTTTGTTATTTGTTGTTAGGCTTCTCATTTGTTTAAATGAAAGTTTATAACATAATAACTCTAGTTGTTCTAAGAAATTTGGGTAAAGGTTCCCTGATGATCTGCATTAGCAACAGTGAAATGCGCTTAGGATCCAGCTAAACCCCTCAATAATCAATTTCAATGTATTTTGAATAAAAAATATTTTACTTAATAAGTAAAATAATAATTTGGGATTATTTGTTGCGGTGGCGAATTATGGGTAGGATAAACAAACGGTGAGGTAGTTGCAAGGCCACCTCACATTATGACCGGCCAGCGGAATCTTCCGCCTGCATGTTTGGCAACATTTCACCAGCCTCAAGCTGAATAGGCTAATCTACACGTTGAGTAGAGGCATAGCGATTCCTTTTTTTTTTTGCCTTTTCTATTTATAATTCGGGGTAGGCTACATTTTTGTTCACGGGGATTGCCAATCCGCAGTAGACTACCGGCAACAGGGGAAACCTTGTTCGTGTGGCCGCCCGAATGTACGGACCACAGTTAAGCCCTGCTTAAGATCCTGTAAATAAAAAGAAAGCAATATATACATATTAATAAAATGTATTAAATAATTATCTTTACCATGCTGTATTTTAAAATGACATTATCCAGAAACATATGCTCTATAGTGCTGTACAGCGAAGAAATGCCCAACATTGTGAATGATTGGTAACTTTTCTTTTACAGTAGACCACGTAGTAAAAATTTATGAATGAAATTTTCCGTTCTTTTTGAATTTAAATTGTGTTATACAGGGGGCGTAACAATTTAAATGTAATGACTGTGAGGCTGAAAAATGGCAAATGTAGGATGAGGGAATTGACCGTTACTGATGAAAAGGGCATATATAATTATGGGAACGAAATATATGTGACCTCTTTTGGTTGGAAAATCGCCCGATAATATGCGATCAGTTCAAACTGTAGCCATTTTGGGATATCAGTCATTAAGCTAACAGTGGACAGTAAGGACAGAGAAAAGCGCATAAAGTGATATTTTATATTTTTGGTGTGAAATTTAAATAAAAAAAAATTAAAGTGTAAAAAAATAGGAAAAGTGAGCCAAATACAGGACAAAGAGGAAGTAAATTTAACGTAATTGGGGAAACAGGAAAAGCAACAGGTAATGCAATATTGTGACCTAGTAAATTTCGGATAGATAATTAAAATATGTTACCCGTAACCTAGAATCCTGTGCTATCGGAAGAAAAAGCTAGTCACGAAGGCGTACATAGAAATCTTCTGCGTGGACGAAATTAAGGTTGGAGAACGTGAGTATATTAAAAAAAAAATATCTCTCATCGTGGTGATGAGAGACTAATTAGAAAACTACATGTTTGTATTTTGAAGCCAGGAGCAGGACCAGCACAATTTGGTTGGGAGAGCAGGCAATTATACACTGGCCTCTCTTTCTGGTTCTCCAAACTTTTGAATTCAGAGGTTACAATAAATAGCCAAAATCCAGGTAACAAGAAATAATATCGATACCTACATATATAACTATATACATACCCAAGGGCTGTAATAAAAGGAAGCCATATTGAAAGTAAAAGGAACGGCCATTTTTTTTACATAGATTTTTTTTTGCATCAATCTATATATGTACAACAAAACATAAAGCGCCAAGATAAAGGGGAAACTAAAAATGAAATTTCGGTATTAGGTTATCTATCATACAGTTATTAGTATTGTGTTTTTTTTTGTGAATAATTTTATATATATATGTATTTCTTACTTAGTGTGATAGGTTAGTCAAATTATCAGTATAAAAGGAGGTCAAGATATAAAAGTTTTATGGCAGAGTTACTCATAGTAGAAAGTTGGTATAGTCTTTAATAAAAATAAAACTAAAATTAAGGTTTTAGAGAGCTCTTTCAAACCCCAAAGTTAATTTTTTTTTGTATAGCAAAAAGCTTGAATTTAAAAACAAAAGGCATCTGTGAGTAGCTCATCCCGGCACAGGAAGTAAGAATCGTAAACTTCCTAGTTAAATATTGCGTGTAGAAACGTTTTCCAGAGACTTATTGTGAATGTACTGATAGTTTGATTTTTGTGTTGTGTTCGTTAAACTTGTGAGTTAGTAATTTAATTAAAAATAATTTAGGATAAGAAATATTTAAAAGCTATTTAAACATTGAGCCATTATAAATTGATATTTGCATAAAAAACAAAAAAATCTGATCTTTAGGTAAATAGAAAAAAAAAAAATCTTAACGTTCGAATAGTAACAAGACGAAATTATATTTTATTTGTGTTATTTATATAAAACAATCTACAGTATAATTTTTTTTTGCTAGTTAAGGAGTAGAGTTAGATAAATAAAAATTCCATATTAGATTAGGCAAAATAATTATAAATTAATATTAAGAATAAACATGTACTGTAGTTGAATTAAGAAAATAATAATGAATGCTTGATTTTAGATAGTAGGGGCGGAAAAGAAGGTAAGTGGTGAAATGCGAGCGGATTTATGGGGTCATCATAAAAATGAAGTGGAATACTGGTGACCATGGTTGGGAAGGGCGGCTGGAGAACATCATCTTTCTCCCACAATTTTAGCGTCGAATGTTCATGTTAGTTTCCGTTTATTTTTCGTTGTTTCGTTTTTTTTTATTGTACAATTTATTGTTGGTGTCCTGTGGACAAGATTGAAGGGAGGAACCACAGCTGAGGATGAGTCGGTGCGAGTGCTAGTCGGCCTACATTCAATCTTTTTCATACTCTAAAAAGGGACATGTAACAATATGGCGCCCAATTAGACGCCTCGTTAAAATAATATGCTTTGTACAAACACCTACGCACAGCGAAATAGACCACTAAAATAATTTCATAGACCAAGCCGCCATTTTATTTGTCATAAGTAGACTCTCAGAGGGTTTCTGCAGCCGTTCTTGCCATAATGCTAGAAGTCAGTTGTATCTTATCTAACAGCAACTCTCGATCTATATCTAAATGGGTTTTATTCTCTTTTTAATAAATATTTCTTAAATACGGGCGGTAAAAAATAGGTGGTGATGCAGTGGGTATCTTAATTTGGCTCTCTCTTCGTTGAGAGCTAATTATTAACGTCTCATGTTCATGAAATTCATAAAAATAAAGTTTTCCAGCTTAATGTTTGCTCAATGACACTTCTGCTAAGTTGTCAAGGCCTAGATCAAATTACTTTGACACATCAGTCCCCAAGCACTGGTCTTGAGCGGCTATCAAGTGTTTTCTCCATATTAGCGAACACAATGAAATTAAATTTTTCTAGCAAAAAAAACAAAAAAAAACAAAATTTGATATTCAAGTAGTTTACTAGTATGTACTAATAAGGCATCTTTTCTTTAACTCTTATGAACATACTATAAACTTTTAGTGTTAGACACTAGTAGTAGGGAACTGCCATTCTGGGACCAATTAAAATTTTGAAATTTTAAAATTTTAATTACCCAAATTTTAAAATTTTTGGAAATTTGTGAAATTTGATACCTTGCGCTTTCGGCGGCACGCTTTGATGTTTTTTTGTTTACATTAGGAATTTTTTGTTTACATTAGGAGTTTTGTTTACATTAACCCTTGTGGGAACGGGTGATTTTTTTTTTGGGGGTTACATTAATTGTGTGAACAGGTGATTTTGTTTTTTGTGGGAATACGTTAAGTGGGTTCATATGTAGGAGGTTTTTCTTTTTGTAATGCATGTATGTCTATGCCGACGGGAAAATCATGAATACGATTTTTCCTAGTACCAAAGGGAAAATCATGAAATGATTTTTCCTAATACTAATGGGGGTGAAATAGTGAAAATTAATTTTTCCTAATGCCGACGGCAATACATGATTATTTTTCCTAATGTCTACGGTAAAACATGAATATTATTTTTTTCAAATGCCGACGGCAAAACATGATTATTATTTTTTTCAAATGCCGACGGGAAAATGATTTTTCATAATTCCGACGGGAAAAACATAAAAGTTATTTCTAATGCTAATACAGGAGTTTAAGGCTGGCCGTGATTTGGGTGGGTGGAGCTGTTGTCGTAATACATAACCGAGGGAGTTTATGGATGTGTATGTCTGTCTGTCTGTTTTGCGAGGCTGTGATTGGTCGGGGGAGCGTGGTGTAGTAGAGGTAGATGGATTGAGTGTATGTGTGTGTGTATACCTGTCTGTTGGAATTTGTGTGAGGGTGTGATTGACAGGGGGCGGGGTATAGTTGTGGTAGATCGACTGCGTGTATGCAGGTGTTGCTACTCTGTAGGAATTTAAGGCTTATAGCGATTTGGGGTAGGTGAGGGTGTTGTTGTACGAGTAATATGTATCCATGGGAATTTGTGGATGTGTCTGTCCATGGGAATTTAAGCGAGGCTGGGTGTGTGGTGTAGTTGAGGTTGATCGACTGCGTGTATGTATGTCTATATGTTTGTAGGAGCTTAAGGCTGATCGTGATTTAAGAGAGGTGAGGATGGATGTTGTTGTAATATGTATACGTAGGAATCTGTATGTATGTATGTCTGTGAAAATTTAAGGCTGATCATGATTTAGGGTAAGTGGGGTTGGTGTAGTAATATGTCTGTGTGTATGTACATATGTTTGTAGGAGTTTAATGCTATTAGTGATTTGAGGATAGGTGAGGGTGTTGTCGTACGAGTGATATGTATGCGTGGGAATCTGTATGCATGTTCGTAGGAGTTTAAGGCTGATCGTGATTTGTGTTGTTGTCAGTGTTGTTTGTAGGAATGACCGTGAGAATTTTTGTATGCATATCTGTAGGAATTTAAGGTTGGCCGTGTTTTGTGAGGGGTGGTGTGTTGTTGAAATAATTTGATTTTTTCTTAGATGAAATCTGGTATATGTGTGTGTGTGCGTATGATTTTCTCACGCTAGTAGTTATATGTACGTAGAAATAAATTGTATTCAATATCGAGATTTGGTTTTATAAAATATTTTCATATATCTGATACATATACATATACATAAGTATATTTTCATACTCAAGGTTGCTGGGTATTTTGTCATACTTAAAATTGCCCAGCTTTAAAGTCTGCCTGCGAGAAATTTGTTTATATTACAGATTTTGTTTATTTAACTACGTCCGGCTTCTTTCGCTGAACTTCTTTTCATACTATCATGGGAATTTATAGTTTCTCTGTCCATAATAAGGTCGTTTAGCTTGAGCATGTGCTCCGACTGAATGGTTTGCGTTGTTCATATATTTTTGTGATGTAGATATGTAAGTGTCATTGTCAAGATCTAATAAATATTTGAGTAGTGATAAGAAATTTGATATTATGTCTACATACATACATAAAATCAATTTGTAGATATTTATGTATGTATGTATGTATGTCATGTGCGGTCTTTTGTTGATGTTGTAAATATTCGCCTGGTCTTTTGTGTATAGATGTCAAATATCTTCACAGTTTTTTTTATTTTTTTATTTGAAATTAAAAAACGTTTATTTTATTTTTATCTGTATTTACTTCAAAGTTTGTGAGGATTTTCTGTTTTAAGTAAAACTGAATTCCTTAAGATGCATACTTTAGAATAATAGTAACTATAATAGAAATATTTCCTATATTTAATTTACATTTGTTTAAAGTTGATGCAGTTTATCTTCATTCTTAGAAATATTTTGATATAAAATTTTTTCCAGCCGTAGTCTTTTTTCATCACCTTTTACATTTATTTTAGATCATCTTGCATTGCCTTTTATACATTTATAAACATTTTGAAATGAAACTGATCCAGCAGTCCAGCTTATGTAACGATAGTTTTTTTGTTAGCCAGCTTGCTTCTTTTTTTTATTTTTTATTTTTTTTTATTGATTATTGAGTTTTATAATGAAATTATTATATTCATAATTGATGAAAACAATCGCTACTTCTTTTGAGATGAAATCAGTTGAATTACTTTTGAAACCTTGTACGTCTATAAAAATTATGTTGTTTTCCATATTACTCAATTTATAAGACTTTTAGAATTTGACCTTTGAGGGGTATATATTCTAGTAAAATTTTATTCAATTGATGAAACACATGAGATTCTTTCATATACTACCTTTGCTGGAATCTTAGATACATAGAATAACTATATAGAATTGCATTACGTTTATTTATAAATTTTATTTTAAGATCAGCATCATATGGATATGAGACTGAACTTAAATGTACTTTTAAATTAGTTAATTCATAATGAACAATTTTATTTTCTTTTTGACTAGCGATCAACAGAAAACGAAGTCGTTTTCTTACAATTTAGGTCTGACCTCTCAACTGCTCCTCTAGTATACAATATGACTTTGTATGTCAGTATTTCTGTCTACTCTTTGTCAGTGTTAGGGATAATTAAATTTTAAACTTTTCATTCTTCAGATTGTGTTACTTCATACTGATAATATGTTTACATTAATAAGGTACGAGTGTATGTTTATTTTATGAAAGGTGAGCGCCTATGGCTTTTATTTGATGTTCTGGATGAAGTGATTTTTTTCTCATTTTATTAAAGTTTAGCGTATTGCATATATATTTCTAATATATTTAAGTGAGCTTTTTGTATCTGTCAGACAGAGTGAACGTATCAGTTGGTCAGTCAGTCTCTCTTTTTATTTTATTAATTTTTTCTTCTAATGTGTCACTACTATTTTTTCAGATTTTACTTCTTGAAATAGAAAATATTTTTATAATTTTAAAAGTATTAATATATACATACATATAGGTAAATATATGTATGTACGTAGAAATTAGTTCATATACAAAGAAATACATCTTTAATAAGCAACTATTCTAGAAAATCGATCTAAAATAACACATTTACCTCCATCATCAATTCACCGTCAGTGTTTTCATAAAGTGTTAGAAACATTGGAATATCAAGTTTTGGGAGAATTTTTACTTCAAGTGTTTCTATATAAGATTTAGTGTTTGACCCCTTGACGTTATTGTGGTTAACGTAGGCTGCGTTGTATCGCATTCAGATGTAATCATTTCTCACTTAGAAAAGGTCCTCATCATCATCAATCATACCTGTATACAATTCATTCATGAGTTGAGTTGATCCAGATACAATTGCTGTCTACAAATTAATGATTAGAAAATAGCTTTCTCATCACCTTCTAACAAGTTTAATATTTTGCTAGCATGCATGCTTTAGCATGCTTCTATCGATAGTGACGCGAGAGTCCGACATTTAGTGCTGTTTTAATTAAAAATCTATACTATTAGAGTTACAGATTCACTCCTTTGAATTTTTAACAAAGTAGATACATATCTATTTCATTTGCCACAAAGTCTTAAAATTTCTTTCCTTATAAAAGTATGACGTGAGGAATTTTTTTACATTATACATGCTTCGGCATGCTTCCATTATTTTTTTCAATAAATTTAGTTCATACTCATACAGATACAGATATAAAGTAAGATCTGTTTACATTACATTTTACAATTTATGCATGCTTCAGCATGATTCGAGCTGAAGTCTGTATTTATTTAGTAAGTTTGTTTGATACCCATTCATACACTGTACATTCTTAAAGATTGGATATCAAAGTCCAATTTCCTTAGTTTATCTAGAAATGAACAGAGTGAATATTTATTATATTAACCCATATTCACAATATAAAACTGTGTGTGTTAGATTTTTCGAAATCGAAAATGTAGAACTTTTACTATAAAAGTGATAATATGATGTGTTGCTGAATATTTCACTGTGCAATAGTTCATTTTGAACTCTTAAGTTTCCACAATATTTCATACAGACCATCAAGTTTAGAGAATTCCAGTACATTAAGCTAATTATCTTCCCTGAGACCTAACATTCCTAATCAATCCTTCAAAAAAAAAACCAACACAAACTAGATTTTTCCTTTTTAATTTTATTTATATTTTCATTAAATTTCAACATTTTGTACATCTTCAAATTACTGTATACTGTATTTTGCACCTTTTTCTCAGTCGTAGAGTTAACTTTAATCACAAATATTTTAATTTTCCGGTTAAATGAACTTTTCTATTGTAGGCATTAAGTAAATCTTTATGTATATCAATCCACTTATATGAATCATTAATGCTAAATTCTTAGCACATAATTCCTTTTAATGATCTATTAAATCAATCTACTATTGATGCTTTCATATTAAGTAATTTTTAATCCTCTATTTATGCATGAATTTTGCAGTGTTTATTAAAAAATTCTTTACCATCATCTATTTGTAAGTTTTTTGGTACTCATACCATTTCAAAAATATTTTCCATTGCCTTGGTTTTTTCGAGTGCAGCTTTTATATTCAACAATACTCACCATATAAACTCTGAGAATGTGTCAGTTACAGTCTACAAAAATTAATAATTTCTATTTTCTCTAGAATTGCTATCCACTTCACATAAATCAGCTCCATAAAAGATCACCTACTTATTCCATTCATTACACCACTACAATACACAAACAATTTTCGAAATTTATTATGAAGTTCGTTAACTAAATTTCTTTTTAAAGACATTGAGTTGTTTTACAGTTTTTTGGAGAGTGTTGTGATCTACTTGATATACTTTTAGCTATTTATACTAAAATGTAGTTAATTTTCCAGTCTATAAATTCTATGGTTCAGCTGTTCAATTTGTTTGTCAAAAAGATGATTTAATTTTTAGAATGTCTTTTTCAATTTTATACCTATCTTCTATCGTTAATTTTATTTCACACTCCACTCCATCAATTTGCATTTGAATATATCCTTGAATTATATTAATGCCTTAAGCTTTATTATTAATTCATCCTTTAGTTTCTAGATTTGAGTTTCCAGAAACAATTTACTGATAACATTATTCTCCGTCAGTGAATGATGATGATTCTCTATGTATGCATTGGTAGAAATTATATATTTTATTTAGTTTTCAAAATCAAATTTGTCATAGTATTTTCACGTTTTATCAATCACTAAAGAAAATAAACCCACTATTAAACCCCTTATTTCACCATCAACTTGTATTTTATCTTTATTCAGTTTTAGATTTCATTATTGAAATCTTTAGGTGAGCCATAGTTTGTATCTAATTCATTTCTTCCTTCCAAGACTAATAACTCACTATAAGTATCTTCGCGTTTGGAAGGCTGTGAGTAAAAATCATCTTCTTCTTCATCATCATAATCATTCTCAGTATTAACATCATTAAATAAGATGGCATTATCAAATATTGTTCCTTTTGAAAGTTTCTTCAACTTCTCTCTATCTCGACTGATGGTTTCTGAGGCTTTAATACTTATATTATTTTCAGGTTCTATATTGTTTTTACTTTGTTCTTTCTTGTGTATTCTTTCAATATTTTTAGAACTATTTATGAATTCTTTGAGAGGTTCTGTTATAGGATCAAATATATCTCTTAGTTGTTCACGTGTATCTATTTCACCAGTTTTTATACTACGAAGCTTTTTCTTCAAGACGCTTCTTATCAACACCAACTGTTTTAAAATTTTCTCATCCATATTTAATAAATAAAAGGTATCAGCTATTAGATCAGGTATCAGCTATTAGATCAGCTTATCAGGACCTGGTCTGGTTTTCAGATCAGCTTATCAGGACCTGGTCTGGTTTTCAGATCAGCTTATCAGGACCTGATCTGATTTTCAGATCAGCTTATCAGAACCTGATCTGGTTTTCAGATCAGCTTATCAGGACCTGACCTGGTTTTCAGATCAGCTTATCAGAACCTGATCTGGTTTTCAGATCAGCTTATCAGGACCTGATCTGGTTTTCAGATCAGCTTATCAGGACCTGATCTGGTTTTCAGATCAGCTTATCAGGAGCTGGTCTGGTTTTAAGATCAGCTTATTAGGAGCTGGTCTGGTTCTACGATCAGCTTATCAGGAGCTGGTCTAGTTTTCAGATCAGGTTATCAGGTATCAGATCAGGTTATCTGATTCAGATTGAGTTATCAGCTTACAAGTAGCTGGACATTTATAACATTTAGATGAATGAAGTTTAAGGTCAGATAAAATGTGAAAAACTATACTGTTATGTAGTCAAATTATTTTCTAAGACGACCATCACTTAATTCAGTATCTTTGCTTATAATCAAAATTCCATATTTTCAATTTCAGCATGATTTATATTTTTCTCATCTTACTTAAACATTCTAACTACATTATGATTATTTCCTATCAAATATTTGGTGATTCTAGTATAAGTTTGACATTAGTAGAATGCATCAACATTCTTATCTTACCCCATACAAAAATATGCTTCTCACACACAACATGGTTAAATATCGTATTGGTATTACTTCTAGCTTTCTTAAAAGAAATAACAGATTCATTATCTGTAAATGTGTAATACCCATGACTTTCATTAATGAAATTAATTTCTACGGGTATTTATATTTAGGTTGTTAGAGAGATTTTGAGTTTAAATATGAAGATGTTTTCAAGTTTTAGTCCATTAGAACTGTCTAGCCAACCAATCATAATATTATTATTTTTTTATTTATTTTTTATTTATTTATTTATTTATTTTTTATTTATTTTTTTTACCAACTATTCTTGCACGAATAGAAATTGATAGAGAGGAACTACGATTTTTTTGAGCTAACGTTTGATGACTCATCAATATTTCGTACCATCCTATATTTAGGTTGTTTTACTAACCGTTTTTGTGTAACTAAATACATTTTATAAATATTATCTCTTATTATAAAAAAATAAAATAATACAGCTATTCGATTTCAGAAAATATTTTCTAAAATCGTGTAGCTGCATTATTTTATTTTTTTATAATAACAGATAATGCTCCATACTCACAATCAAAACATCATAAAAATATCATTAGTTTTGAGTATGAGTATTCGGCAATATTTATGAAATGCATTTAGTTACAAAAAATGTGGTTAGTAAAACAAAGTATATTTTAACAGTTTAAAATCAGTATTTTGTATGACAATACTGGTTTTAAACTCTTAAGATATACTTTGTTTTGACTATGAGTAGGAACCATTATCTCTTATTATAGGAAAAATAAAATAATATAGCCATATGATATCAGAAAATATTTTCCGATATCGTAGAGCTACATTTTTTTTCTATAATAAGAGATAATATTTATGAAATACATTTCATAAATATTGGTACATACTCATAGTCAAAACAACCTAAAAATAGGATGGTACGAAATATTGATGAATCATCAAAATTTCATACCAAGATATATTTATGTTGTTTTAATAACCGCATTTTGTAACTAAATACATTTTATAAATATTATTTCTTATTAAATAATAAAATAGTATGGTCATGTGATAACAGAAAACATAATTTCTGATATCATATAATCATACTATTTTTTCTATAATAAGAGATAATGAGTCATACTCATACTCAAAACAAAGGATATTTTGACTATGAGTATGCTTCAATATTTATGAAATGCATTTAGTTACAAAATGAGGTTAGTAAAACAAAGTATATTTTAAGAGTTTAAAACCACCATTTTTATGGTAATACTGGTTTTAAACACTTAAAGCATACTTTGTTTTGACTATGTGCATGCACCAATATTTACGAAAGGGATTTCATAAATATTGATCCATACTCATAGTCAAAACAACATAAAAATACCTTGGTATGAAACTTTGATGAGTCATCAAACGTTAGCTCAAAAAAATCGTAGTTCCTCTCTATCAATTTCTATTCGTGCAAGAATAGTTGGTAAAAAAAATAAATAAAAAATAAATAAATAAATAAATAAAAAATAAATAAAAAAATAATAATATTATGATTGGTTGGCTAGACAGTTCTAATGGACTAAAACTTGAAAACATCTTCATATTTAAACTCAAAATCTCTCTAACAACCTAAATATAAATACCCGTAGAAATTAATTTCATTAATGAAAGTCATGGGTATTACACATTTACAGATAATGAATCTGTTATTTCTTTTAAGAAAGCTAGAAGTAATACCAATACGATATTTAACCATGTTGTGTGTGAGAAGCATATTTTTGTATGGGGTAAGATAAGAATGTTGATGCATTCTACTAATGTCAAACTTATACTAGAATCACCAAATATTTGATAGGAAATAATCATAATGTAGTTAGAATGTTTAAGTAAGATGAGAAAAATATAAATCATGCTGAAATTGAAAATATGGAATTTTGATTATAAGCAAAGATACTGAATTAAGTGATGGTCGTCTTAGAAAATAATTTGACTACATAACAGTATAGTTTTTCACATTTTATCTGACCTTAAACTTCATTCATCTAAATGTTATAAATGTCCAGCTACTTGTAAGCTGATAACTCAATCTGAATCAGATAACCTGATCTGATACCTGATAACCTGATCTGAAAACTAGACCAGCTCCTGATAAGCTGATCGTAGAACCAGACCAGCTCCTAATAAGCTGATCTTAAAACCAGACCAGCTCCTGATAAGCTGATCTGAAAACCAGATCAGGTCCTGATAAGCTGATCTGAAAACCAGATCAGGTCCTGATAAGCTGATCTGAAAACCAGATCAGGTTCTGATAAGCTGATCTGAAAACCAGATCAGGTCCTGATAAGCTGATCTGAAAACCAGATCAGGTTCTGATAAGCTGATCTGAAAATCAGATCAGGTCCTGATAAGCTGATCTGAAAACCAGACCAGGTCCTGATAAGCTGATCTGAAAACCAGACCAGGTCCTGATAAGCTGATCTAATAGCTGATACCTGATCTAATAGCTGATACCTTTTATTTATTAAATATGGATGAGAAAATTTTAAAACAGTTGGTGTTGATAAGAAGCGTCTTGAAGAAAAAGCTTCGTAGTATAAAAACTGGTGAAATAGATACACGTGAACAACTAAGAGATATATTTGATCCTATAACAGAACCTCTCAAAGAATTCATAAATAGTTCTAAAAATATTGAAAGAATACACAAGAAAGAACAAAGTAAAAACAATATAGAACCTGAAAATAATATAAGTATTAAAGCCTCAGAAACCATCAGTCGAGATAGAGAGAAGTTGAAGAAACTTTCAAAAGGAACAATATTTGATAATGCCATCTTATGTAATGATGTTAATACTGAGAATGATTATGATGATGAAGAAGAAGATGATTTTTACTCACAGCCTTCCAAACGCGAAGATACTTATAGTGAGTTATTAGTCACCTAAAGATTTCAATAATGAAATCTAAAACTGAATAAAGATAAAATACAAGTTGATGGTGAAATAAGGGGTTTAATAGTGGGTTTATTTTCTTTAGTGATTGATAAAACGTGAAAATACTATGACAAATTTGATTTTGAAAACTAAATAAAATATATAATTTCTACCAATGCATACATAGAGAATCATCATCATTCACTGACGGAGAATAATGTTATCAGTAAATTGTTTCTGGAAACTCAAATCTAGAAACTAAAGGATGAATTAATAATAAAGCTTAAGGCATTAATATAATTCAAGGATATATTCAAATGCAAATTGATGGAGTGGAGTGTGAAATAAAATTAACGATAGAAGATAGGTATAAAATTGAAAAAGACATTCTAAAAATTAAATCATCTTTTTGACAAACAAATTGAACAGCTGAACCATAGAATTTATAGACTGGAAAATTAACTACATTTTAGTATAAATAGCTAAAAGTATATCAAGTAGATCACAACACTCTCCAAAAAACTGTAAAACAACTCAATGTCTTTAAAAAGAAATTTAGTTAACGAACTTCATAATAAATTTCGAAAATTGTTTGTGTATTGTAGTGGTGTAATGAATGGAATAAGTAGGTGATCTTTTATGGAGCTGATTTATGTGAAGTGGATAGCAATTCTAGAGAAAATAGAAATTATTAATTTTTGTAGACTGTAACTGACACATTCTCAGAGTTTATATGGTGAGTATTGTTGAATATATAAGCTGCACTCGAAAAAACCAAGGCAATGGAAAATATTTTTGAAATGGTATGAGTACCAAAAAACTTACAAATAGATGATGGTAAAGAATTTTTTAATAAACACTGCAAAATTCATGCATAAATAGAGGATTAAAAATTACTTAATATGAAAGCATCAATAGTAGATTGATTTAATAGATCATTAAAAGGAATTATGTGCTAAGAATTTAGCATTAATGATTCATATAAGTGGATTGATATACATAAAGATTTACTTAATGCCTACAATAGAAAAGTTCATTTAACCGGAAAATTAAAATATTTGTGATTAAAGTTAACTCTACGACTGAGAAAAAGGTGCAAAATACAGTATACAGTAATTTGAAGATGTACAAAATGTTGAAATTTAATGAAAATATAAATAAAATTAAAAAGGAAAAATCTAGTTTGTGTTGGTTTTTTTTTGAAGGATTGATTAGGAATGTTAGGTCTCAGGGAAGATAATTAGCTTAATGTACTGGAATTCTCTAAACTTGATGGTCTGTATGAAATATTGTGGAAACTTAAGAGTTCAAAATGAACTATTGCACAGTGAAATATTCAGCAACACATCATATTATCACTTTTTATAGTAAAAGTTCTACATTTTCGATTTCGAAAAATCTAACACACACAGTTTTATATTGTGAATATGGGTTAATATAATAAATATTCACTCTGTTCATTTCTAGATAAACTAAGGAAATTGGACTTTGATATCCAATCTTTAAGAATGTACAGTGTATGAATGGGTATCAAACAAACTTACTAAATAAATACAGACTTCAGCTCGAATCATGCTGAAGCATGCATAAATTGTAAAATGTAATGTAAACAGATCTTACTTTATATCTGTATCTGTATGAGTATGAACTAAATTTATTGAAAAAAATAATGGAAGCATGCCGAAGCATGTATAATGTAAAAAAATTCCTCACGTCATACTTTTATAAGGAAAGAAATTTTAAGACTTTGTGGCAAATGAAATAGATATGTATCTACTTTGTTAAAAATTCAAAGGAGTGAATCTGTAACTCTATCGCGTCACTATCGATAGAAGCATGCTAAAGCATGCATGCTAGCAAAATATTAAACTTGTTAGAAGGTGATGAGAAAGCTATTTTCTAATCATTAATTTGTAGACAGCAATTGTATCTGGATCAACTCAACTCATGAATGAATTGTATACAGGTATGATTGATGATGATGAGGACCTTTTCTAAGTGAGAAATGATTACATCTGAATGCGATACAACGCAGCCTACGTTAACCACAATAACGTCAAGGGGTCAAACACTAAATCTTATATAGAAACACTTGAAGTAAAAATTCTCCCAAAACTTGATATTCCAATGTTTCTAACACTTTATGAAAACACTGACGGTGAATTGATGATGGAGGTAAATGTGTTATTTTAGATCGATTTTCTAGAATAGTTGCTTATTAAAGATGTATTTCTTTGTATATGAACTAATTTCTACGTACATACATATATTTACCTATATGTATGTATATATTAATACTTTTAAAATTATAAAAATATTTTCTATTTCAAGAAGTAAAATCTGAAAAAATAGTAGTGACACATTAGAAGAAAAAATTAATAAAATAAAAAGAGAGACTGACTGACCAACTGATACGTTCACTCTGTCTGACAGATACAAAAAGCTCAGTTAAATATATTAGAAATATATATGCAATACGCTAAACTTTAATAAAATGAGAAAAAAATCACTTCATCCAGAACATCAAATAAAAGCCATAGGCGCTCACCTTTCATAAAATAAACATACACTCGTACCTTATTAATGTAAACATATTATCAGTATGAAGTAACACAATCTGAAGAATAAAAAGTTTAAAATTTAATTATCCCTAACGCTGACAAAGAGTAGACAGAAATACTGACATACAAAGTCATATTGTATACTAGAGGAGCAGTTGAGAGGTCAGACCTAAATTGTAAGAAAACGACTTCGTTTTCTGTTGATCGCTAGTCAAAAAGAAAATAAAATTGTTCATTATGAATTAACTAATTTAAAAGTACATTTAAGTTCAGTCTCATATCCATATGATGCTGATCTTAAAATAAAATTTATAAATAAACGTAATGCAATTCTATATAGTTATTCTATGTATCTAAGATTCCAGCAAAGGTAGTATATGAAAGAATCTCATGTGTTTCATCAATTGAATAAAATTTTACTAGAATATATACCCCTCAAAGGTCAAATTCTAAAAGTCTTATAAATTGAGTAATATGGAAAACAACATAATTTTTATAGACGTACAAGGTTTCAAAAGTAATTCAACTGATTTCATCTCAAAAGAAGTAGCGATTGTTTTCATCAATTATGAATATAATAATTTCATTATAAAACTCAATAATCAATAAAAAAAAAAAATAAAAAAAAGAAGCAAGCTGGCTAACAAAAAAACTATCGTTACATAAGCTGGACTGCTGGATCAGTTTCATTTAAAAATGTTTATAAATGTATAAAAGGCAATGCAAGATGATCTAAAATAAATGTAAAAGGTGATGAAAAAAGACTACGGCTGGAAAAAATTTTATATCAAAATATTTCTAAGAATGAAGATAAACTGCATCAACTTTAAACAAATGTAAATTAAATATAGGAAATATTTCTATTATAGTTACTATTATTCTAAAGTATGTATCTTAAGGAATTCAGTTTTACTTAAAACAGAAAATCCTCACAAACTTTGAAGTAAATACAGATAAAAATAAAATAAACGTTTTTTAATTTCAAATAAAAAAAAAAAAAAACTGTGAAGATATTTGACATCTATACACAAAAGACCAGGCGAATATTTACAACATCAACAAAAGACCGCACATGACATACATACATACATACATAAATATCTACAAATTGATTTTACGTATGTATGTAGACATAATATCAAATTTCTTATCACTACTCAAATATTTATTAGATCTTGACAATGACACTTACATATCTACATCACAAAAATATATGAACAACGCAAACCATTCAGTCGGAGCACATGCTCAAGCTAAACGACCTTATTATGGACAGAGAAACTATAAATTCCCATGATAGTATGAAAAGAAGTTCAGCGAAAGAAGCCGGACGTAGTTAAATAAACAAAATCTGTAATATAAACAAATTTCTCGCAGGCAGACTTTAAAGCTGGGCAATTTTAAGTATGACAAAATACCCAGCAACCTTGAGTATGAAAATATACTTATGTATATGTATATGTATCAGATATATGAAAATATTTTATAGAACCAAATCTCGATATTGAATACAATTTATTTCTACGTACATATAACTACTAGCGTGAGAAAATCATACGCACACACACACATATACCAGATTTCATCTAAGAAAAAATCAAATTATTTCAACAACACACCACCCCTCACAAAACACGGCCAACCTTAAATTCCTACAGATATGCATACAAAAATTCTCACGGTCATTCCTACAAACAACACTGACAACAACACAAATCACGATCAGCCTTAAACTCCTACGAACATGCATACAGATTCCCACGCATACATATCACTCGTACGACAACACCCTCACCTATCCTCAAATCACTAATAGCATTAAACTCCTACAAACATATGTACATACACACAGACATATTACTACACCAACCTCACTTACCCTAAATCATGATCAGCCTTAAATTTTCACAGACATACATACATACAGATTCCTACGTATACATATTACAACAACATCCATCCTCACCTCTCTTAAATCACGATCAGCCTTAAGCTCCTACAAACATATAGACATACATACACGCAGTCGATCAACCTCAACTACACCACACACCCAGCCTCGCTTAAATTCCCCCGGACAGACACATCCACAAATTCCCATGGATACATATTACTCGTACAACAACACCCTCACCTACCCCAAATCGCTATAAGCCTTAAATTCCTACAGAGTAGCAACACCTGCATACACGCAGTCGATCTACCACAACTATACCCCGCCCCCTGTCAATCACACCCTCACACAAATTCCAACAGACAGGTATACACACACACATACACTCAATCCATCTACCTCTACTACACCACGCTCCCCCGACCAATCACAGCCTCGCAAAACAGACAGACAGACAGACACATCCATAAACTCCCTCGGTTATGTATTACGACAACAGCTCCACCCACCCAAATCACGGCCAGCCTTAAACTCCTGTATCAGCATTAGAAATAACTTTTATGTTTTTCCCGTCGGAATTATGAAAAATCATTTTCCCGTCGGCATTTGAAAAAAATAATAATCATGTTTTGCCGTCGGCATTTGAAAAAAATAATATTCATGTTTTACCGTAGACATTAGGAAAAATAATCATGTATTGCCGTCGGCATTAGGAAAAATTAATTTTCACTATTTCACCCCCATTAGTATTAGGAAAAATCATTTCATGATTTTCCCTTTGGTACTAGGAAAAATCGTATTCATGATTTTCCCGTCGGCATAGACATACATGCATTACAAAAAGAAAAACCTCCTACATATGAACCCACTTAACGTATTCCCACAAAAAACAAAATCACCCGTTCACACAATTAATGTAACCCCAAAAAAAAAATCACCCGTTCCCACAAGGGTTAATGTAAACAAAACTCCTAATGTAAACAAAAAATTCCTAATGTAAACAAAAAAACATCAAAGCGTGCCGCCGAAAGCGCTAGGTATCAAATTTCACAAATTTCCAAGAATTTTAAAATTTGGGTAATTAAAATTTTAAAATTTCAAAATTTTAATTGGTCCCAGAATGGCAGTTCCCTACTACTAGTGTCTAACACTAAAAGCTTATAGTATGTTCATAAGAGTTAAAGAAAAGATGCCTTATTAGTACATACTAGTAAACTACTTGAATATCAAATTTTGTTTTTTTTTGTTTTTTTTGCTAGAAAAATTTAATTTCATTGTGTTCGCTAATATGGAGAAAACACTTGATAGCCGCTCAAGACCAGTGCTTGGGGACTGATGTATCAAAGTTGATCTAGGCCTTGACAACTTAGCAGAAGTGTCATTGAGCAAACATTAAGCTGGAAAACTTTATTTTTATGAATTTCATGAACATGAGACGTTAATAATTAGCTCTCAACGAAGAGAGAGCCAAATTAAGATACCCACTGCATCACCACCTATTTTTTACCGCCCGTATTTAAGAAATATTTATTAAAAAGAGAATAAAACCCATTTAGATATAGATCGAGAGTTGCTGTTAGATAAGATACAATTTTGAAGATAGAATTTTTTTTTTTTTTGTTACTGCATGATTAATTAATTACAAATATTAGAATTTTTTTTTATAAGCAGATACAAAAACTTTCATTTAAATATTAGGCTTAGTGTTGTTATGGTATTTCGTGAAAATTAAGAATAGTAATAAGTAAAAAAATTTTTTTTGCATATATACATATACATATATATAGTTTTTTTTTAGTTAATAATTAATTGGCGACTTAGTTTCCTCTGTGAGCACAGATAAACAAATACTCCCCATTATTTATTTATTTTTTATATTGGACTGAAATTTGAATTTAACTCCCGCATTTTTCCTTGAAAATAACAGACTCCATTAGAAAAGTAAAAACATATTTGCAAAATTCACAGAAGAGATCCTCAAATATTTATGGTATCGATCTGACGGTAATGAACACGCGATTCAGTAATCTACCAGCAAAAAGAGATAATTATTCAAACAAGGGTCAGGCAGAAGTCCAAAAATATAGGAAACGAAACAGGCTACCTGAATTTGATATTAATAGATCCTTAGTACCCACAGAACCGAAAACCAGAAAAGTGTTAGTACCGGATAATACAGCTATGGCCACCTCAAATGATCAAAGCGAAATAGGGGCTCAGTTCATAGATTTGTCAGGTACAATAGTCAATAACCCACAGGGAAGAAGTAATCCTACTAACCAGCCACCTACCCTAGGAATGCAAGCACCTACAACGAACGATAACACCCATGATGAAAATGTAGGTACTGATGTCCGGGACCTAGTCATAGAAGAAACATTAAGCGTGCAAAGGTCGTTAGAGGACAAGGTCAAAAAAATGGTACAAGATGAAATGACTGAAGTTAGAAAAACGATAGGCGACTTGACTAAGGCTGTGCAGTCATTGGCTAGTAATAGCAGCACGTCAGCAAACTCTCGTCCAGCTTCAAATCCCTTGGCAGGACGTGAGGATAATGGTATACGGACAAACCAACAATATATCAATTACTTTTTGGATAGGCAACCTCCGTACCGGCCTGAACAATCAATAAGAAATGGTCCAACTCAATCCATGGCCCATAATTATGATATGCTACAAGGTAGTAGAGAAACAGTGAACAGGAATGAATCATTTGATTTTCGTCAGATCCGAATAGACAAACTGGGGTTAGTTTTTGACAATAGGTCAATGAGTATTGATGACTTCATATTCCGATTAGAGCACCTGAAAACACAATATAATATCCCTGACCGAGAAATTATTCGAGATTTTCATTTGCTAGTTTCAGACTCGGTAAAGGATTGGTATTGGGCTTTTGTAGATACCCAGGGTCTAACAGAATGGCCTGTATTACGTCTTGCTTTACTTTCTCAGTATCAGACTCCACGGTCTAATTTTAAAGTTATGAGGGACCTTGTAGAAAGAAAGCAGCAAAACCATGAGACTATAGATATGTATTTTCTATCAATGAACAAATTAAGGTCGAAACTTACACAAGCAATGTCGGAGTACGATATGATTAAGATTATTAAACGAAATGTAAACCCAAATCTGGCTAGAATCATTTATCCGTTAAGTGTGTCCTCAGTGGAGCAATTGCGCATTGAACGCAATGAAGCGGAACGTAATTTCCCTAGAAGAACAATAATGAGCAACTTACCACCCTCACGTATGAATAAGCAGGTGAATGAAGTGTTGTATGAATGGGATGAAGAGGATGACAGAACAGACCAGGAAATTGTTGAAGTTGAGGCTCTACGTATGGGGCAACAGCAACCCACACAAAAACAACAAGTGAACTGCTGGAATTGCCGAGCAGCGGTACATGTTTTCATGGAATGCCCGATTGAGCAAAGAACGTTGTTCTGCTACAAATGCGGAAAGCCAAATGTCACCACACCAAAGTGCCCAACGTGCCAAGAAAAAAACTTGAAGAATGGCGTGGGAAGGACGGGGGACTCACGTCTGAAAGATGCACCTACACCGTCACAAAACTAATTTCGCCTAAAGAAGAAAAGATCAGCTTAATCAATCAGATGAAAAACGCGAATACGGAAATTAATGTAGCCCAGATACGACATCACCTGCCATTAGAGGTCAGAAAGGAAAACTATGTAAGAATAAAAGCGAGAATTTTCGGATCTAATATGAATAAAAAAATAGAAAGAGATAAAGTTTTAAAAATCAGGCAAAAGTTTAGCGAACGGCGAAATTTAAGAAAAATGATAATAGAAACTATAGGTAGATTGGATAAAGCTTCTAAAGATCCAAGGATGTTTATCAATGTGGACATTTGTGGAACACAAATTAATGGCCTTTTATACTCAGGGGCATCAGTTAGTATTTTAGGGAAAAATTGTAGGGAGTTGGTTAGTAAACTAGGCTTAGTCATACATCCCATGGTGACCAGTGTGAAAACTGCCAGTGGTCAACATCACCGATTACTGGGAAAAGTAAAGACATCCATTGGGTTCAAAGATCACAAACACACCCTGTTATTGTATCTTTGTCCTGATTTGGAACAAGATTTATATTTAGGGATTGATTTTTGGGAATTGTTTGGACTTTTACCTGATATAGCTAAAGTAGTGTTGCGTCCGGGGCAATCGTTGGTGGCACACGTCTGGTCAGCGCACTCGTAATAATGCGCGTTTCACTTTGGTCATGTTGGGCCAAAATTCATCTAATCACAACTTTCAACCTGTTTTAGCTGATGGTCAGATTGCTGTATGGATGTATTTAGGCTATAGTTGATAATACGGTCGTGCCATGTTTATTTTTCACAAAAATAATTTTATGACCTTACTCGCTAAATCATGACCACCACCTGATATTAGACCGGGCTTTTGATAGAACGTACCATCCAAAGCTGAAGCGTCATAGCATAAGCTATCCAATTCATAGGCTACTTTCCTGACATCCTCGGATGTGCCCGGTATTAGTTTTGGTTTATGGGCGGGAAATACCAAGTAACCAATGATATTGTATAGAGTTATTGTATTTGAGTATCTTCTGTGGAATGGCTGAGTTGTATGAACACAGAATGTTTTGTGGTATGAATTTAAAGAAAAATTTGTGTGTGAGCGTCTTCTTGGCAATGTGCTGTCTATAAATGTGGTGATGTTTCGGTTTCTGTCAAATACTATGAATGTGTCTATTGTGAATTACAACAGGGTTGAAAATAAATGTATGGTGCCCATTCCTAAAAACGTGCAAGACAAGATGGCATCATGTTATGTCGATGTTTTATGTTGTGACAAATGGAAGTTTTTGTGTGTATTTTGTAAGCACGGGAAAAGTAATGTAGATTCAGGAAAAATTCTGGAATATAAAAAGTTTTCTTTGTTAACAGTAGTAGGGAACTCCCATTCCGGGGACAATTAAAATTTTAAAATTTTAAAATTTTAATTACCCAAATTTTAAAATTCTTGGAAATTTGTGAAATTTGATACCCTACGAGGGTGGGTCAATAAGTCCGTCCAACTTTTTGTTTACATAAGGAATTTTTTGTTTACATAAGGAATTTTTTGTTTACATAAGGAGTTTTGTTTACATTAACCCATGTGGGAACGGGTGATTTTTTTTGAGGTGGCATTAATTATGTAAGTAGGTGATTTTTGTGGGGGTGGATTAAGGGGTTTCATAAGATTAAGATTTCATAAGTATATATGCCGACGGGAAAATCATGAATATGATTTTTCCTAGTACCAACGGGAAAATCATGCAATGATTTTTCCTAATACTAATGGGTGTGAAATAGTGAAAATTAATTTTTCCTAATGCCTACGGGTATGCATTAATATTTTTCCTAATGCCTACGGCAATATATGATAATTTTTCCTAATGCCTACGGCAATATATGAATATTTTTCCTAATGCCGACGGCAAAACATGATTGTTATTTTTTCCAAATGCCGACGGCAAAACATGTGTTGTTGTCAGAATATTTACAACTAACTTTGATGTTATTTGTTCATTAATAATTATCACATGTAATTTGGCTTAAAAAGCGTTACGAACTTTAGCCTATTCAATTCATAAGAATATAGAAACAAATACAGTTCGAAAAATAATAATTAAATTAACTAATTAATAGTCATTGGCTTGTGGCAAAAATTAAAAATAAAAAAAAAAAAAAATATACTTAATAGTAACAAACCAAAAAAGTTTGTCTTAAGTAGAACAAAAATAAGCAAATTAACAAACATGTGTATAGTTAGTAAGGAACAAAACGACAATGGTAAGACTGTTGTAATATATATAGAAGATGGTAATATATATAGAAGATGGTATATATATAGATGGTAACTTGCGTATACATTACGAAACACATTGGCAAATTGAAATGCAATGAATCAAACAAATTCACATATTCCATTTGCAATAAAGTTACGTATATAAGGTAGACATCTACATCAACTGACACCACACACAGTGGACCAAAAACACAGAAGAACGCTGGTGAGGAAGGTTTAGTGGCCTTCGAAAACGGCTGGCTGTTCCGTTCAACTATGTGTTGTTGTCAGAATATTTACAACTAACTTTGATGTTATTTGTTCATTAATAATTATCACATGTAATTTGGCTTAAAAAGCGTTACGAACTTTAGCCTATTCAATTATAGAATATAGAAACAAATACAGTTCGAAAAATAATAATTAAATTAACTAATTAATAGTCATTGGCTTGTGGCAAAAATTAAAAATAAAAAAAAAAATATACTTAATAGTAACAAACCAAAAAAGTTTGTCTTAAGTAGAACAAAAATAAGCAAATTAACAAACATGTGTATAGTTAGTAAGGAACAAAACGACAATGGTAAGACTGTTGTAATATATATAGAAGATGGTAATATATATAGAAGATGGTATATATATAGATGGTAACTTGCGTATACATTACGAAACACATTGGCAAATTGAAATGCAATGAATCAAACAAATTCACATATTCCATTTGCAATAAAGTTACGTATATAAGGCAGACATCTACATCAACTGACACCACACACAGTGGACCAAAAACACAGAAGAACGCTGATGAGGAAGGTTTAGTGGCCTTCGAAAACGGCTGGCTGTTCCGTTCAACTATGTGTTGTTGTCAGAATATTTACAACTAACTTTGATGTTATTTGTTCATTAATAATTATCACATGTAATAGTTAAAGAGCGTTACGAACTTTAGCCTATTCAATTCATAAGAATATAGAAACAAATACAGTTCGAAAAATAATAATTAAATCAACTAAAACATGATTGTTATTTTTTTCTAATACCAAAGGGAAAATTGCCAGTGTTGCCAGACTGTAGAAATTTGTTATCGTAATAGTATATCAGTAATATCAGAGAAAATATTTATTTATGTGTTCACATGTATGTGAACACCCCTAATACTTGTGTGTGGGGGTTCAGCTTGATAGTCGCGGGTAATTTAATATTTTGTGTATTTGTTTAAGAAATATGTTGTATGTATGTATGTATGTGTATGTATGTATGTGTATGTATGTATGTATGTGTGCATGTATGAATGTGTGATCGTGGGTACTTGTGCGTGGAATATTTTGTAGAATACATATATATTTTGCAACGTAATCATTTTCTTTGTCTACGATTATTTTAAAGCAGCAAACTAAGTACAGTCAGCAGCAGAGAAACAAAAACCAAGAATTTGCAAGTAAGCAAAAAAGTTAATTTCTCCTCCTCCCCACTTCCTTCTCTTTCCTTTATGTAGTTTTTATTTGAAATAAGAAAACACTTGTATATTATTTTGTTTTTTATACATTTATTGTTTAAAATTTTATAAAATTTTATAATAATACATACATTCATATTTTAAAAAGTAAAAAAGTTTAATTAAAGCAAGACATTTCTTTTGTTAGTAAAATAGCATTTTTTAGTGCGCAAGCACCAAATTTATGATAATTACAATAAAAATATTCGGGATACTTGATTTCCATTTGTTTAAAGTTGATGCAGCCTATATACTCAACGTTAAAAATTTTTCGGCATAAAATTTTTTCCAACCATCGTCTTTTTTCTTCACCTTTTACATAAATTTTAGAACATCTTGCGTTGGCTTTTATAAAATTGCAAACGCTTTGAAATGAAACTGATCCAGCAGTCCAGCTTAGGTGATGATAGTTTTTTGTTAGCCACTTTGCTTCTCTTTGCTTTTCTATTGATAAGCATTTGATATCAAATGGGGGTTTTATAATGAAATTGTTATATTCGTAATTGTTGAAAACAATTGCTACTTCTTTTGCGATGAAATCATTTGAATTACTTTTGAAACCTTGTACGTCTATGAAAATTATGTTGTTTTCCATATTACTCAATTTATAAGACTTTTCGAACTTGTCCTTTGATGGGTACATATTCTATTATACGATCATGAATAAGAATACAGTAAGCTGATGTTTTTGCTGCAATATTAGTTGCTGTTTCAAATTCTATTTTTATATCAATCGGTCCATTATTGAGTGATTCATTCTGATGACTGACATCTACTACAATAATAGGAGCTTTTGTCTTAAACTCTGGTGCAGTTAGAAGCGGTTGAGATTCTTTCATATAGTAGCTTTGTTGAAATCTTAGATACATGTCATATAGAATTGCATATCGTTTATTTTTGAACTTTATGTTAAGGTCATCATATGGATATGAGACTGAATTTAAATGTACTTTTAAATTAGTCAAATCACAATGAACAAACTTATTTTCTTGTTGAAAAGCAATCAATACAAAACGAGGGCGTTCTCTATTTGCAGCCAGTTTAACATTCCAAATATGGCTAGTCCCCATATTTAATTGTGGATTGACATGACAATCCCAACTGCGAAATGCCATAGGTATAGAAGCACCATTGTTAATAATTTTAATCATATTCAATTTGCTAAAGTCGGATAATTGTACATGTGGGATTCCCCATGAGATTAGTGAAATTGTAAGTTTAGCTTTTTTAGTAGAAACACTCGAGCGTACAAGATCTTCATCGTTCTTATTGCGCAAGAGTATCAATTCATGTTTTCCATTTAGTATAACTTTGTTGTAGTCTTCAGCGAATCCTAGAAGCATTTTTAGAGGTACATAGAAATTGAAAAAACCATTTACAAGAGTGACATCGTCAATTTTGTTCCATCCAGCATTTTGCATAACGTTGCTTTCTGTTGGTGACATAGAAACCAAATTTTTTATGGTGCTTGTGGCTCCTAAATATCTTGTATGATCAATTTCAATTCCATTGAGCTCATAGCGAATTTCATCAAATAGATATGCCACAAAGTTGTTTTTTAATATAAAGTTGTCTGAAGATGAAGTAGACTTAGAGTTATTATCATCAGCAACAAAACCTTCTACATAAATGTAGCTTTCACTGGGTAGCACGTACAAATCTTGATTTTGTATTGAAATTCTAATTTCATCATTATTGTTGTAAGATTGTAAGTATGGTACATATGTATGATAGTCCTTTTTGATTATATTCTCATCAGACAAGGGCTTATCTAAGACATCTATTATTGAACTCATTTTGTCTTCAATTTAAAATTCAAGGACTTTAGAAAATTTTTATTTGATGTTGTTAATGCTTTTTGTTGTACTGGTCGCTTTAATGTTGATGTTGTTCTTGCTGCTATATTTTTCAATGTATTTGTGTTGTATATTAGCATTATTTAGTTGGCCTTAAATGTATTCGTATTGTAATTTCCTCTCCTCGGAAATTAATTAAATCACCGTGTTGATCAACTACGCGCAGCGCTAGTGAACTTATCTCTCTGGTGTTCACAGGTAAATAGATGAGATTTCTTGGAACCTCATCTATTTTATAGCCTGGAGGCACATTAATCGGAAATTCATGAAGTGTATGCGATTTGGAGTTATTCATATATGTGTTAATAGCGATACTACTTTCAACTCGCAAGAGATTTACTTTAAAAATATTAACTGGAAGATCTGAATAATAATATTTGTTTGGTGTTAGGATTTTGCTATTGAATCCTAAAAGTTTTCCAATTGTATTATCTTTATTAAAATATACAGTATCCTTGGAACTATTAACTTTAACTTGCATTGTATTGTTATTGGCTTCAATAAAAATCTTATTTGCTGGACAGAGTAGTTTGTATTGCTCTTCTATAAAATCAACTATATCATTTAGTTCGTAAGATCCAATTGGTATTTCTATTGTATGTTCTCCTATATGAAACATATTGTTGTAGGTGTCTACATTTGGAATACTGTTGTATGAATGAAAATCAGTTAGAGCACACTCATATGCATCATGTAATTCAATAGGAGGAAAGTAACTAGCAGATAATTCTGATGAGTTAGAGCTCAGAGTAAGTGTTATTGACATTATAACAGACTGATTACAATTAAATAAAGTTTAGTAGACAGTATGGTTTATAAGCATAATTTACATATTTATTTCATTTTCTTATTTTAAAATTGACATTAGTTTCTTAATATTAATGCTATTATTGTTTTGCTATGATGTTGTTGTTGATTTAGTTTTTCTTCCATCTATAATATTTCATCTTTACTTATCCATGAATTGTGTTGATTGGAAAATCCCAGCCATTTAACATATACCTTTAATTTTAAGCACCTTTTCAACTAGATATGTATTTGGAAATCTGGTTTTTGAAAGTTCGTCAGTATAGAATCCACCTTTAATAGGATTACCAAGATAGTCTTCTAATATGTATGTTGCAGGATTTGTATTTTGAACTCTTGTAATTGTGAAAATTTCTGTAGTCCAATTTGGAGTATAACCTTTTTCAAATGTATGCTTATATTTGCTTATGCGTACATGATCTCCTACATTAAATTTTGACATTTTATACATTTTCATATGACTGTATACTGTATTTAGCAGCTTTTCCTCATTTGTTGAGTTGACTTTAATTGGAGGCATTTTAATGGTACGATGAACTTTTCTATTGTAGGTATTAAGTAAATCTTTGTATATATCAATCCACTTATAAGAACCATTATAGCTAAATTCTTTCCACATCATTCCTTTTAGTGTTCTATTAAATCGTTCTACTATTGATGCTTTCATAATGCTATATGTTGAGTAGTGATTAATGCTGTATTTATGCATTAATTTTTCAAAGTTTTTGTTGAAAAATTCTTTACCATCATCTGTTTGTATGTTTTTTGGTATTCGCCCCAATTCAAAAATATTTTCCATTGCGTTGGTTGTTTCAAGTGCAGTTTTTGTTTTTAGCGGTACTGCCCATGCAAATTTTGAGAATGTGTCAATTATAGTCAGCAAAAATCGATAATTTCTATTTTCTTTAGAATAGTTCCCCATTTCAACTAAATCAGCTTGCCAAAGATCATCTATTCCTTTCATTACAACTCTGCGACGCACAAAATGTTTTCGTGCTTGCTTATGGAGTTCGTTTACTAAATTTCTTTTTGAAGACATTAAGTTGTTTTTAGAGATTTTTTGGAGAGTGTTGTGATCTAGTTGAAGCACTTTCAGCTATTGATACAAACATGTAATTTTCTAATCTATAAATTTTCTCATTAAGCTGTTCAATTTGCTCTTCAAAGGATGTTTTAATTTTTAGAATATCTTTTTCAATTTTATAATTTTCTTCTATATCTAATTTTGTTTCGCGATGTAGATCCTCAATTTGTATTTGAATATTTTCTTGAATTATAGTACTGTCTCTCTTAAAGTATGCTAATAATTTCTCTTCTAGTTTTTCGATTTGAGTTTGCAGAAACAATTTATTGATAACATCGTTTTCCTCCACAGCTTTTGCAACATTGTTGATCCTTTTGTTTTGGACATCAATGTTGTTGTTCGTATCCACAAAGAACCCCAGCAGTTTAGGTGCATTTTTCAAAGAAACTATGTTGCTAGTATCGTTTAAATAATGTCCAAATTTATCAACAGACATGCTTTATATACTTTATTAAAGTTAATGTATTATATTAGCTTCACGTAGTTCTTCAATAATTGATATAATCTCGTTATTGTGATTATTATGACCTGCAGCTTGTGATGCGAGCAGTAGTCGAAGTCGATCTACTAGCTCATTTGGATCATCCCAGTATATATAGTTGGGCTTATGAATGTTAAATTCCATCATTCCATCACCTAAGTAGCTACCTTTTGGCTTAGATCCTGTTGATTCACTTAAATTCTTTTGGTTTTTCTCGTCAATAAATTTCTTAATAATATGTTTATATTTATATCCTCTAGTACCCTTAATTTGACCATCAGGTTTATAGTCTCTTCTATATGCATTAGTAGTAATTAAAATCTTTTTATAGATTTCGAGTTCAAATTTATCATAATTTTTTGGTATTTTATGAAACATTAGAGAAAATAGTCCAGGTGTTAGAGCCCATATTTGACCACCAACTTGTATTTTATGTTCACTAAGTGTAAGTTTACTATCACCAAATTTCCATTCATTATTGAAATCTTTATGTGGTCCATAGTTTGTATCTAATTCATTTCTTCCTTCCAAGACTGATAAATCAGTATAAGTATCTTCTGTATTGGAAGTTTGTGAATAAAATCATCTTCATCATCATCATCGTCATCATCATTTTTAGTATTAGTTTCATTAAATAAGGTGGTATTATCAAATATTGTTCCTTCTGCTAGTTTCTTTGGTGTACTTGTCTCTATCTTGAGTGATGGTTTTTCAGGCTTTAAACTTGTATTATTTTCAAATTCTGTCTTCATTTTATTTTCTTCTTTAATGGGAATTCTTTTAATTTTTTTTAGAACTATTTATGAATTCTTTCAGTGGTTCTGTTATAGGTTTAAATGTATCTCTTAGTTGTTCACGTGTATCTATTTCACCAGTTTTTATACTACGAAGCCTTTTCTTCAAGACATTTCTTGTCAACACCAACTGTTTTAAAATTTTCTCATCCATGTTTAATAAATAAAAGGTATCAGCTATTAGATCAGCTTTTCAGGACCTGGTCTGGTTTTCAGATCAGCTTTTCAGGACCTGATCTGGTTTTCAGATCAGCTTTTCAGGACCTGATCTGGTTTTCAGATCAGCTTTTCAGGACCTGGTCTGGTTTTCAGATCAGCTTTTCAGGACCTGGTTTTCAGATCAGCTTTTCAGGACCTGGTCTGGTTTTCAGATCAGCTTTTCAGGACCTGGGCCCTATTCCACAAAAAACTTATCAACTTTTCACTTTGCACTTATCAATTTGCATTTTTTTGCAAAGTGATAAATGTTTCTGTTCCACAATATACTTTGCAAATTTCACTTTGCACTAAGCATATTTTTGCAAAAACTTTGCTCTCTTTGTAAATTTATTGCACTCTTTGCAAAGTATTCGCGCTCTTTGTAAAGTCTTTGCGTTCTCCTGCAAAGTGAGTGTGCAAAGTGTTCCAGAAAACATTTAATCATCTTGCATTTCTGTTTTATCACTTTTCACTTTGTAGTGCTAATAGAAGTTGTTAAAATGACCCGCAAAATGAAAATGGAAAAAAAACTTGCAGTTTTAAATGTAATCCAAGAAAAAAAATTTATTTGGTAGTTTTGAAAGCAATAAAGTAAGTATTTTTTCTAAAATTATCATAAATACTTACCCCGAATTTTTTAAAATTTAAAATGAATCTTAAATTTATTTATTTGAAGTTTTTCATAAAAAAATTACTTAAAATAGATTTCAAATACATTTTATATTTTAGTGAATATAATCCTTAGATCATATTAAAGTTTATATTTCATTTTGAAGGTTAATATATTATATAAACAGGCTGCCTGGGAGGAAGTTTTGAAAACTGGCGCTTATGTATTTATGCGCGGGACGTTTTGTTTGGGCTCTGGAAGAGTCGGACATTGGTAAATAATAAACCCTAAAAATGCCCCAAAAGAAACACCGCTTTTGCAGTGGAAAAAGGAAACAGCAAAAAGATAATTTTTTTTCAAAAACTAGGCATTAGGAAAAGTATTGTAGCAAAGAAGTAAGCCTTTCCATTCCGCTCGCATTATTCATATTATTAAGGGCATCATTTTCTCCTTCAACATTTTCCACATCCAATTCCTCGATTTCACTGTAATTTTCTTCAATCGGTTGCATGTTTTCACTACTGAATCCGATGCTACAGGCAATATTGTGTAAGACGGCACAAGCAATAACTAACTTTCCTGCAAACTCAGGTCTCAGTCGCAAATAGTTTAGACATGGGAATCTCTCTTTAAGAATGCCAAAATTATTTTCAATTCAACGATTGAAAGTCTCTTCAGCAGGGTTATCGGGATTTCGGCGTAATGGTGGTATCAACCAGTTTTTCAGTCCATAACCACTGTCACCCAAAACAACAGCATCCGGAAATGGTCTCCATCCATTGTCAAATCTTTGACTTATTTGACTTACAGCCGAATTTCGTAACACCCTTGAGTCATGAACGTCATCAGGCCACCGAATTGTGTTTTGAAATAAAACATCTATTATAACAGCACCATGCATAGTTGCAACTCCATGGTACTGGCAACCACTTCCAAGCCAATGCAAACATATTAGTAGTTTGTTGGTTTTCAACCGACAAGGCATGACTGCGCTGTGTGTTGTGCTCTAATTTTTTTCCAATTTTATTTAAAATCAAATCAACTTGATTTTGATTTAAACGAAAGCACACTTTAAAGTTAAGGTTTTGTTATCCCGAAAAATTAATTCGGTCTCTATAATTTCTTGTTATAACCGAGTCTTCACTATCGTCGAACAGAAATTCACGTCTTAACATTTTGAAAGCTTCACTAATTATAACAATATGAATTTGTAAAGTGATCGTTTACCTTGCAAATTATTGACAAACTTATCAAAATTTGCTTTGCAAAAATATAATTTACAGTTATTGTGGAACGAAACAGCATAATTATTTGCCAAGTCTTTGCAAATTACACTTTTCAATATTAACTTCTCACTTTGCACAAGAGAACGTACGTGGAACAGAAACTGGAAAGAGAGCATAAAAATTGCAAAGACTTTGGAAATTACACTTATCAATTTCAACTTATCACTTATCAAATTTTACAGTTATGAGGAACAAAAAGTTTTGCGAATTGATGAAAAATTTGATAAGTGCAAAGTGAAAAGTTGATAAGTTGTTTTGTGGAATAGGGCCCTGGTCTGGTTTTCAGATCAGCTTTTCAGGACCTGATCTGGTTTTCAGATCAGCTTTTCAGGTATCAAATCAGGTTATTAGGTAGCTAGTCTGGTTTTCAGATCAGCTTATCAGGTATCAGATGAGGTTATAGCAAATAGATGTATCAAGCTTAAAGTTAGATTAATAACTAAAGTAAATGTTTATGAAGAGTAGTTTATATAGTTATGAAATAGTCAAATTGCTTTCTGTAGCGTCCATCATTTAATTCATTATCTTTGCTAATCACCAAAAATCCATATTTATCCTTCCAACACTCTCGACAAATTTCATGAAACTTATCATAACTCATATCGCCACCAACATGATCTCTATAAACATGCTTCATATTTGTCTCATCTTGTTTAAACATTATAATAACATTGGCATTGTCTCTTATTAAATGCTTGGGAATTCTAGTATAAGTTTGACACAAGTAGAATGAATCGACATCCCTATGTCGCCCCATACAAAAATATGTACGTATATTATTCTGCTTTTCACATGCAACATCATCAAATATCATAATTGAATTAGTTTTAGCTTCGTCAGGTGGAATAACTGATTCATTATCTGTAAATGTATAATATCCCATTCCTTTAATTGGTGAAATTAGTTTCTTCAGGTATTCATATTTGGGTTGATATAGAGATTTTGAGTATAAATAGATGTTTTCAAACTTGAGTCCATTAGGACTTTCTAGTAAGCCAATCATAACATTAGTCTTTCCACAATTTGATGGTCCCACTATTAGAGCACGAATAGAATTTGGTAAGAGGGGGCTATGCTTTATTTTTGAACTGATGTTGACTGAATCGTCAATATTACGAACTAAAATATTTTTATGTTGTTTCACTAACTGCATTTTTGTAACTAAATATATTTTATAAATGTTACCTCTTATTATAGAAAAAATTAGATAATATGGTTATACGATATCAGAAAACGTTTAGTCATAAAAACACCTTCGTTGGAGGAGGTATAGTAGATAAAATAATAAACTCTCTACCTGTTGAGCTTCATCTTCCCGGGTATCAGTACTGTGGACCTGGAACAAAACTACAAAAACGTTTAAATCGAGGTGACAAGGGTATTAATTTATTGGACTCTGCTTGTAAAAATCACGATATTGCGTATTCAAAAAATAAGGATTTAAGTACTAGACATAAAGCTGATAAAATACTTGAAAATTCAGCTTGGAATCGAGTTTTATCAAAAGACAGTAGTCTTGCAGAAAAATCATTTGCATATATGGATACTAACGCAATGAAAGCCAAAACTAAATTTGGTATGGGTGCGGAGAAAAAGAAAAATGATAAAAAGAACACGCCAAATCATAAAAAACTGTTTAGAACATCAATTAGAGCTGCAACTAAAATACTAAAGAAGGAAAAACCATTAGATATTAACTCAGCTATTAAAATTGCACGAAAAACTATCAACAAATCATTAAAAGGAAGAAAGTCTCAAATTGTAGTACCACGTATAATACGTGTTCCAAAAATCGGTGGTTTTTTACCTCTAATACCGATTTTAACTGCTCTGGGTGCAATTGGTAGTCTAACAACTGGAGGTGCTGCCATAGCTAAAGCTGTAAATGCAACAAAGAATGCAAAAAATCAACTTGATGAAGCAACTAGACATAATAAAGCGATGGAATCTATAGCAGTTGGAAAAGGACTTTACTTAAAACCATATAAAAAAGGTTATGGTTTAGTTCACAAAGAGGAATCAAAAAACTCTTAAAGATGCTGCCCAACAGACCACTATCTGATGTGGACTTAAACCGTTTCTCTATAAAAATTCCATATTTTAGAGGAGTTTTCATGTTGAATACTCTACCAAAACGAACAAAGAAAATTGAATGTGGAATAATCAACTTAGATGTATCAACAGGACCTGGTACACATTGGGTAGCATACTATAAAAACAACAATGAAAAAGAATATTTCGACAGCTTTGGAAACTTACAACCTCCTTGGGAAGTAGTCAAATATCTTGGTGCAAATATAAAATACAACTATAATCAGCATCAGAATTTTAATACATTTACCTGTGGTCATTTATGTCTTAAATTTCTTCATGAAATAACTGAAAATATTAAATAAAATACAAACATTTATATTTTACAAAACTCTTTAATGTCTTTTTATTCATAATTTAAAATACATAATTAATATATTATTGCCAAACAGGAAATTGGGAATTTTGAATTAGAAATTCACTCAGCTCACTCTCGACAATTAGATTTTCTTCACCTTCTCTACTTAGGCAATATGATCCACTCGAGAGATCTTTGATATCCTCATCGGTTAAAATATTATATCGCTTAGGTAGGAACATTATGTGTTTATTCATTTCAACTTTTAGGGTTGGTCCATATTTAGTTGTTACACGTACCACATTTCTAATAGTATATTTCGTTGAAGAATCAAGCTCCTTTACGTGTATTAAAATTTTGTTATTTAGAGCATTAAATTTTGCAATTAGATTTGTTGTGGAGTCCATTTTTTTGTTTTTTATTTAGATACTTCTTGTCACTCTGAATGTTTAACTGGAAATGATCTTAAAAGTAGCGATGATGACTTCAAAAAGGCTAATCGAAAATAATTGTGGTGAAATAGTGAATAAGTGGGGGATAGTGATAGACAGAAAGAGATAGTTATAGAGAGAAAACGGTTAGAGAGAGATAGAGTAGTAAAAAAGAAATATGGAATAGAGAGAAAAGAGTTAGAGAGAGATAGAGTGCTAAAAAGAAATATGACATAGAGATGATAATATAGATATTTTAAAGACCATATAGATATTTTAAAAATTTACAGAACAAATTAGTCTTAAAGGAACCTTCCAACATTCATCATCATTCATTCATCAGCAAATAAAATGAGCCAAATTAGACGTACTCTTAATCAATTTATAACAGATTTTGAAAGCTTCAGGCTTTTTGATCATTGGGAGATGCTAAGATGTTTCCAAAATATGCTGGATGAGAATGAAGAATATGGTGTCATGGAAGATGAAGACAACACTGAAGGACACTTCCCCAGCTGTCCTTGGTATCATCCTGAGTGTGAGGAGGGACCTGATACTTGCAGATGTACCATATATTTTTTACGAAAAAATATACTAGAACATCTAATAATTGGCTATTACGAAATGTTTCCATCATTATAAATAAAATAAATAAAAATGAAATAAAATTGTATAAATAAAAATGAAATAAAATTGAATTATAAAAATATTCCTTGATTTGTATTATTTTCTTCTAAAGGAAAACTAGGAACCATCTGTTCGAATATAAAATAACAGAAACTTGTATGTAGTGAAAAATATGAGGATTTATCCGAGTATCTAAATTATTTCTCTTTATGAAAATATCTAATGGAATTTCATAATATTGTGAAATTCAATTTCTCTTGTGCAGAACCTCTCAAAGAAAACAAGACTGTGCATGTTTAAGTAACCTGAAAACAAGACTGTGCATGTTTAAGCGACATGAAAATAAGAATTTGTAAATAAGCAAAAACACAAATTTTTTTGATCCAACGAAGTAAAGCCAATAAAGAAATAAAAAAACCACTCACATTTTCCACTCTTTTTTCAATAGTTTATTTACAATAACTTTTCTTAATAAATAGGATTTAAATACAATAATATTTCTTAGACTTTTTTTACATTCATTTTAACAACAATAAAAGAATTTTTCTTAATAAATAAGATTTTATATACATCAATTTTTCTGATTAAATAAGATATATATACAATATTTTTTCTTATTAACTAAGATTTTATATACAACAATTTTTCTTAATAAATAGGATACAAATACAATATTTTTTCTTAATAAATAGGATTTTATATACAATTTAAAAATTAACTAATTAACTAAGATTTTCTTGCATTTTAGCAATCTCATCTAGCAACATGTCAAGTTCGTATTCAGGGTTAGTTTCCTTAATACGAAAATGATACCATGCATAAGTGTTTACATTATTTGATCTAATTTTTCTCTTATCATCTCCATAGCTTAATACTACCTTATTTAATTCGCTAGTATATAATTGATGTAGCTTAGATTTAAATGTTAACATACTATCATATACATTAATCTTATTAAATAGGCAATTCTTATATGTAGCTAAACTATATTTATCTAATATGGCTCTCTTTACCCCCTTCGATTTTTTAATATCATCTTGGTTTTCTACACTGAATGAATACATTTTTGAGCGCAGCCCAACAAACTCTGTCATTATCTTACCGCAATTTTCATCCTTCATCATACCAATTACTTTTTTATTTACTATTGGGAAATTATAAATATTGTCTGTAGGATAGTCCGATGTGTCAAATTGTTCATGTATGTCATTTTTAATGTCAGCGTAAAAGTCGTCAGTCTTTATTGAATATATAAAAGAGTCAGTATCCATATAGTTTAATGAGAGGTTTGTCTTAAACTTAGGTTGCATGTACCCGTAATGGAAATTATACATTTTCCATTTGGACAGCTCGAGTACACAAAATCCTAAGTAAATTGGTTTATTGTAGCAGGTTTTGACTCTAGTCATTTCGATTGCTACAAGATCTTCAGAAAATATAGATAAACTATGAAAATTTGGTTTTGATATCCAATCTTGGGCACCTAAATAATTGCAATTCGTCCTCTCCCAATTATTCACAATTTTAACATCTCTCCTCTTATCCACATTTTCCATGGTTTTACCATACACTGCATTATTAAGTAGTTTGAAAAAATTTTTTTCAAAAGCATTTTTAGCAGTGGCTCTATGTCTGGTATTTAGGTCAATATACCCTTTTAACCATGGAGATTGTTTAAATGCTAGAATACGATGAGTTTTCTTTAAAACTAAGCCATATTCTAAGCACTGTTTGAGAACTCTAAAGTGTATCACATATGATTGCTTTGTAGAGAAATCGGTTATCAACTTGCTATACTTCGCTTGCATAGGTTTCTTATTTTCAGCGCAAAAAGGAAGATCATTATGCAAGTCGTGTAAATGAGAGGGATAATCCAACGTAACCTCATAAATATAACCGTCTGTTCCATTATCAGCTATGCTGTTTGGATCCAGATTCAACTCGTCTTGAGATAACCATCTGAACCCACCATGAGGAAGATATTCCGACATCGCCCATCCATACAAATTGTTAGCGTCTAAATAGACGAGAAATTCTGAGGGCTTTTCTTTGTCGAAATCTTGCAAATATTTATTATTTGCTTTCGAATATCTTTGACTACACTGTACTATCCCCCCACGTATACCTTTTTTCATAAAATTGTACATGTCTATGTCTGTCAATAATTCTAACTCAATTTTTGTATATTTGAGCATTGCATCCCAGGAAAGGTCAGGTGCTGTATAATACTGGCAAGGATCGAGCTCATAAATACCCTTACAAACTTTTCTAAAGTTCTCGAAAATATCTGTCAGTAAGAGGACGTCTGTTTTTAAGTAAAGTTCCATGTAATCTTTCATTGTTTCACAACTAAAAGTATTCCATACCTCTACAGCATGTGAGTATTCCTCTAAAGAACACTCTTTATTATTCAACTTATTAAAAAAATCACTGCGTGAAGGCAGCTGGCATTCATCTAATTTTTCGAATGAATTTAGGTACTCATACGGGAAAATACCTTTTTTCTTAATAAGCTGAAATTCTTTTTCTGACTGAAATAAGGACCTTATAGTGCTGAAATCATTATCCGACAAATTGCAGGCTAATGATTCCAAACTCTCAGCCATAAAGCGTATAGTATCAAGAAATCTTATTTCAAGCTTATGGCCATTACTCATTTCTGTGAATTGGGAGAGGGATATATAAAGTTCCTTATTGAGAGGGAGTACTTTCAGTTGCAATGAAATTTCACCTAATTCTTTAATGAAAAGATGTGAGTCATAATTTGAATAATTGTGGAAGTAAACTGGTATAAATTTGGGAATTTGGTAATTTAAATTACAGTTGTTGTGGGCTGCACCTCTAAATTTGCCACTAATGTGGCAGTGATCTCTAACACGATCTTTGCCTAAACATTTTTGGCAAATATGGCAATTCACCGCACTATAAAAATTATAAGTATCCGAAGGGGATAAAGTATCCATTTGTCTATTATTAACTAAGTGGTTGTTATATATTTCTTCACAATCCATAATTAAATATGCTACAAATTTTTTTGAAGCATCTTCCCCCGTATATATCCTAAACTTATCTAAATTATTACTATGCATACACTTAATAAAATAACTAAAGGCACAAGGTGTGTGCCTTTTTATTAAATTTGTTTTACTACTTACACTATCACTTACATCCTCTAAGATGCATTCGAAGTCCGCGTAAACAACAAAAGGGACATCCATTTTTCTTTGATGTCCCTTAAAACTAAGAATGGCATCCGGACCTGATGGCATAGTTGTGACGATCTTTCCACATTCCTCCTTATGTGTACTCATGATGGTCTCCGTATGAGTATACTGGAGACAGCTATTGCAGAAGTGAAGCTTATGTCCATCGGTGGTAATCTGATTCGTCAAAAGTCTGTGAATAATAAAAAGTAAAATAAAAGTTTATAAGTAAAATGTATCTATTATAAAATATATAAAACAAGTATATGTATCATTAAATTAAAGTGTACTATAATTTTTTAACTTACTTTGATATGTTCTTTATCAAAATGTAGTGATGAACTTCACCATTTTCCAAAAGCAACAAGTTTACATGGTTAATTTTCTCGTCTTTGGTGACATAATAAGGACCAATAATCTGATTGGCCCCCTCATCATAGCCAAATACATTAACACTTATTGCTGGATTGTTCACCTCGAACTCTTTGATTTTGTTTAATCCTAATGGGAAGCGTAAATTTTTGAAATTTAACGCTACACCATTTCGCGTAACAATCGTCTCTGCAGCAATGTCTTGAATATTATAAGAACTGCAACGTTTTGGCCGATCGTATGTCGTGGTATCAACGGCAGCAATTAGGCACCACTTGAAACAGTAGTCATCATTATTTTCAATGTTGATGCAAGCAAATTTTCTTGCTAATTTTTGAGGTGTGGATATCCAGTTCGATCCTTTGACGAGCGAAGATTTGTTGATGTTGATCTCTGCTCGGACTATGCGTGACAAAGTCCAACCAGAATCTCGCTCTTCAAATTCGGACATTTTGGTTGAAATCTCCTCAACCTGCTTCCGGAATAATTCTTCAATGCTATCTGCCCTCGTCAGCAAACTCATTTTGGCTACATGTGATATTATGCACAACTCCAATTCTTCTCCAACAATTTTGATATACTCCGCCACAATACTCACATGAAATTTAATTATTGAATGCTTACTTAAATTCACTTGAAGTCGCTCCATAAAAACATTTTTATTTTCTTCAACAAATTCTTCCAACAGAAGTTGGTCTTTTTTGTTTAAAATTGCATAAGTGGCAATATGGTTTTTGAATGCTTTAAATATTTTATAATATCGCACATTCGCTTCTACTTCATCTGTTCTAGCATGCGAAGTATTCATTGGAGTTGGCAGAGTTTTTTCTCTTCTTTCTTCTACTTCTCCATCACTTTCCGGTAAGCTTATGTCCATAGCATCGTCGAATAAATTACCTCCAAGGATACCCACACCCTGTTGCTGAGCTTGTTGTTGTTGTTGTTGAGCTTGATGTTGATGATCTTGTTGTTGATGCTGGTACTCTTGTTGATGATAATTAAGAGGCTGCCATTGCATCACATTGGGATTATAATTGTATCCCAAAAACTGATTATTCCATGGCATACCGTATTGTTGAAAATTTAATGGTTACTGATATTGAGGATACTGAAGAGAAGGATATTGTTGATGAATAAATGATGATGATGGATTTTGGTGATTTTGAAGAGATGTCTGCGGTAGCTCTGGATTTATGCCCCGGCTTACGACCACTTGATTCTGTACACTATGGTTTTTAACATGCTCCAAAAAGGACTTTTGGTATTTGTATACCTTATTACATGTATTACACTGATAACCTGATGAACTCATTTTTAATTATTTTATTATTATTTCACTTTAACACAATTGCTGATGACACTTCTTGTAAATACAATAACGTACTGATGTGTTGGTTAGAAATGTTGGCGTATTTATACTAAAATTAGAAGCAGTATCCTTGCAGCATTCATAAATTTTACTTTTTGTTTCTCTGCTGCTGACTGTACTTAGTTTGCTGCTTTAAAATAATCGTAGACAAAGAAAATGATTACGTTGCAAAATATATATGTATTCTACAAAATATTCCACGCACAAGTACCCACGATCACACATTCATACATGCACACATACATACATACATACACATACATACATACACATACATACAACATATTTCTTAAACAAATACACAAAATATTAAATTACCCGCGACTATCAAGCTGAACCCCCCACACACAAGTGTTCACATACATGTGAACACATAAATAAATATTTTCTCTGATATTACTGATATACTATTACGATAACAAATTTCTACAGTCTGGCAACACTGGCAATTTTCCCTTTGGTATTAGAAAAAAATAACAATCATGTTTTGCCGTCGGCATTTGGAAAAAATAACAATCATGTTTTGCCGTCGGCATTAGGAAAAATATTCATATATTGCCGTAGGCATTAGGAAAAATTATCATATATTGCCGTAGGCATTAGGAAAAATATTAATGCATACCCGTAGGCATTAGGAAAAATTAATTTTCACTATTTCACACCCATTAGTATTAGGAAAAATCATTGCATGATTTTCCCGTTGGTACTAGGAAAAATCATATTCATGATTTTCCCGTCGGCATATATACTTATGAAATCTTAATCTTATGAAACCCCTTAATCCACCCCCACAAAAATCACCTACTTACATAATTAATGCCACCTCAAAAAAAATCACCCGTTCCCACATGGGTTAATGTAAACAAAACTCCTTATGTAAACAAAAAATTCCTTATGTAAACAAAAAATTCCTTATGTAAACAAAAAGTTGGACGGACTTATTGACCCACCCTCGTAGGGTATCAAATTTCACAAATTTCCAAGAATTTTAAAATTTGGGTAATTAAAATTTTAAAATTTTAAAATTTTAATTGTCCCCGGAATGGGAGTTCCCTACTACTGTTAACTTTAAGCAAGAAGCACATTACCAAAAAATTAAGCACAGTGAACAGAGCGAACAGATCGGTGAAAAGTTGTAAAGTAACAAATAAAGTGTGCGAAATAATATTCGAAATTAAGCTGAGAGGGAGCAAAATAAAATAAAAATTTAAATCGGGTTTCATAAAAAAACAGGTAAATAGGCTTAGGAGTAATAAAAAAAAAATTATTATTTAAATGAGGACAAATATAAAAGTATGTATATATAAGTAAGGTACAAATTTCATTTAATAGGAAAATTAAAAACTACAAGGAAGACGGAAATACCCCTAGAAAATCTCGTCCAGGACGGTAAGAATTAAAAAACAATAAGGAAAAACAAAATGTACGTATAAACTTATATATACTTATAGTGACCGCTGAAAAAAAATCTAGAAGCTGTTAGAAATATCAGTCGCCAGATCAAGTGGCTAACCGTTTCCGCCATTCACCTGACTAAAAAAAAGGAGAAAGATAAGAAATTAGTTCAATTGAAAAAAAAAAATAAGAAACAGATTCAAGAAAAAAAAATATAGATAAATCAAACATAAAGTCTTGCGTTAATTATGTGTATAGGTGTATGTGTGTTTTAAGTTTAGAGTTAACAGTTTACAGAAGTGTTAAAATTGTTAGTGCCTAAAACATAAAGGAAAACAAATCACAGTTTCATAGGTTAAGAGCTAGCAGGATTTCTACCAAAAAAAAAAAAAACGGATTTGTAAAAGCAACAGTTCAGCTAGTTGGCATCACAGCAGCGTCAGCGGTAAGCGAGCCACACGTAACAGTAGATGAAATTAATATAGAAAAGAATCAACAGGACATAGCGGCAGAAGAGTCAGAATATAAGATGAAACCTCACGTTCTAACGGATAGTCAACAAAGGAAATTAGAGGAGATTATAGTTCGGTTCAAAACGTTCGAGAAAGATGGTTTAGGAATAACACACCTTGAAAAGCACACTATTAAATTAGTTGAAGGTGCTGTACCAGTAAAGAGCCATGATTATCCTATGTCACCCGCAGTACAAGATATAACATATAACGAAATAGATAATATGCTGAAATTAAAGGTAATCGAGGAAAGTGAAAGCCCATGGAGCAATCGCACAACAGTAGTGCGCAAACCTAGGAAGAATCGTTTTTGTCTTGATGCTAGGAAGCTCAACAATCTCACAATTAAAGACGCATACCCGTTGCAAAACATCGACGGTATATTTAGCCGCATCGATGAAACATACTACATAAGTAGTGTAGACCTTAAGTATGCGTTCTGGCAAATTGAACTGGATGAGGAAAGCAAACCGTATACAGCTTTTACTGTGCCGGGAAGGCCACTGTACCAGTTTCGCGTAATGCCATTCGGACTGTGCAACGCGGCCCAGCGTCTTTGCCGCCTAATGGATAAGGTAGTTCCACAGCGTATTAAACAAAACGTATTCATTTATCTCGACGATCTACTGGTTATTTCAAGTTCATTTGAGGAGCATCTTCTGTTACTAGAAGCAGTGGCAGACTGTCTCAGGGATGCAAATCTTACGATAGGGTTAAAAAAATCAAAATTCTGTTTTCAAGAGCTTAAATACCTAGGCTTCATTATTGGAGGGGGAATGTTAAAAACTGACCCTGAAAAAGTGAACGCTATAAGAAATATAAAACCACCAAAAACGACTCGAGAGGTAAGAAGCTTTCTTGGTACAGCCGGCTGGTACAGGCGGTTCATTAAGGATTTTGCCTCTATAGCCGCACCACTAACAGACACCCTTAAGAAACAAAAGAAAATTCTGTTAACACCAGAAGCGCTAGAGTCCTTTGAAAAACTAAAAAGAGCGTTAACAACCGCACCAGTGCTCAGACACCCAGACTTTGGGAAACGTTTTTACATACAGTGCGATGCCTCTGATTATGGTATAGGAGCTGTACTATATCAGCTTAATTCGAATGAAGAACATCCAATTGCATTTTATTCCCAAAAATTAAATACTTGTCAGCGGAAATATAGTGTAACAGAGAAGGAATGCCTGGCCGCCGTAATGGCAATAAAAAAATTAAGACCATATGTAGAAATGATGGCGTTTACAGTGATCACGGACCATGCTAGCCTTAAATGGCTCATGACACTAAAAGATCTCAGTGGAAGACTGGCCCGCTGGTCATTACAACTGCAAGCGTACGATTTTGAAATTCATCATCGAAAAGGTTCCGAGAATATAGTAGCTGATATGCTCTCAAGGACACCCGTAGGAAGTATCGTAGCAGTTGATGAAATCATTGACGAAGAGCTGCTAGATTTTGAAACCACGGAGTTTGAAAGTGAAGAATACTTAGAAATAATTAAAAATATAGAAGAAAATGCAAATCGCCTTCCAGACCTAAAAATTTCTGGGGGAAAAGTTTATAAAAAATCTTTGGTAGACCCGAGTCTCGGAGAACAATTCGCTTGGAAGCTATGGATTCCACCGAACCTCACATCAACCATGATTGAGAAAGCTCATCAAGAAGACACCGCAGCTCATGGGGGTATAGCCAAAACCTTAGAAAGGATAAAACGTTTTTTTTATTGGCCCCGAATGACTATTCAGGTGAAAGAATTTGTTAACTCCTGCCAAATTTGTAAAGAAAGTAAGTCAGTAAATCGAAATATGATGCCCGAGATCGGCAAAGAAGTAATAACCGATCGACCCTTTCAAAAAATTTATATAGATTTCTTAGGAAAATACCCCAGGTCCAAGAGTGGTAATGCATATATTTTTATAGTTTTAGACCATTATACAAAATTTATATTTTTAAAATCCATGAAAGAAGCGACTGCAGGTAATGTTGTTAAATTTTTAGTGAACAAAATTTTCCACAAATTCGGAGTACCCGAAATAATTCACACGGATAATGGTGTGCAGTTTCTTTCAAAAACTTTTCAGGAAATGATTCAGGCATATAAAGTTCAGCATCTTAAGACTGCTCTTTACAGTCCCAGTCAAACGCAGCTGAAAGGGTTAATCAATCGGTGCTGAATGCAATAAGATCATATCTAGATGAAGACCACCGAGACTGGGACATGTACTTGCCTGAAATTGAGTGTGCCCTCAGAACGTCTGTTCATTCTGCGATAGGAGTAACACAGTTTTTCGCCCTATTCGGATTTCAAAGGTTTTCTAGTGGAGCGGACTATAAATTAGCCAGGAAATTAAAATCTCTGACTGACCATGAGGTAATTAATTCAACAAGAAAGAAAAAACTCGAACTTGTACGGGAAAAAATTAAGCAAAATATGCATAAAGAATATGTTAAATCGGCGTGTAGGTATAATAAACGCGCGAGACATGTAAAATTTGTACCAGGGCAAGAGGTTTTTAGGCGTAATAATGTATTAAGCGATTTCGAAAAGAATAGAAATGCGAAATTTTGCAAAAAGTTTATTAAATGTAGGGTACTGAAGCCAATTGGCAATCACATGTACGAATTGCAAAATATGCAAGGGAAGTCCATTGGTATTTATCATGCCAAGGACATAAAGGTGTAGTGAATAAGTACGGAACGGATCTGTGATATAGAGGAAGTAAGTGCAATATTAGAATGTAAGAAAAGACAAATGTTATGACTATTAATATGAAATTAGAATTAAGTTCTGTGTTTTGTGTTAATCGTCGTATGTTGCCCATTTGTCGTGGTTATACGCACCTAGTACCTGAGTTTATCACGATTGGTTGTCCTCCAGTTACACTACATCGATAAATTTCCAAATTCGATGATTGAAAGCGAGTCCTTGAGTTACACTATACATCGATAAATTTCCAAATTCAATGATTGAAAGCGATCATAGGGTGAAAGAAGCAAAGGTACCTGGATAAAAGAATTAACCACAAAGTAATATCCTTATATGTAAAAATATTATATCACTTATCTAAAAACCTTGCGTGAAAGTCAAGTGAAATGTTCACTAAAACGACCGAGGTATTGACTAGCGTCCAAAGGTGCATACAGTTGTCTCGGCAACATTGCCGAGACACAAGAGCAGGTCGAAATAAGAGAGCAAACTGCAAACACTGGCATATTAGTAGACGATGGTAGCCCATTTCGTTGCAAAACCTGTGGGTCGACGTGCTCGGTTTAACGCACCGACGAACGTAGCTAATGGTATAGGTGGTAAGTGGTTAAGTGCCCGGCTATGAGACTACAGGGCGTGAGAGTTCCCCACGTTGATTTTTTTTTTGCAACCTAGCTGCCACGCACACCGTTCATCTAGACGTCACGTGAAAAAGTCCGGTGTTTTGTTGCGGTGGCGAATTATGGGTAGGATAAACAAACGGTGAGGTAGTTGCAAGGCCATCTCACATTATGACCGGCCAGCGGAATCTTCCGCCTGCATGTTTGGCCACATTTCACCAGCCTCAAGCTGAATAGGCTAATCTACACGTTGAGTAGAGGCATAGCGATTCTTTTTTTTTTTGCCTTTTCTATTTATAATTCGGGGTAGGCTACATTTTTGTTCACGGGGATTGCCAATCCGCAGTAGACTACCGGCAACAGGGGAAACCTTGTTCGTGTGGCCGCCCGAATGTACGGACCACAGTTAAGCCCTGCTTAAGATCCTGTAAATAAAAAGAAAGCAATATATACATATTAATAAAATGTATTAAATAATTATCTTTACCATGCTGTATTTTAAAATGACATTATCCAGAAACATATGCTCTATAGTGCTGTACAGCGAAGAAATGCCCAACATTGTGAATGATTGGTAACTTTTCTTTTAAGTAGACCACGTAGTAAAAATTTATGAATGAAATTTTCCGTTCTTTTTGAATTTAAATTGTGTTATACAGGGGGCGTAACAATTTAAATGTAATGACTGTGAGGCTGAAAAATGGCAAATGTAGGATGAGGGAATTGACCGTTACTGATGAAAAGGGCATATATAATTATGGGAACGAAATATATGTGACCTCTTTTGGTTGGAAAATCGCCCGATAATATGCGATCAGTTCAAACTGTAGCCATTTTGGGATATCAGTCATTAAGCTAACAGTGGACAGTAAAGACAGAGAAAAGCGCATAAAGTGATATTTTATATTTTTGGTGTGAAATTTAAATAAAAAAAAATTAAAGTGTAAAAAAATAAAAAAATAGGAAAAGTGAGCCAAATACAGGACAAAGAGGAAGTAAATTTAACGTAATTGGGGAAACAGGAAAAGCAACAGGTAATGAAATATTGTGACCTAGTAAATTTCGGATAGATAATTAAAATATGTTACCCGTAACCTAGAATCCTGTGCTATCGGAAGAAAAAGCTAGTCACGAAGGCGTACATAGAAATCTTCTGCGTGGACGAAATTAAGGTTGGAGAACGTGAGTATATTAAAAAAAAATATCTCTCATCGTGGTGATGAGAGACTAATTAGAAAACTACATGTTTGTATTTTGAAGCCAGGAGCAGGACCAGCACAATTTGGTTGGGAGAGCAGGCAATTATACACTGGCCTCTCTTTCTGGTTCTCCAAACTTTTGAATTCAGAGGTTACAATAAATAGCCAAAATCCAGGTAACAAGAAATAATATCGATACCTACATATATACCTATACAGTATTTTTCGGTTAATTGACCCTACGGTTAATTGGTTTCCACGCTTAATTGAACCATATGATCGGGCAAAAAAATATTGCATACGAAAGCATATGTAAATTTCGTCAGATAATTGAACCCGGTTAATTGATTTTCCCGCTTAATTGGATCAAAATTCATGTCATCAAAAATAAATTTCCTCTTACTTTTACCCGGTTATTTGCATTATTATTGAATAATAATCTAGCATTTTTGCACATACATATTTGACATCATTTGTGAAAAACACTGGGTTGCATCTCTACTAATTGAAATAATAATAAATACCTGCGTATATGTAAATTTTTTTCTGTTACTTGCATTTTTTTCGTTTAAGGTAAAAAAAAATTATTTTGAAAAACTTAAAGTGCACATATGCGATTTCTTTTAATTCATTAGTAGTTCCGTGATTTCTGTAATTGAACAAACTGTTCAATTAAACGGGATTCTTGTAATTGAACGAATTGTTCAATTAAGCGTGTATCGGCTAATTGGTTCCCCGGTTAATTGAACAAAAAGTTGTGCAAATTTTGATGTGCAATTAACCGAAAAATACTGTATACATAACCAAGGGCTGTAATAAAAGGAAGCCATATTGAAAGTAAAAGGAACGGCCATTTTTTTTACATAGATTTTTTTTTTGCATCAATCTATATATGTACAAGAAAACATAAAGCGCCAAGAAATAGATAAAGGGGAAACTAAAAATGAAATTTCGGTATTAGGTTATCTATCATACAGTTATTAGTATTGTGTTTTTTTTTGTGAATAATTTTATATATATATGTATTTCTTACTTAGTGTGATAGGTTAGTCAAATTATCAGTATAAAAGGAGGTCAAGATATAAAAGTTTTATGGCAGAGTTACTCATAGTAGAAAGTTGGTATAGTCTTTAATAAAAATAAAATTAAGGTTTTAGAGAGCTCTTTCAAACCCCAAAGTTAATTTTTTTTGTATAGCAAAAAGCTTGAATTTAAAAACAAAAGGCATCTGTGAGTGGCTCATCCCGGCACAGGAAGTAAGAATCGTAAACTTCCTAGTTAAATATTGCGTGTAGAAACGTTTTCCAGAGACTTATTGTGAATGTACTGATAGTTTGATTTTTGTGTTGTGTTCGTTAAACTTGTGAGTTAGTAATTTAATTAAAAATAATTTAGGATAAGAAATATTTAAAAGCTATTTAAACATTGTGCCATTATAAATTGATATTTGCATAAGAAAACAAAAAAATCTGATCTTTAGGTAAATAGAAAAAAAAATCTTAACGTTCGAATAGTAACAAGACGAAATTATATTTTATTTGTGTTATTTATATAAAACAATCTACAGTATATTTTTTTTTTGCTAGTTATGGAGTAGAGTTAGATAAATAAAAATTCCATATTAGATTAGGCAAAATAATTATAAATTAATATTAAGAATAAACATGTACTGTAGTTGAATTAAGAAAATAATAATGAATGCTTGATTTTAGATAGTAGGGGCGGAAAAGAAGGTAAGTGGTTAAAAGCGAGCGGATTTATGGGGTCATCATAAAAATGAAGTGGAATACTGGTGACCATGGTTGGGAAGGGCGGCTGGAGAACATCATCTTTCTCCCACAATTTTAGCGTCGAATGTTCATGTTAGTTTCCGTTTATTTTTCGTTGTTTCGTTTTTTTTATTGTACAATTTATTGTTGGTGTCCTGTGGACAAGATTGAAGGGAGGAACCACAACTGAGGATGAGTCGGTGCGAGTGCTAGTCGGCCTACATTCAATCTTTTTCATACTCTAAAAAGGGACATGTAACATATTAGTGTGTTAAAAAAATTTTAAACTTAAATTTTAACAATTCCCATAAAAACCCTAATTATTAACTATGCACACGGTCAAAAAATACTTGTGTGGCAACACTCTATTCTTTAATAGCTGTTGTTGTTATTTACATTTACTTTCTATTACATACTCTTACAACCAGGGTGACCGATGACATTTTTCAAAAAGTGGCACCAAATAGGGGATTTATAAAAAAAGGGGAAAATTAAAAAAAAGGAAAAACTACACTAAACTTTTTATTATTTTTAATGTATTTTTATATAATTCACTCAAAAAAAAAGGGGGACAAAAAGTGGCAAGGCAGTCGAAAAAGTGGCAATATGTCACTTTAGTCGGTCAAACTGTCACGCTACAATTTGAAGGTGAAAAAAGTCAGCCAATATAGCAATGGTTAAGTAAGAAAATAAAAAAAACATGTTGATTATTGAGTTCTTGTTTCAACTTTGTTATTTGTTGTTAGGCTTCTCATTTGTTTAAATGAAAGTTTATAACATAATAACTCTAGTTGTTCTAAGAAATTTGGGTAAAGGTTCCCTGATGATCTGCATTAGCAACCGTGAAATGCTTATAGGATCCAGCTAAACCCCTCAATAATCAATTTCAATGTCTTTTTAATAAAAAATATTTTACTTAATAAGTAAAATAATAATTTGGGATTACTAGTGTGTTTAAAAAATTGTAAACTTAAATATTAACAATTTCCAATAAAAACACTAATTATTAACTTGACTGCACTCGGTCAAATAATACTTGTGTGGCAACACTCTGTTAATAGCTGTTGTTATTTACATTTATTTTCTTTTACATACTCTTACAACTACAATTTGAAGCTGAAAAAAGTCAGCCAATGTAACAATGGTATAGTAAGAAAATAAAAAAACATGTTGATTATTGAGTTCTTGTTTCAACTTTGTTATTTGTTGTTAGGCTTCTCATTTGTTTAAATGAAAGTTTATAACATAATAACTCTAGTTGTTCTAAGATATTTGGGTAAGGGTTCCCTGATGATGTGCAGTAGGAACAGTGAAATGCGCATAGGATCCAGCTAAACCCCTCAATAATCAATTTCAATGTATTTTTAATAAAAAATATTTTACTTAAGGCCGTTTCACACTATAATACAAGTATTAATACTTTTGACGAAAATGCATCCTTAATCTAATTTCTGTTTCAAAAATTTCAAAAGACAATAACAACTCAACATATCAGAGTTGCATTTTCCACAAAAGTATTAATACTTGTATTATAGTGTGAAACGGCCTTTAAAAAGTAAAATAATAATTTGGGATTATTAGTGCGTTTAAAAAATTTTAAACTTAAATTTTAACAATTCTCATAAAAACACTAAAGGCTGGGTTAGCCGAACGTTGCTGTTGCTGTACCGTACAGTACTGTTAGCACGTTGGTGCACTTATAGAACATTTAAAAACGTGCGTACGCTTTACTTTGTTTTCTTGTTTTAATATGAAAAAGGAACAGCTGTTCAAAAAACAGTGATGGGTATTAAAAAGTTCAAATGGTGACTGCGGCGAAGAAAAAGTACATAAAATATGTAAATGGCACTAAAACTGTATTGGAGCATGTACATAAAAATATATGTATGTATCTACATATGTTATACATTCATAATAAATAAATATTATGTTCATACATACATACATATCGATGGTCACAAGTAGAAAGGCCCTAACTCGAATTGAGATTTTCACTGATTCCAATACATTTCACACAAATACACTTCACCACAAACATTTATTACAATAGTGAACAATAACACTTTTACAAGCAATTTAACAAAGCATTTGTTCTATTTATTATTATGTTTTTACTGTAATAAAAGTAATTTTATTTAATTATTTATAGTGGTTTGTTTTGATCAAATTTATTTTATTTATTTCAAAATAAAGATTATTTCCTGAGCTCAGCTTGGAGCTCTAGCAATGTTGTTTAATAATTAATTTTAAAATAAAAATACATTGTCTTATATACTAGTTATGAGAATAAAGCTTAACCTATCTTAACATAAGAGGGAAAAGAAAGGTATATGCTTAATAAGCAAATTGTTCCTTTTAGTTTCCCACGGTAAGCGTGCGGCGTGTGTCTCATAAGAAATTTGGAAAACATGGATTTTGTATTGTTTATATTTATTATATAAACACAGGTGGTTATTAATTATGATTCATTCAAATGCATTATGCTGCGGCCTTCGATCAGACTGGTGAGTGTCAAATAACATTTGTACAAAATACATATTTACGTTGCAGTCTGCCGAATGCATTTGCATGAGTGTCAAATGTCCAGCGCAAAAATAATTTCAATGCCATTGGATGTTATGTATATTGCGGTCAAGTTGACTTTAAATGTTTACTACGCAATGTTAGTCGTAGTGATAGTTAGAACACGCTACACCTCCACCTTTTATAAGAATGTTCATATAACGTTAAATTTATGGACATTCTTTTACAAATTTTGTTTTTCTTATGTAAATAATTTTGTGTTTTAAATTGTAAAGAAATATTTATTATTATTATTATTATATATGTATATGTATTCGTAGTCCGGACATACGTGTACATTAATTTTATTTACTTTTATATAACTTTAGCCTATTTTTATGCACTACTTGTGTTTTATTAGTTGTCTTATCAACTATGGTTACATTATTTCTTAAGTCTATTTTCTTAATTTTGTAAGGTCCTCTATATTGTATTTCTAACTTATGACCTGCTTCATTTTTGAGTAAAACTCAAAAAAAAGTTATAATCATTTATATCCTTATCATAGTTTAATTTTTGCTTAATTTTATTTTTATCTAATAATTGTTGAGCTCTCTTATATGATACTTCTAACCTAAATTTTGTTTCTTTGGCATAGTCCTCTATATTATATAGTGGTACTACTTTATCTACATTAAAAATCTGAAAACTGTTAGGCGTTTTTGCAAAGACTAACTCATAGGGACAATAATTATGTATTGTTGAAGGTGTTGTATTAAAACAATAAGTAAAATATTTTAGCCATTCGTCCCAATCATATTTGTCTATAGATATATAGGAACGTACGTATTCATTGAAAGTTCTATGACTTTCTATTGTGCCTACTGTTTGGTGGTGATGAGCTGTCGAAGCTAATTTTTAAATTTTTAGTAGATTACAAAGTTCTGTTAATATCGAATTTTTATATTCTGTTCCCATGTCCGAAATGAACGTCTTCATTGGACCATAGGTAAGTATAAAATTTTCAAATATTGCCTTAGCGATTGTTTTAGCGCTTTTGTCTTGTATTGGTATAGTTACTAAATATTTAGTTAAATCACATATTATTGTGATTGCGTATTCATTTCCAAATAATGATTTTGGGAATGGTCCTATTGTGTCTACCACTACCGTATCAAATGGTTTTGTTGGCGTTGGTGTCACAGTCATTGGACTTTTGTTATGTTTTAAAGTTTTAGCAGTTTGACATTTATGACATGTTTTTACGTATTTAGATATGTCCTTGGACATATTTTTCCAATAGTAATATCTTTTTATTTTTTCTTTTGTTCTATATATTCCACAATGTCCTCCTTCTATTGGATCATCGTGATATTTCAGCATAATTTCAAGAATTGCCTTGGCAGTCTTATTATTGATTTGGGTCACCTTATTTAGTAGCGCTACTTTAATTTTATTTAATATTTTATTGCCCATAATTTTAAATTCATTTATAGAGATAAATTCGAAAATTTTCTCACTAGGTGTCACTTGTAAATTATATATATTGTGTTTACCGGCCACTTTTTCGAGCCTAGAGAAAAATTGTCCTAAATCAAAATTCTCTTTAGTAAACAAATCATTAATATGTATATATGTTACTATAGATTTTCCACGTTTGATATAACATCTTTCGGGGGAAATCTTTAGTTTATAGTATTTTCTGACGTCAGTGTTTGTTAAACGTACATATATACTGGGCTTATCATTATATTTATTTTTATCAAATTTATGCTGTTTATTTAGTGTATTACTATTCTTGTCTTTTGTATTGGTCATCGATCTAGTCGTGACTTTTAATATAGAACAAATTTTATTATTCATGTCTTTTAGGTCATTTATTGTAATTCGCGATAAAGCGTCGGCAACATAGTTATCTTTTCCCCTAAGATATTCTACTGTAAAATCATAATCTTCTAAATCTAGTCTAATTCTTGTTAACTTGGAGCTTGGGTTTTTCATTGAAAATAAATAAAAAAGTGGTCTATGATCAGTACGGACAAGAAAATGTTTTCCATATATATATGGTCTGAAGTGGGTAATTGCCCAATGAATTGCAGTCAATTCTTGCTCAATTGTTGATTTATTACTTTCTCCTTTTGTGAATGTTTTTGATGCATAAGCAATAGGTAAATGTTTATCTTCGTGTTGTTGTGTTAAAACAGCACCACAAGCGTGTTTACTTGCATCTGTTGTTATACAAAATTCCTTGGCAAAATCAGGATACTGTAATAAGGTTGGACTCATTAATGCCCTTTTGAGATATTTAAATGCAAAATCACAATCTTTCGTCCATTCAAAGGGTGTATTTTTCTTGGATAATTTTGTTAAATGTCTGGAGTATTCAGAAAAATTTTTAATAAATCTTCGATAGTAGTTACAAAAAGCTACGAATCTTTTTGCACTATCTGCGTTAGTTGGTGTTGGATAGTTTTCAATGATTGAATATTTACTATCGTCTGGTAATATTCCTTTATCTGTACATTTGTGACCTAGGTATGTTACTTCTCTCATGAAGAATGAACATTTTTCAGGATGTAATTTAAGATTGTACTTTCGGCATAGATCGAAAACGTTTTTCAAATTCGAAAGCATGTGCTTTTCGGAGCATCCCAGTATGACTAAGTCATCCATATATAGAAAGGCTTGGTCTGCTTTTAAACCACTGAAAGCAAGTGTCATCATTCGTTGAAAGGAATTGGGTGCTATCTTTAAACCATAAGGTAATCTAGTAAATCTGTATGAACCATTGTTGGTTGAAAAAGCTGTTAAGTCTCTAGAGTTTTTCTCTAAACTGATCAGGTGAAATCCTGACATTAAGTCTAAACATGAAAAATATTTTGCTCTACCTAGTTGGTAATGGGAATTTATCTGCAATTAATTTTTTATTTATTTGTCTGTAATCTATGACAAGTCTCCATCTTTTTTGGTCAGAGTTAGGAAGTGATTTCTTTGGTACTAACAAGACTGGACTGTTGTATTCAGAATAGGAAGGTTCAATAATCTTATCGTCTATTAATTTTTTCACTTGTTTGTCAATTTCTTCTTTATGTTTATGTGAGTAGTAGGGAACTGCGGTTCCTGCGCCAATTAAAATTTTGAAATTTTAAAATTTTAATTACCCAAATTTTAAAATTCTTGGAAATTTGTGAAATTTGATACCCTACGAGGGTGGGTCAATAAGTCCGTCCAACTTTTTGTTTACATAAGGAATTTTTTGTTTACATAAGGGGTTTTGTTTGTTTAATACATACGAGGGTGGCTCAATAAGTCCGGGTTTTTTATGACCGTGGGAATTTGTATGTGTGTATGTTTGTGGGGTGGATTAAGGGGTTTCATAAGATTAATATTTCATAAATATATATGCCGACGGGAAAATCATGAAAATGATTTTTCTTAATACCAAAGGGGGAGTGGGGTGAAATAGTGAAAATTAATTTTTCCTAATGCCTACGGCAATATATGAATATTTTTCTTAATGCCTACGGCAATACATGATTTTCTTAATGCCTACGGCAATGCATGAATATTTTTCCTAAGGCCTACGGCAATACATGATTATTATTTTTTTCAAATGCCGACGGCAAAACGTAATTATTTTTCCAAATGCCGACGGCAAAACATGATTATTATTTTTTTCTAATACCAAAGGGAAAATTGTCAGTGTTGCCAGACTGTAGAAATTTCTTATCGTAATAATATATCAGTAATATCAGAGAAAATATTTATTTATGTGTTCACATGTATGTGAACACCCCTAATACTTGTGTGTGGGGGGTCCAGCTTGATAGTCGCGGGTAATTTAATATTTTGTGTATTTGTTTAAGAGATATGTATGTATGTGTATGTATGTATGTATGTATGTATGTATGTATGTATGTGTACATGTATGAATGTGTGATCGTGGGTATTTGTGCGTGGAATATTTTGTAGAATACATATATATTTTGCAAGGTAATCATTTTCTTTGTCTACGATTATTTTAAAGCAGCAAACCAAGTACAGTCAACAGCAGAGAAACAAAAAGTAAAATTTTTGAATGCTGCAAGGATACTGCTTCTAATTTTAGTATAAATACGCCATCATTTCTAACCAACACATCAGTACGTTATTGTATTTACAAGAAGTGTCATCAGCAATTGTGTTAAAGTGAAATAATAATAAAATAATTAAAAATGAGTTCATCAGGTTATCAGTGTAATACATGCAATAAGGTATACAAATACCAAAAGTCCTTTTTGGAGCATGTTAAAAACCATAGTGTACAGAATCAAGTGGTCGTAAACCCGGGCATAAATCAGGAGCTACCGCAGACATCTCTTCAAAATCACCAAAATCCATCATCATCATTTATTCATCAACAATATCCTTCTCTTCAGTATCCTCAATATCAGTTACCATTAAATTTTCAACAATACGGTATGCCATGGAATAATCAGTTTTTGGGATACAATTATAATCCCAATGTGATGCAATGGCAGCCTCTTAATTATCATCAACAAGAGTATCAGCATCAACAACAATATCATCAGCATCAAGCTCAACAACAACAACAACAACAAGCTCAACAACAGGGTGTGGGTATCCTTGGAGGTAATTTATTCGACGATGCTATGGACATAAGCTTACCGGAAAGTGATGGAGAAGTAGAAGAAAGAAGAGAAGAAACTCTGCCAACTCCAAGGAATACTTCGCATGCTAGAACAGATGAAGTAGAAGAATTGCGATATTATAAAATATCTAAAGCATTCAAAAACCATATTGCCACTTATGCAATTTTAAACAAAAAAGACCAACTTTTGTTGGAAGAATTTGTTGAAGAAAACAAAAATGTTTTTATGGAGAGACTTCAAGTGAATTTAAGTAAGCATGCAATAATTAAATTTCATGTAAGTATTGTGGCAGAATATATAAAAATTGTTGGAGAAGAATTGGAGTTGTGCATAATATCACATGTAGCCAAAATGAGTTTGCTGACGAAGGCAGATAGCATTGAAGAGTTATTCCGTAAGCAGGTTGCGGAGATTTCAACCAAAATGTCCGAATTTGAAGAGCGAGATTCTGGTTGGACTTTGTCACGCATAGTCCGAGCAGAAATTAACATCAACAAATCTTCGCTCGTCAAAGGATCGAACTGGATATCCACACCTGGAAAATTAGAAAGAAAAAAAGCTTGCATCAACATTGAAAATGATGATGACTACTGCTTCAAGTGGTGCCTAATCGCTGCCATGGATACTACCAAATATGATCATGCAAAACGTTGCAGTTCTTATAATATTCAAGACATTGCTGCAGAGACGATTGTTACGCGAAATGGTGTAGCGTTAAATTTCAAAAATTTACGCTTCCCATTAGGATTAAACAAAATAAAAGAGTTTGAGGTGAACAATCCAGCAATAAGTATTAATGTATTTGGCTATGATGAGGCGGCCAATCAGATTATTGGTCCTTATTATGTCACCAAGGACGAAAAAAATAGCCATGTAAACTTGTTGCTTTTGGAAAATGGTGAAGTTCATCACTACATTTTGATAAAGAACATATCAAAGTAAGTTAAAAAAATTATAGTACACTTTAATTTAATGATACATATACTTCTTTTATATATTTTATAATATATACATTTTACTTATAAACTTTTATTTTATTTTTTATTATTTACAGACTTTTACAGAATCAGACTACCACACATAAACAAAAACTACACTTCTGCAATAGCTGTCTCCAATATACCCATAGGGAGAACGTGATGAGCACACATAAGGAGGAATGTGGGAAGATAGTCACAACTATGCCATCAGGTGAGGATGCCATTCTTAGTTTTAAGGGACATCAACGAAAAATGGATGTCCCGTTTGTTGTTTACGCGGACTTCGAATGCGTATTAGAGGATATAAGTAATAGTGTAAGTAGTAAAACAAATTTAATAAAAAAGCACACACCTTGTGCCTTTAGTTATTTTATTAAGTGTCTCCATAGTAATAATTTAGATAAGCTTAGAATATATACGGGGGAAGATGCCTCCAAAAAATTTGTAGAATATTTAATTAAGGATTGTGAAGATATATATAATAACTATTTAGTTAACAATAGACAAATGGATACTTTATCCCCTTCAGATACTTATAATTTTTATAGTGCGGTGAATTGCCATATTTGCCAAAAATGTTTAGGCAAAGATCGTGTTAGAGATCACTGCCACATTAGTGGCAAATTTAGAGGCGCAGCCCACAATAAATGTAATTTAAATTACCAAATTCCCAAATTTATACCAGTTTACTTCCACAATTATTCAAATTATGACTCACATCTTTTCATTAAAGAATTAGGTGAAATTTCATTGCAACTGAAAGTACTCCCTCTCAATAAGGAACTTTATATATCCCTCTCCCAATTCACAGAAATGAGTGATGGTCATAAGCTTGAAATAAGATTTCTTGATACTATACGCTTTATGGCTGAGAGTTTGGAATCATTAGCCTGCAATTTGTCGGATAATGATTTCAGCACTATAAGGTCCTTATTTCAATCAGAAAAAGAATTTCAGCTTATTAAGAAAAAAGGTATTTTCCCATATGAGTACCTAAATTCATTCGAAAAATTAGATGAATGCCAGCTGCCTTCACGCAGTGATTTTTTTAATAAGTTGAATAATAAAGAGTGTTCTTTAGAGGAATACTCACATGCTGTAGAGGTATGGAATACTTTTGGTTGTGAAACAATGAAAGATTACATGGAACTTTACTTAAAAACAGACGTCCTCTTACTGACAGATATTTTCGAGAACTTTAGAAAAGTTTGTAAGGGTATTTATGAGCTCGATCCTTGTCAGTATTATACAGCACCTGGCCTTTCCTGGGATGCAATGCTCAAATATACAAAAATTGAGTTAGAATTATTGACAGACATAGACATGTACAATTTTATGAAAAAAGGTATACGTGGGGGGATAGTACAGTGTAGTCAAAGATATTCGAAAGCAAATAATAAATATTTGCAAGATTTCGACAAAGAAAAGCCCTCAGAATTTCTCGTCTATTTAGACGCTAACAATTTGTATGGATGGGCGATGTCGGAATATCTTCCTCATGGTGGGTTCAGATGGTTATCACAAGACGAGTTGAATCTGGATCCAAACAGCATAGCTGATAATGGAACAGACGGTTATATTTATGAGGTTACGTTGGATTATCCCTCTCATTTACACGACTTGCATAATGATCTTCCTTTTTGCGCTGAAAATAAGAAACCTATGCAAGCGAAGTATAGCAAGTTGATAACCGATTTCTCTACAAAGCAATCATATGTGATACACTTTAGAGTTCTCAAACAGTGCTTAGAATATGGCTTAGTTTTAAAGAAAACTCATCGTATTCTAGCATTTAAACAATCTCCATGGTTAAAAGGCTATATTGACCTAAATACCAGACATAGAGCCACTGCTAAAAATGCTTTTGAAAAGAATTTTTTCAAACTACTTAATAATGCAGTGTATGGTAAAACCATGGAAAATGTGGATAAGAGGAGAGATGTTAAAATTGTTAATAATTGGGAGAGGACGAATTGCAATCATTTAGGTGCCCAAGATTGGATATCAAAACCAAATTTTCATAGTTTATCTATATTTTCTGAAGATCTTGTAGCAATCGAAATGACTAGAGTCAAAACCTGCTACAATAAACCAATTTACTTAGGATTTTGTGTACTCGAGCTGTCCAAATGGAAAATGTATAATTTCCATTACGGGTACATGCAACCTAAGTTTAAGACAAACCTCTCATTAAACTATATGGATACTGACTCTTTTATATATTCAATAAAGACTGACGACTTTTACGCTGACATAAAAAATGACATACATGAACAATTTGACACATCGGACTATCCTACAGACAATATTTATAATTTCCCAATAGTAAATAAAAAAGTAATTGGTATGATGAAGGATGAAAATTGCGGTAAGATAATGACAGAGTTTGTTGGGCTGCGCTCAAAAATTTATTCATTTAGCGTAGAAAACCAAGATGATATTAAAAAATCGAAGGGGGTAAAGAGAGCCATATTAGATAAATATAGTTTAGCTACATATAAGAATTGCTTATTTAATAAGATTAATGTGTATGATAGTATGTTAACATTTAAATCTAAACTACATCAATTATATACTAGTGAACTAAATAAGGTAGTATTAAGCTATGGAGATGATAAGAGAAAAATTAGATCAAATAATATAAACACTTATGCATGGTATCATTTTCGTATTAAGGAAACTAACCCTGAATACGAACTTGACATGTTGCTAGATGAGATTGCTAAAATGCAAGAAAATCTTAGTTAATTAGTTAATTTTTAAATTGTATATAAAATCCTATTTATTAAGAAAAAATATTGTATTTGTATCCTATTTATTAAGAAAAATTGTTATATATAAAATCCTATTTATTAAGAAAAATTATTTTATTGTTGTTAAAATGAATGTAAAAAAAGTCTAAGAAATATTATTGTATTTAAATCCTATTTATTAAGAAAAGTTATTGTAAATAAACTATTGAAAAAAGAATGGAAAATGTGAATGGTTTTTTTATTTCTTTATTGGCTTTACTTCGTTGGATCAAAAAAAATTTGTGTTTTTGCTTATTTGCAAATTCTTGTTTTCATGTCGCTTAAACATGCACAGTCTTGTTTTCAGGTTACTTAAACATGCACAGTCTTGTTTTCTTTGAGAGGTTCTGCACAAGAGAAATTGAATTTCACAATATTATGAAATTCAATTAGATATTTTCATAAAGAGAAATAATTTAGATAATCGGATAAAATCCTCATATTTTTTCACTACATACAAGTTTCTGTTATTTTATATTCGAACAGATGATTCCTAGTTTTCCTTTAGAAAAAAATAATACAAATCAAGGAATATTTTTATAATTCAATTTTATTTTATTATTTATACAATTTTATTTCATTTTTATTTAATTTATTTATAATGATGGAAACATTTCGTAATAGCCAATTATTAGATGTTCTAGTATATTTTTTCTTAAAAAATATATGGTACATCTGCAAGTATCAGGTCCCTCCTCACACTCAGGATGATACCAAGGACAGCTGGGGAAGTGTCCTTCAGTGTTGTCTTCATCTTCCATGACACCATATTCTTCGTTCTCATCCAGCATATTTTGGAAACATTTTATCATCTCCCAATGATCAAAAAGCCTGAAGCTTTCAAAATCTCTTATAAATTGATTAAGAGTACGTCTAATTTGGCTCATTTTATTTGCTGATGAATGAATGATGATGAATGTTGGAAGGTTCCTTTAAGACTAATTTGTTCTGCAAATTTTTAAAATAGCTATATGGTCTTTAAAATATCTATACTATCATCTCTATGTCATATTTCTTTTTAGCACTCTATCTCTCTCTAACCCTTTTCTCTCTATTCCATATTTCTTTTTTACTACTCTGTCTCTCTCTAACCGTTTTCTCTCTATAACTATCTCTTTCTGTCTATCACTATCCCCCACTTATTTACTATTTCACCACACTTATTTTCGATTAGCCTTTTTGAAGTCATCATCGCTACTTTTAAGATCATTTCCAGTTAAACATTCAGAGTGACAAGAAGTATCTAAATAAAAAATAAAAAATGGACTCCACAACAAATCTAATTGCAAAATTTAATGCTCTAAATAACAAAACTTTAATACACGTAAAGGAGCTTGATTCTTCAACGAAATATACTATTAGAAATGTGGTACGTGTAACAACTAAATATGGACCAACCCTAAAAGTTGAAATGAATAAACACATAATGTTCCTGCCGAAACGATATAATATTTTAACTGATGACGATATCAAAGATCTCTCAAGCGGATCATATTGCCTAAGTAGAGAAGGTGAAGAAAACCTAATTGTCGAGAGTGAGCTGAGTGAATTTCTAATTCAAATTCCCAATTTCCTGTTTGGCAATAATATATTAATTATGTATTTTAAATTATGAATAAAAAGACATTAAAGAGTTTTGTAAAATATAAATTTTTGTGTTTTATTTAATATTTTCAGTTATTTCATAAAGAAATTTAAGACATAAATGTCCACAGGTAAATGTATTGAAATTCTGATGCTGATTATAGTTGTATTTTATATTTGCACCAAGATATTTAACTACTTCCCAAGGAGGTTGTAAGTTTCCAAAGCTGTCGAAATATTCTTTTTCATTGTTGTTTTTATAGTATGCTACCCAATGTGTACCAGGTCCTGTTGATACATCTAAGTTGATTATTCCACATTCAATTTTCTTTGTTCGTTTTGGTAGAGTATTCAACATGAAAACTCCTCTAAAATATGGAATTTTTATAGAGAAACGGTTTAGGTCCACATCAGATAGTGGTCTGTTGGGCAGCATCTTTAAGAGTTTTTTGATTCCTCTTTGTGAACTAAACCATAACCTTTTTTATATGGTTTTAAGTAAAGTCCTTTTCCCACTGCTATAGATTCCATCGCTTTATTATGTCTAGTTGCTTCATCAAGTTGATTTTTTGCATTCTTTGTTGCATTTACAGCTTTAGCTATGGCAGCACCTCCAGTTGTTAGACTACCAATTGCACCCAGAGCAGTTAAAATCGGTATTAGAGGTAAAAAACCACCGATTTTTGGAACACGTATTACACGTGGAACTACAATTTGAGACTTTCTTCCTTTTAATGATTTGTTAATAGTTTTTCGTGCAATTTTAATAGCTGAGTTAATATCTAATGGTTTTTCCTTCTTTAGTATTTTTGTTGCAGCTCTAATTGATGTTCTAAACAGTTTTTTATCATTTGGCTTGTTCTTTTTAACATTTTTCTTTTTCTCCACACCCATACCAAATTTAGTTTTGGTTTTCATTGCGTTAGTAACCATATATGCAAATGATTTTTCTGCAAGACTACTGTCTTTTGCTAAAACTCGATTCCAAGCTGAATTTTCAAGTATTTTATCAGCTTTATGTCTAGTACTTAAATCCTTATTTTTTGAATACGCAATATCGTGATTTTTACAAGCAGAGTCCAATAAGTTAATACCTTTGTCACCTCGATTTAAACGTTTTTGTAGTTTTGTTCCAGGTCCACAGTACTGATACCCCGGAAGATGAAGTTCAACAGGTAGAGAGTTTATTATTTTATCTACTATACCTCCTCCAACGAAGGTGTTTTTATGACTAAACGTTTTCTGATATCGTATAACCATATTATCTAATTTTTTCTATAATAAGAGGTAACATTTATAAAATGTATTTAGTTACAAAAATGCAGTTAGTGAAACAACATAAAAATATTTTAGTTCGTAATATTGACGATTCAGTCAACATCACTTCAAAAATAAAGCATAGCCCCCTCTTACCAAATTCTATTCGTGCTCTAATAGTTGGACCATCCAATTGTGGAAAGACTAATGTTATGATTGGCTTACTAGAAAGTCCTAATGGACTCAAGTTTGAAAACATCTATTTATACTCAAAATCTCTATATCAACCCAAATATGAATACCTGAAGAAACTAATTTCACCAATTAAAGGAATGGGATATTATACATTTACAGATAATGAATCAGTTATTCCACCTGACGAAGCTAAAACTAATTCAATTATGATATTTGATGATGTTGCATGTGAAAAGCAGAATAATATACGTACATATTTTTGTATGGGGCGACATAGGGATGTCGATTCATTCTACTTGTGTCAAACTTATACTAGAATTCCCAAGCATTTAATAAGAGACAATGCCAATGTTATTATAATGTTTAAACAAGATGAGACAAATATGAAGCATGTTTATAGAGATCATGTTGGTGGCGATATGAGTTATGAAAAGTTTCATGAGATTTGTCGAGAGTGTTGGAAGGATAAATATGGATTTTTGGTGATTAGCAAAGATAATGAATTAAATGATGGACGCTACAGAAAGCAATTTGACTATTTCATAACTAAATAAACTACTCTTCATAAACATTTACTTTAGTTATTAATCTAACTTTAAGCTTGATACATCTATTTGCTATAACCTCATCTGATACCTGATAAGCTGATCTGAAAACCAGACCAGCTACCTAATAACCTGATTTGATACCTGATAACCTGATCTGAAAACCAGACCAGGTCCTGAAAAGCTGATCTGAAAACCAGACCAGGTCCTGAAAAGCTGATCTGAAAACCAGACCAGGTCCTGAAAAGCTGATCTGAAAACCAGACCAGGTCCTGAAAAGCTGATCTGAAAACCAGACCAGGTCCTAAAAAGCTGATCTGAAAACCAGACCAGGTCCTGAAAAGCTGATCTGAAAACCAGACCAGGTCCTAAAAAGCTGATCTGAAAACCAGACCAGGTCCTGAAAAGCTGATCTGAAAACCAGACCAGGTCCTGAAAAGCTGATCTGAAAACCAGACCAGGTCCTAAAAAGCTGATCTGAAAACCAGACCAGGTGCTAATAAGCTGATCTAATAGCTGATACCTCATCTAATAGCTGATACCTTTTATTTATTAAACATGGATGAGAAAATTTTAAAACAGTTGGTGTTGACAAGAAATGTCTTGAAGAAAAAGCTTCGTAGTATAAAAACTGGTGAAATAGATACACGTGAACAACTAAGAGATACATTTAAACCTATAACAGAACCACTGAAAGAATTCATAAATAGTTCTAAAAAAATTAAAAGAATTCCCATTAAAGAAGAAAATAAAATGAAGACAGAATTTGAAAATAATACAAGTTTAAAGTCTGAAAAACCATCACTCAAGATAGAGACAAGTACACCAAAGAAACTAGCAGAAGGAACAATATTTGATAATACCATATTATTTAACGAAACTAATACTAAAAATGATGATGATGATGATGAAGATGATTTTTACTCACAAACTTCCAATACAGAAGATACTTATACTGATTTATCAGTCTTGGAAGGAAATAATGAATTAGATACAAACTATGGTCCACATAAAGATTTCAATAATGAATGGAAATTCGGTGATAGTAAACTTACACTTAGTGAACATAAAATACAAGTTGGTGGCCAAATATGGGCTCTAACACCTGGACTATTTTCTCTAATGTTTTATAAAATACCAAAAAATTATGATAAATTTGAACTCGAAATCTATAAAAAGATTTTAATTACTACTAATGCATATAGAAGAGACTATAAACCTGATGGTCAAATTAAGGGTACTAGAGGATATAAATATAAACATATTATTAAGAAATTTATTGACGAGAAAAACCAGGATAATTTACCCGAATCAACAGGATCTAAGCCAAAAGGTAGCTACTTAGGTGATGGAATGATGGAATTTAACATCCATAAGCCCCACTATATATACTGGGATGATCCAAATGAGCTAGTAGATCGACTTCGACTACTGCTCGCATCACAAGCTGCAGGTCATAATAATCACAATAACGAGATTATATCAATTATTGAAGAACTACGTGAAGCTAATATAATACATTAACTTTAATAAAGTATATAAAGCATGTCTGTTGATAAATTTGGACATTATTTAAACGATACTAGCAACATAGTTTCTTTGAAAAATGCACCTAAACTGCTGGGGTTCTTTGTGGATACGAACAACAACATTGATGTCCAAAACAAAAGGATCAAAAATGTTGCAAAAGCTGTGGAGGAAAACGATGTTATCAATAAATTGTTTCTGCAAACTCAAATCGAAAAACTAGAAGAGAAATTATTAGCATACTTTAAGAGAGACAGTACTATAATTCAAGAAAATATTCAAATGCAAATTGAGGATCTACATCGCGAAACAAAATTAGATATAGAAGAAAATTATAAAATTGAAAAAGATATTCTAAAAATTAAAACATCCTTTGAAGAACAAATTGAACAGCTTAATGAGAAAATTTATAGATTAGAAAATTACATGTTTGTATCAATAGCTGAAAGTGCTTCAACTAGATCACAACACTCTCCAAAAAATCTCTAAAAACAACTTAATGTCTTCAAAAAGAAATTTAGTAAACGAACTCCATAAGCAAGCACGAAAACATTTTGTGCGTCGCAGAGTTATAATGAAAGGAATAGATGATCTTTGGCAAGCTGATTTAGTTGAAATGGGGAACTATTCTAAAGAAAATAGAAATTATCGATTTTTGCTGACTGTAATTGACACATTCTCAAAATTTGCATGGGCAGTACCGCTAAAAACAAAAACTGCACTTGAAACAACTAACGCAATGGAAAATATTTTTGTATTGGGGCGAATACCAAAAAACATACAAACAGATGATGGTAAAGAATTTTTCAACAAACACTTTGAAAAATTAATGCATAAATACAACATTAATCACTACTCAACATATAGCATTATGAAAGCATCAATAGTAGAACGATTTAATAGAACACTGAAAGGAATGATGTGGAAAGAATTTAGCTTTAATGGTTCTTATAAGTGGATTGATATATACAAAGATTTACTTAATACCTACAATAGAAAAGTTCATCGTACCATTAAAATGCCTCCAATTAAAGTCAACTCAACAAATGAGGAAAAGCTGCTAAATACAGTATACAGTCATATGAAAATGTATAAAATGTCAAAATTTAATGTAGGAGATCATGTACGCATAAGCAAATATAAGCATACATTTGAAAAAGGTTATACTCCAAATTGGACTACAGAAATTTTCACAATTACAAGAGTTCAAAATACAAATCCTGCAACATACATATTAGAAGACTATCTTGGTAATCCTATTAAAGGTGGATTCTATACTGACGAACTTTCAAAAACCAGATTTCCAAATACATATCTAGTTGAAAAGGTGCTTAAAATTAAAGGGAAGGAGGTATATGTTAAATGGCTGGGATTTTCTAATCAACACAATTCTTGGATAAGTAAAGATGAAATATTATAGATGGAAGAAAAACTAAATCAACAACAACAACATCATAGCAAAACAATAATAGCATTAATATTAAGAAACTAATGTTAATTTTAAAATAAGAAAATGAAATAAATATGTAAATTATGCTTATAAACCATACTGTCTACTAAACTTTATTTAATTGTAATCAGTCTGTTATAATGTCAATAACACTTACTCTGAGCTCTAACTCATCAGAATTATCTGCTAGTTACTTTCCTCCTATTGAATTACATGGTGCATATGAGTGTGCTCTAACTGATTTTCATTCATACAACAGTATTCCAAATGTAGACACCTACAACAATATGTTTCATATAGGAGAACATACAATAGAAATACCAATTGGATCTTACGAACTAAATGATATAGTTGATTTTATAGAAGAGCAATACAAACTACTCTGTCCAGCAAATAAGATTTTTATTGAAGCCAATAACAATACAATGCAAGTTAAAGTTAATAGTTCCAAGGATACTGTATATTTTAATAAAGACAATACAATTGGAAAACTTTTAGGATTCAATAGCAAAATCCTAACACCAAACCAATATTATTATTCAGATCTTCCAGTTAATATTTTTAAAGTAAATCTCTTGCGAGTAGAAAGTAGCATCGCTATTAACACATATATGAATAGCTCCAAATCGCATACACTTCATGAATTTCCGATTAATGTGCCTCCAGGCTATAAAATAGATGAGGTTCCAAGAAATCTCATCTATTTACCTGTGAACACCAGAGAGATAAGTTCACTAGCGCTGCGCGTAGTTGATCAACACGGTGATTTAATTAATTTCCGAGGAGAGGAAATTACAATAAGAATACATTTAAGGCCAACTAAATAATGCTAATATACAACACAAATACATTGAAAAATATAGCAGCAAGAACAACATCAACATTAAAGCGACCAGTACAACCAAAAGCACTAACAACATCAAATAAAAATTTTCTAAAGTCCTTGAATTTTAAATTGAAGACAAAATGAGTTCAATAATAGATGTCTTAGATAAGCCCTTGTCTGATGAGAATATAATCAAAAAGGACTATCATACATATGTACCATACTTACAATCTTACAACAATAATGATGAAATTAGAATTTCAATACAAAATCAAGATTTGTACGTGCTACCCAGTGAAAGCTACATTTATGTAGAAGGTTTTGTTGCTGATGATAATAACTCTAAATCTTCTTCATCATCGGACAACTTTATATTAAAAAACAACTTTGTGGCATATCTATTTGATGAAATTCGCTATGAGCTCAATGGAATTGAAATTGATCATACAAGATATTTAGGAGCCACAAGCACCATAAAAAATTTGGTTTCTATGTCACCAACAGAAAGCAACGTGATGCAAAATGCTGGATGGAACAAAATTGACGATGTCACTCTTGTAAATGGCTTTTTCAATTTCTATGTACCTCTAAAAATGCTTCTAGGATTCGCTGAAGACTACAACAAAGTTATACTAAATGGAAAACATGAACTGATACTCTTGCGCAATAAGAACGACGAAGATCTTGTACGCTCGAGTGTTTCTACTAAAAAAGCTAAACTTACAATTTCACTAATCTCATGGAGAATCCCACATGTACAATTATCCGACTTTAGCAAATTGAATATGATTAAAATTATTAACAATGGTGCTTCTATACCTATGGCATTTCGCAGTTGGGATTGTCATGTCAATCCACAATTAAATATGGGAACTAGCCATATTTGGAATGTTAAACTAGCTGCAAATAGAGAACGCCCTCGTTTTGTATTGATTGCTTTTCAACAAGAAAATAAGTTTGTTCATTGTGATTTGACTAATTTAAAAGTACATTTAAATTCAGTCTCATATCCATATGATGATCTTAACATAAAGTTCAAAAATGAACGATATGCAATTCTATATGATATGTACGTAAGATTTCAACAAAGCTACTATATGAAAGAATCTCAACCACTTCTAACTGCACCAGAGTTTAAGACAAAAGCTCCTATTATTGTAGTAGATGTCAGTCATCAGAATGAATCACTCAATAATGGACCGATTGATATCAAAATAGAATTTGAAACAGCAACTAATATTGCAGCAAAAACATCAGCTTACTGTATTCTTATTCATGATCGTATAATAGAATATGTACCCATCAAAGGACAAGTTCGAAAAGTCTTATAAATTGAGTAATATGGAAAACAATATAATTTGCATAGACGTACAAGGTTTCAAAAGTAATGCAAATGATTTCATCGCAAAAGAAGTAGCAATTGTTTTCAACAATTATGAATATACCAATTTCATTATAAAACCCCCATTTGATATCAAATGCTTATCAATAGAAAAGCAAAGAGAAGCAAAGTGGCTAACAAAAAACTATCATCACCTAAGCTGGACTGCTGGATCAGTTTCATTTCAAAGCGTTTGCAATTTTATAAAAGCCAACGCAAGATGTTCTATAATTTATGTAAAAGGTGAAGAAAAAAGACGATGGTTGGAAAAAATTTTATGCCGAAAAATTTTTAACGTTGAGGATATAGGCTGCATCAACTTTAAACAAATGGAAATCAAGTATCCAGAATATTTTTATTGTAATTATCATAAATTTGGTGCTTGCGCACTAAAAAATGCTATTTTACTAACAAAAGAAATGTCTTGCTTTAATTAAACTTTTTCACTTTTTAAAATATGAATGTATGTATTATTATAAAATTTTATAAACAATAAATGTATAAAAAATAAAATGAAATAAAATGTGTTTTCTTATTTCAAATAAAAACTACATAAAGGAAAGAGAAGGAAGTGGGGAGAAGGAGAAATTAACTTTTTTGCTTACTTGCAAATTCTTGGTTTTTGTTTCTCTGCTGTTGAGTGTACTTAGTTTGCTGCTTTAAAATAATCGTAGACAAAGAAAATGATTACCTTGCAAAATATATATGTATTCTACAAAATATTCCACGCACAAATACCCACGATCACACATTCATACATGTACACATACATACATACATACATACATACATACATACACATACATACATATCTCTTAAACAAATACACAAAATATTAAATTACCCGCGACTATCAAGCTGGACCCCCCACACACAAGTATTAGGGGTGTTCACATACATGTGAACACATAAATAAATATTTTCTCTGATATTACTGATATATTATTACGATAAGAAATTTCTACAGTCTGGCAACACTGACAATTTTCCCTTTGGTATTAGAAAAAAATAATAATCATGTTTTGCCGTCGGCATTTGGAAAAATAATTACGTTTTGCCGTCGGCATTTGAAAAAAATAATAATCATGTATTGCCGTAGGCCTTAGGAAAAATATTCATGCATTGCCGTAGGCATTAAGAAAATCATGTATTGCCGTAGGCATTAAGAAAAATATTCATATATTGCCGTAGGCATTAGGAAAAATTAATTTTCACTATTTCACCCCACTCCCCCTTTGGTATTAAGAAAAATCATTTTCATGATTTTCCCGTCGGCATATATATTTATGAAATATTAATCTTATGAAACCCCTTAATCCACCCCACAAACATACACACATACAAATTCCCACGGTCATAAAAAACCCGGACTTATTGAGCCACCCTCGTATGTATTAAACAAACAAAACCCCTTATGTAAACAAAAAATTCCTTATGTAAACAAAAAGTTGGACGGACTTATTGACCCACCCTCGTAGGGTATCAAATTTCACAAATTTCCAAGAATTTTAAAATTTGGGTAATTAAAATTTTAAAATTTCAAAATTTTAATTGGCGCAGGAACCGCAGTTCCCTACTACTTATGTGGTATACGATAATTTTTAATATATACTGGTTCTTTATCTTTTACTCTCAATTTTTGTTCATAAAAATTATTAGTTGTTATTGTTTCTGATTCCAAACCGAAAATATCACTATATGTTGAACATAGTTTTGTTAATGTAGTTTTAAATTGTTGTGGAAAATGTTTCTGTAAAATTTTTATAATTTCTGATTTTCTTTTTTAGTTTTTGCCTAAATTTTCTTTGATAATTTCATAATCAGAGATGTTTTCGGTTTTTATGTTACTTTGTTTGATTTTAGTAATGGTGTTATTAGTGTTTAGAATACGGATAAATGCTTTGTCAGATTTAACTAATGTATTTGGTATAAAAACACCTGGTTCAATTTCTTGATTTGGAATTAATAATTCATTATTTGAATTGGTAAAATTTACTTGACGTATGACTTCACATCTTGGAGGTATATTAATTTCATTGCAGTTATTCGTAATCGGTATATCTATTGTATGTGGTATATTAAATGGTCTACAGTTATAATGTTTCATAAAGTCCATGCCAATTATTCCATCGCATGGTATTGGAAAATTATTATCTACTACTTGGAAGTAATGTGGTATTAAAAAGTTTTTAAATTTTATATCGCAAAATGTATTTCCAATCGATTTTATATTACCCTGTCCTATTCCACTTAAAGTTGTTGTTTTATTAGTGTTAATTTGGTTTTGTTTAAAAAATTTTGATTTTATTAATGAAATATCTGCGCCAGTATCTACTAAGAGCAGTGTTGTCAGATATGGCGATATCTCGCCAAACGTGGCGACAAAAATTTGGTTTTGGCGATGAAAATTTTGAAATGGCGATTGGCGATTTACTTGGCGATATTTGAACTCCTTGGCGATATTTTTGGCTATATTTTTAAGATTTCAATTAAATAGAATAATGTTAAAAAATATGCTTATATAAAGCAATTTTTTCTCCAACATAAAATATTTCGTGCAAAAAATTCTAAATGTTGTGACTCTTTATCTGAAACTCAAGAAGTTAAAAAAAATTATGGAACAAAAAATCTCATTTGATGTTTATACAACACAGTTAAGAAAACTTCCTTTTATAAATTGGAACCAACATTTTGATAATGAAGCAGGAAAAAGCTGAAAGAGTTCTCGCCTAAATTGTATTATTATGACGATGCTGCTGGCACTTACTACTTCAAGGATATGATATGTGTACTTTAACACACATTTAAGTGAACGTTAATTCCGTTTTATCACCAGATTTAAATAATAATTTTGATCTTGGTGTTCAAGTTCAATTTATCCTATTAAGATTGAATTTTGCAATAAGTTATTTTTAAGTCTTTTATACGCCAGTACTTTTTATATGTTAATTTAAATACTTTGCAATATTATTGCAAAGAAAATATTGCCCAATATTCCTGACATTGAAAAAGTAAACAACATTGAAAAATGTTGCCACCACATTACACAATTCCCTTGATTGTACAATAAAAATCAGAAGTCTTTTGATATTTGCCAATGTGTATATTGTGTTACCTTCGAATATGATATACACATTGGCGATATTATTGTACAATACGAAAAATTGCACAATTACATATCTGTGGCAATAAGGAAAAAGTGCTTAAGTCATATTTTACTCTTTTACAGGAGAGCACTTTTAAAGTTTCAAGTCGATTTTCAGAAATTTATTTCTTTTACAGATAAATTAGGAAATTTTCTGTTAACCTTTATTTTTTTAACCAATCATCGTTTTACACACTATAAGTAAGACATTTGAGTTGAAATATACCATATTATAACCTTAATTAAGATATTATTCCAAATTAGATTAGAAGTCTAAAAAAAATAAGTCGAAGTCATAGTGCTATAACTTCATGAAAAATCACACTAATAAATTGAGAATTTTACCAGTGATACTTTCAAATATGCAGATTACGGACGTACCATTAACTCAAAATTTTCTTATCTCGACTTAAGCACTTTTTCCTTTTTGCCACAGATGTATTGCAAGTGGGTGCGCCGCTTTAAACAACATAGTTTTTATGTTTTACGATAGACGTTACCTACTGAATTTAAAATTTAACGATATTTGCAATGCAATTACATAATAAAAATATTTTTGTAGCTAAAATTTAATGTTTTATTATATTGGCGATATTTGGCGATATTCGACAAGTCATTTGGCGAGGACGCTGAAAATAAATCTGACAACACTGACTAAGAGTGTGAGTGTAGTGTTAGTATTGCCTAATTGAATATTTATAAAGAAGCTCAAGTTTAGATTAAGATGGTACATTTTTACTGATTTGATCCTAGGGGAAGTTCGGAGTTTTCCGAACCATTATCATTTGATTCTGTTGCTCTTACGTAGTTATTGTTCCTACGATTATTATTAAATCTTTGTTGGTTTCTGTAATAATTGTTATTATTATTATTGTTGTTATTATAGTTGTTATTATTTCTACGTGGGTAATTATTTCTCCTACGTGATCGTGTGTTATTACCACGGTAATTGTTTCCAGATTTGTACTTTTGTCCATAGTACAAAATAGTATTTTGTTGACCTGTGGCGTCTGTACAACTATTGACAAATTTACTTATAGCATCGTTCATGCTATTAATTTGTCCTGCCTCCATGATAAGCTTAACTTTATCTATGGTGCAGTTTTTAGTTAATGCCTTTACGGCAGTTTGTGTGGAATACTTTGTAGCTAGGTCGCATGACAATCCATCTGAAATGTATGCGGTTTCTAATGCCTTGGTTAAATTTTCTATTTCACTGCAATACGCGTTAGTAGTTTTATTGTTTTGTTTTATATTTAAAATTTTTGCCGTTAATACTTCCACAGATTCTCCCTTGACGCTAATTTTTAATTTGTTTATTATTTCGGATATAGTTGATTCATTATTTATTAGATTTCTGGCGTTTCCTTTTAATTTTGTTTTTATTAGTGATACTGCAACAGCTTCGTGAGTACCTTTTATTGAATCTACTAGGTATAAGGAGTCAACAAAGGATCGTAAATTTTCTGATTTTCCATCAAAGTCTATAATAAGCTTTGAAGCTGTATTTAAAAAGTCTACTACAGTTTGAGTCATTGTGGATTCAGTTATAGGCATAGAAATATTAAATGTTACACTTTCGTGTATTGAATTTGGTAGTTCAATTTGTATCGATTTTTTATCGGCTAGTTTTGAAATTCTGCTTGTTAAATCAAGGAAAAATGCGTTTGTTGCTTTTTGGTGAGCTACTGTTAGTCTATTGTAATAAACATTAAATAAAACTCTTATTTCTTCTAATTTTTTAAGAATTATTTGAAAATGATGAATAATTGTTTCATTTTTAATTGGTCTATCAATATTGATACACTTATATGACCGTTCTAAATCTTCTTTTATAATTCGTGCCTTATTCAAAATATCTTTCCAGTCCATCAGTAAATTAAAAAAAATTGCTAAAACGTTTAATTTGGTTATATTTTGTCTAAATCGTTTGCTTTACTGAAATCTTTGCTAAATATTCTATTTCTTGCTCTAAGGAAATTCCTTCTTTTTCAAAAATAACATTAATATGTTTTTTGTTTTGTTTTCTATTTATGTTATCCATTATAATGGCCTTACAAAATTAATTACATTAAAAAAATTAATTATAAAAGTACTATTTAACTTAAAATTTATTTATGTTAATATAGTGTTATAGTATTGAGGATAAGTAAAAAAAATATGGTAGTTATAATGTTTGTCAACGGCGGTTAACGCCTACTGACCTAAGAGTGCACCGCAGTTAGTGCACTTCTTTATTATTTTTTTAGTGTTTTTGTTATACTTATTTGTTGTTAAATTTTGCTGGCATCTTCCTTGGTTGATTTATATTGCTGTCTTCCCCTTATGGTGGTGGCTTTTTATATTTGTTGGTGGTTATTTAGGTTGTAGTAAGTAATCTAATAACATCCCACAAGCTATGGGTATTGTTGTTGTTGCTCTCTTTTTGCTTTCGCTGCTGCTGGTAATCTAACTGATTTGTTGCGTAGTTGTTTTTACTTCTTTTGATCTATTCTGCCTTTTGGCCAGGCGGACATCTTCCACTGGCAGATCGTTTTTGGCTGATATGCCAGGACCCAAAAAAAAAATTATTTCCGGGTGCTAAAAGTAGCACTCTCAGGAATTGGCAGGATCGCCATGTAATAAAAGTAATTTTATTTAATTATTTATAGTGGTTTGTTTTGATCAAATTTATTTTATTTATTTCAAAATAAAGATTATTTCCTGAGCTCAGCTTGGAGCTCTAGGAATGTTGTTTAATAATTAATTTTAAAATAAAAATACATTGTCTTATATACTAGTTATGAGAATAAAGCTTAACCTATCTTAACATAAGAGGGAAAAGAAAGGTATATGCTTAATAAGCAAATTGTTCCTTTTAGTTTCCCACGGTAAGCGTGCGGCGTGTGTCTCATAAGAAATTTGGAAAACATGGATTTTGTATTGTTTATATTTATTATATAAACACAGGTGGTTATTAATTATGATTCATTCAAATGCATTATGCTGCGGCCTTCGATCAGACTGGTGAGTGTCAAATAACATTTGTACAAAATACATATTTACGTTGCAGTCTGCCGAATTCATTTGCATGAGTGTCAAATGTCCAGCGCAAAAATAATTTCAATGCCATTGGATGTTATGTATATTGCGGTCAAGTTGACTTTAAATGTTTACTACGCAATTTTAGTCGTAGTGATAGTTAGAACACGCTTACACCTCCACCTTTTATAAGAATGTTCATATAACGTTAAATTTATGGACATTCTTTTACAAATTTTGTTTTTCTTATGTAAATAATTTTGTGTTTTAAATTGTAAAGAAATATTTATTATTATTATTATTATATATGTATATGTATATGTATTCGTAGTCCGGACATACGTGTACATTAATTTTATTTACTTTTATATAACTTTAGCCTATTTTTATGCACTACTTGTGTTTTATTAGTTGTCTTATCAACTATGGTTATATTATTTCTTAAGTCTATTTTCTTAATTTTGTAAGGTCCTCTATATCGTATTTCTAACTTATGACCTGCTTCATTTTTGAGTAAAACTAGATCTCTTATTTTAAAGTTATAATCAATTATATCCTTATCATAGTTTAATGTTTGTTTAATTTTATTTTTATCTAATAATTGTTGAGCTCTCTTATATGATACTTCTAACCTAAATTTTGTTTCGTTGGCATAGACCTCTATATTATATAGTGGTGCTACTTTATCTACATTAAAAATCTGAAAACTGTTAGGCGGTTTTGCAAAGACTAACTCATAGGTACAATAATTATGTATTGTTGAAGGTGTTGTATTAAAACAATAAGTAAAATATTTTAGCCATTCGTCCCAATCATATTTGTCTATAGATATATAGGAACGTACGTATTCATTGAAAGTTCTATGACTGTCTATTGTGCCTACTGTTTGGTGGTGATGAGCTGTCGAAGCTAATTTTTAAATTTTTAGTAGATTACAAAGTTCTGTTAATATCGAATTTTTATATTCTGTTCCCATGTCCGAAATGAACGTCTTCATTGGACCATAGGTAAGTATAAAATTTTCAAATACTGCCTTAGCGATTGTTTTAGCGCTTTTGTCTTGTATTGGTATAGTTACTAAATATTTAGTTAAATCACATATTATTGTGATTGCGTATTCATTTCCAAATAATGATTTTTGGAATGGTCCTATTGTGTCTACCACTACCGTATCAAATGGTTTTGTTGGCGTTGGTGTCACAGTCATTGGACTTTTGTTATGTTTTAAAGTTTTAGCAGTTTGATATTTATGACATGTTTTTACGTATTTAGATATGTCCTTGGACATATTTTTCCAATAGTAATATCTTTTTATTTTTTCTTTTGTTCTATATATTCCACAATGTCCTCCTTCTATTGGATCATCGTGATATTTCAGCATAATTTCAAGAATTGCCTTGGCAGTCTTATTATTGATTTGGGTCACCTTATTTAGTAGCGCTACTTTAATTTTATTTAATATTTTATTGCCCATAATTTTAAATTCATTTATAGAGATAAATTCGAAAATTTTCTCACTAGGTGTCACTTGTAAATTATATATATTGTGTTTACCGGCCACTTTTTCGAGCCTAGAGAAAAATTGTCCTAAATCAAAATTATCTTTAGTAAACAAATCATTAATATGTATATATGTTACTATAGATTTTCCACGTTTGATATAACATCTTTCGGGGGAAATCTTTAGTTTATAGTATTTTCTGACGTCAGTGTTTGTTAAACGTACATATATACTGGGCTTATCATTATTTTTATTTTTATCAAATTTATGCTGTTTATTTAATGTATTACTATTCTTGTCTTTTGTATTGGTCATCGATCTAGTCGTGACTTTTAATATAGAACAAATTTTATTATTCATGTCTTTTAGGTCATTTATTGTAATTCGCGATAAAGCGTCGGCAACATAGTTATCTTTTCCCCTAAGATATTCTACTGTAAAATCATAATCTTCTAAATCTAGTCTAATTCTTGTTCACTTGGAGCTTGGGTTTTTCATTGAAGATAAATAAAAAAGTGGTCTATGATCAGTACGGACAAGAAAATGTTTTCCATATATATATGGTCTGAAGTGGGTAATTGCCCAATGAATTGCAGTCAATTCTTGCTCAATTGTTGATTTATTACTTTCTCCTTTTGTGAATGTTTTTGATGCATAAGCAATAGGTAAATATTTATCTTCGTGTTGTTGTGTTAAAACAGCACCACAAGCGTGTTTACTTGCATCTGTTGTTATACAAAATTCCTTGGCAAAATCAGGATACTGTAATAAGGTTGGACTCATTAATGTCCTTTTGAGATATTTAAATGCAAAATCACAATCTTTCGTCCATTCAAAGGGTGTATTTTTCTTGGATAATTTTGTTAAATGTCTGGAGTATTCAGAAAAATTTTTAATAAATCTTCGATAGTAGTTACAAAAAGCTACGAATCTTTTTGCACTATCTGCGTTAGTTGGTGTTGGATAGTTTTCAATGATTGAATATTTACTATCGTCTGGTAATATTCCTTTATCTGTACATTTGTGACCTAGGTATGTTACTTCTCTCATGAAGAATGAACATTTTTCAGGATGTAATTTAAGATTGTACTTTCGGCATAGATCGAAAACGTTTTTCAAATTCGAAAGCATGTGCTTTTCGGAGCATCCCAGTATGACTAAGTCATCCATATATAGAAAGGCTTGGTCTGGTTTTAAACCACTGAAAGCAAGTGTCATCATTCGTTGAAAGGAATTGGGTGCTATCTTTAAACCATAAGGTAATCTAGTAAATCTGTATGAACCATTGTTGGTTGAAAAAGCTGTTAAGTCTCTAGAGTTTTTCTCTAAACTGATCAGGTGAAATCCTGACATTAAGTCTAAACATGAAAAATATTTTGCTCTACCTAGTTGGTCTAATATATTGTGGTGATACTTTGTATATTCCCACTTTGAAAATAGTTTTTAATTTAATCAATTATTAATTTTTTTATAATTTAAGTTTTGTTAATTGTCATTTGTTTTAGAATAAAATAAAGTTAGTTGAATTTAAAATTTATATGAAAAACCTCAACATTGGTGACCCCGACGGAAAAAAAATGCCAACAACAGATGAATTTGGATCCGCTTCGTCCTTACTTTCTGCTGAAATATCGCGAGTAACTGTACGTGTTCCACCATTCTGGCGTCAAAATCCAAAATTATGGTTTCGTCAGTTGGAATCACAATTTGTTACTTCATCGATAACAGCAGATGCAACAAAATACCACACATTGGTTGGATCAATTGAAAGCTCCATTTTAAATCATGTAAGTCACATTGTCGAAGACCCGCCGGCAGAAAATAAATATGAAACCCTAAAACTGGCATTGTTAAACGAGTTTGTCGAATTGGAGGAAAAACGACTTCGTCATCTTTTAGAAAACGTTACTCTTGGTGATAAGAAACCATCAACCCTATTAAGAGAGATGCGCACATTAGCTTCTGGAAAAGTATCTGAAGATTTACTGAAAACATTGTGGATGAAACGCCTTCCAAATTCAACAAAAGCCATATTATCGGTTAGTAACGATACTATTGATAAGCTGTCTATTATAGCTGATAAAATCCATGACCAGTCAGACGCCGCAAATGTGGTCAACACAGTTTCTCTAGATGATGACAGTAGAATCTCTTCAATAGAAAAGAAAATGGCTGAAGTCATATCAAAAATAGATGCTTTATCGACTTTTAATCATCGCCGTTCTAGAAGTGGATCAAGAAGTTTATCGCGTAATAGATCTCATTCTTCTTCTACAACATTATGCTGGTATCATCGTAAATTTGGCTCTCGTGCAACCAAATGTCGTGTTCCATGCTCTTTCAAATTTTCGGAAAACTCTTAGGCACTTCACCAACGGTGACGGGTGAAGGTGGCCAACAAATAAGTCGCCTGTTCATTCAAGATGCTGAGTCGAAGTACAGGTACCTGGTGCAGACATATCTGTTTACCCGGCCACAGAAGAGGAAAAATCGAAACCTCCCACTACATTTGTTCTTTATGCTGCTAACAATACAAAAATTCGAACGTATGGTAAAAAAGTTATTGATTGCAAGCTCGGACTACGACGCAGATTTCTCTGGTCATTTATTGTCGCTGACGTAACACGCCCAATAATAGGATCAGATTTTCTCGGAAACTATGGACTCCTAGTCGACATCAAAAACAACTGCTTAGTAGATTCTCTAACAAACATTAAGACGTTTGGCAGCAGTTCGCAATCAATAAATTTAACACTTAAAAGCGTTTCCGAAGATATGGGTAAGCTTAAATCAGTTCTGAAAGAATTCGCTGACGTTACAGTACCCAGTATGAAATTGCCACCGGTAAAATATTCGGTGATGCATGAAATTGAAACTAACGGTTCTAAGGTATATTCAAAACCACGAAGATTGTCGCCAGAAAAATTTAAAATTGCTAAGCAAGAATTTGAATATATGGTCAATTTAGGTATATGTCGCCCATCAAAAAGCTGTTGGTCAAGTCCTCTCCATATGGTACATAAAGGTAATGACATGTGGAGACCCTGCGGAGATTATAGGCTTCTGAACAAAATAACTGTTCCTGACCGTTACCCCGTACCACACATCCACGATTTTGCATATATGCTTGCCGGTAAAAAGGTATTTTCAAAAATTGATTTGGTTAAAGCATATTTCCAGATACCAGTAGTAGAGGTTGACATTCCCAAGACTGCGATCATTACTCCATTCGGTTTGTTTGAATTTACTCGAATGACGTTCGGTTTGTGTAATGCTGCGCAAACGTTCCAACGCTTCATTAACGAAGTTTTACGAGGTTTCAACTTCTGTTTTGCTTATATTGATGACATTCTTGTAGCATCCGACAATGATGAAGAGCACGAGAATCATCTACGTCAAATATTTTCGAAGTTACGTGAGTACGGAGTAACAATAAATTGCGAAAAATGTGAGTTTGGTAAACCTGATCTGAAGTTTTTAGGATACTTAATTTCTCAAGAAGGACTCAGACCGAATCCAGAACGTGTAGCGGCAATACAAAAATATACTTTACCGAAAACTGTTAAGGATTTAAGTAGGTTTCTTGGAACTTTAAATTTTTATCGACGTTTAATACCTAAAGCAGCTAGTGCTCAAGCAACTTTGAATTCTCTTAAATCTGGCCAGAAGAAAAATGATAAGAGATTGGTCGTGTGGACTCCTGAATTACGTGCCGCTTTTGATAAATGTAAGGCTCAATTAGCAAATGCTGCCCTTCTTTCCTATCCAACCGATTCTGCAGCAACTTCCTTGTTCGTAGACGCATCAGATGTTGGAATGGGTGCTGTACTTCAACAACATGTTGATGGCGCATGGAAACCCTTAGGATTCTAATTAAAAAAAACTGTCAAGCACACAAAGAAGATATAGCGCATATGATCGTGAACTGCTTGCTGCATATTCTGGTCTTAAGTATTTTCAATATTTTCTAGAAGGACGTCAGTTCTGCATCTATACAGACCATAAGCCGCTGATTTTCGCATTCAATCAACGCCCAGAAAAGGCATCACCACGTCAACTACGGCATCTCGATTATATTGGTCAATATACAGTAGACATTCGTAATGTATCCGGTAAAGACAATATACCTGCTGATGCTTTATCACGTTTAGACATCATTTCAATGCTATCCTCACTGAATTATGAACTTCTAGCACAAGAACAAGCAAAAAACGCTGAGCTAGAATCACTTCAAAAATCGTCTTCATCAGGGTTAGTATTTAAATTGTTTCAAATGCCAAATACTAATATCAAAAATAAAAAATATTAATTCTGAATGGGTAAAACAGTTTAAGGAGGAAAATGAAAATATTAAAGCAGAGAAGGTCACAAGACACGGTCATACAAATGTACACGTACCCAAAAATTTGCATGAATCTCTATTTGTATTTATTAGAGATGATGCTGTTCGACCACCTCTTCAACCTCCTTATAAAGGCCCTTTTCACGTAATATCAAAAAATGCAAAGACGTTTGTTGTTAATGTTAATGGTAAACCAAAAACAATATCTATAGATCGGCTGAAGCCTGCTATAGTTTTTAAATACACGCCTTCTTCTACATCTGAAATACCACAACGAATTCTTCGAACTGGTAAAATCGTACGAATTAATATATGACGTTAGTACTGGAGGAGGAGTAATGTGGTGATACTTTGTATATTCCCACTTTGAAAATAGTTTTTAATTTAATCCATTATTCATTTTTTTATAATTTAAAAAAAATTATAAAAAAAAAAAAATTTAAGTTTTGTTAATTCAGTTCTCGTGGTACCTTCATAGCGAACAGTCGAATAGCGGAATTTTACTTACTTACTTACTTACCAAACCAACAAAAATTACATATACAAAAAAAAAATATTAGTAGTACATATTATTCGTAATAGGTACATACATACTGTCTTTAATAACTAAGCTTTCTGCTTTGCTAATATTTTTTACATAGTAAAAATAACAAAAACAAAAAAACCGCAAAAAAAATCTTAAACAAGTGATATTGAGGAATACCTCAAAGTCAAACAAACAATCATAAATAACAAAAACAAAAAATACCGAAAATAAAAAAAAAACATAAACGAATAACCCTTGAGGAATTCTTTGTATGAATTCCTCAAATACAGAAAAACTTGAAGTGAGTTCTAACGGCAGAAATGCTTATTTTACTGTGAGTTCTGAAACTCTGAATGAAAAAAATATAAAAAATAAATCTGATGAAAATCTTTTGTTAACGGCAACGCCAATTTTTCGTCAGCGATCAACTTCGCTTTGTCCAATGCCAAATAGTAATGATGCATTAACATTACAGTTGCCCAGTACTTCTTCATTTAAGTCAGTAATATCATCCCCTTCAGGCTCGTGTTTATCACTTAACAAAGTTATCACTACAGATAACAGCGGCTCGAAACTCAAGGTACAAGTTGGAATGGACAGATACATTACAATTTTAAAGCGCGGGCGAAGCCCGAATTCTTCAAAAATCTCATCTGCTCCAAAAGTGTCTAGGGATAACAGCGCAGCCTCAACTAATCGCCAAAACCGCTTTAAAATTTTTCAAGATGACAACGACAAACCCGAGGTATCCTCGAACAAAACATCCAAGCCGCCACCAATCTATTTGAGACAAAAAAATTCAAATGCCCTTATTAAAAAATTAATTTCGGTCATTGGTGAGAATAAATTTCACATTGTTCCAATAAAACGTGGCAACATCGATGAAACTAAAATCCAAATTTATGACGAAAAAGATTTCTGCAAAATGGTTGATGAATTTGAAAAAAGTAAAACAAGCTTCTACACATACCAGCTTAAGAGCGCTAAAGGCATGCAGATCGTAATGAAGGGCATAGATTCTTATGTTGTCCCCGAAGAAATAAAAGATGCACTCCTCCTCCAGGGGTTCAAGGTAAAAAATGTGTCCAATATAATAAATAGAGAACTTGAGCCTAATGATATAAAATTGAAAAAAATTGAGACGCATCCAATTTATAATTTAAAATATCTTTTATACCGAAAAATCACAGTTGAAGAGCCACATAAGCGTTCAGGTCCTGTACAGTGCCATAATTGCCAAGAATATGGCCATACAAAAACATACTGCAATTTACCCTCTGTTTGTGTTGTGTGCGGCGAATTACACGGCACCGCTAGCTGCAACAAACCAAAAGATCAAAGTGATAAAAATGCAGTAATTGTGGACGTAATCACAGCGCTAACTACAGAGGTTGTCCCGTGTACTCTTTGGTAAAGAAGACTATGGTGCAAAAACCTAAATTAGCTCCAGCTCAATCAGCAAACGTTTACTCTGCCACTTTTCAGCAAATGAGCCAACCAGTTACTTCCCATGTATCGTATGCAGATGCTGCTAAGGCTAGTTCTATTCCGACACAAAATGTTTCACCGCAAAATAATTCTACAAATACAAACTCAAACTTTAATTATAATCGCCTTGAAGCCACTATTGAAAATCTTGTGCAAACTATAAACAATTTTACAACAAATATGACTACCATGATGCAAGAAATGTTGCGAATGCAGAATACTCTGCTTCAAGCAATACTTAATAAGCCATGAACACGTTAACAATATGTTTCTGGAATGCAAACGGCATTCGCCAACATAAAAATGAACTTGAGCACTTCCTCACGGAAAAAAATATTGATATAATGTTAGTATCTGAGACTCATTTGACTTCGAGAAGTCTTTTTAAAAATTATGGCTACACTATATATGATACAAAGGACCCTAGAGGAAGGGCTTGCGGTGGATCAGCAATTCTAATAAAGTCAAGACTCAAGCACTATGTTCTTGATAACATTTGTGAAGAATACCTACAAGCAACAAATATTGGCATTGAAAGTTTTTGTTCAAATTTCGTTATATCATCAATTTACTCCCCTCCCAGATTTTCAATCACTGAGAATCAATATGAGGATTTCTACAAATCTCTTGGACCTTGTTTTGTAGCAGCTGGAGACTACAATGCGAAACATACGTTCTGGGGTTCGCGCCTTGTTACACCCAGAGGTCGAGCATTGTTCAACACTATTTCAAAAATGGGCTTGGATGTCATTTCGAGTGGGGAGCCCACTTATTGGCCTACTGACATACAAAAAATTCCGGACGTTATAGATTTTGGCGTCATAAAAAATATCTCTAGGGATTTAATTCAAGTTCAAGCTTCTCTTGATCTCTCGTCCGATCACACCCCGACGATCATCACAATTTGTAGCCCATTAAGAAATAACTTACCTGACCCATATGTGAAGATGATCAATCGTGTAAATTGGCTGGGGTTCAAAAAATATCTCAGCAGTCATTGTACGGAAAACATTACGCTTAGAACACCCGATGATATTGAATCGAACATTGGCAATCTCAGCGAGAATATTAAACAGGCTGCTGAACATGCCACTATCTCCCATCCGCAGATTGGGTTTAATAAAATTTTTTCTACAGACATTGAACGTCTCGTACGTGAAAAAAGAAGGGCTAGAAGGGAATGGCAACAGCACAGATCACCACAAAATAAAATCAGATTTAAAGAGTGCACTAAACGACTCCAAGAGTTGCTTGCATCTGAAAAAATTGCATCTCTTAAAAATTATCTGGAGGGTCTTGATGTTACACCGGCGTCTAATTACTCCTTGTGGCACGCTGCCAGAAAGCTTAAAACACCCGTTGAGTATAAGCCACCTCTACGCACATCTACCGGAGGTTGGGCAAGAAGCGATACTGAAAAAGGTAAAATATTTGCTGAGCACTTAAAATCCGTTTTTACGCCAAATATATGTACTGGTGTTGCTGATTTGCCGAATATAGTCGCTCTACCCCCTCAACACATAAAGTTTAAGACGCGTGATTTACAAAAATTAATTGCCGAACTCAACCCGAAGAAAGCTCCGGGTATTGATGGAATTAGTAATCAGATGCTGATGAACTTGCCTCGTATTGCAATGAGAATCCTGTTATTCATATTTAATGCTATTTTACGACTGGAGTATTATCCACACAACTGGAAACTTGCCAAGGTTAAAATGATTCCAAAGCCGGGCAAAGATATAACAAAGGCTGAGTCATATAGGCCAATAAGTCTACTATCTACAATGTTAAAGCTTTTCGAAAAACTGCTCAAAACAAAATTGTCCCCAATTCTAATTAGTAGTGGGTGCATACCAGACCATCAATTTGGTTTTAGAAGTCAGCATAGCACCATTGAACAAACTCACAGATTAGTTCAATTTATAAGAAGAACTTTTGAGGGAAAAAAGTATTGTTGTGCGCTGTTTATTGACGTTTCCCAGGCATTTGATAAAGTGTGGCATGAAGGCCTTATTTTAAAATTGAAGACTTACTTACCAATAAACATTTTAAATCTTTTGGAAAGTTACATTATTTTCCGTAAGTTCACTGTTGCGGAAGGAGACTTTACAAGTAGGCCTGAAACAATTTCATCTGGTGTGCCACAGGGGAGTATACTGGGACCAGTTTTATATTTAATTTATACTTGTGATATGCCTGTGAGCAGTAGTATCCATACTTCCACATTTGCCGACGATACAGCCTGCCTTAGTATGCATGAAAACCCTGATGAGGCATCCCGCAAACTCCAGGAACACATTAGCCAGATGGAGCTTTGGTTAAACTTATGGAGAATCAAGGTAAATGAACAAAAGTGTGTTCAAGTAACATTTACTTTACGAAGAGATACTTGTTCCCCCATTCGGATTAACAATCAAGTTGTTTCTCAACATTCACATGTGAAATATCTTGGTATACACCTTGATCGACGACTTACATGGAAACACCACATTGATTCTAAGTTAACTCAAATGAAACTTAAACTAACTCAGGTACATTGGCTGATTGGTCGAAATTCAACACTTAGCCTAGACTGTAAACTTTTAATATACAAGTCGCTTTTAAAGCCAATATGGTGCTACGGAATTCAACTATGGGGCACTGCTTCAGCTTCAAATGTAGAGAAAATTCAACGCAGGCAAAATAAAATTTTACGCATGATAACATCGGCTCCATGGTACATCAAAAATTCAAATATACATCGTGATTTGAATATGCCACTAGTGACTGAAGAAATTGCAAAATACGCTGGCAAATATTTAACAAAACTCGAGTCAGATCCTAATCCGCTTGCCCGTAATATTTTGAACTTTACTGGACACATCCGCCTAAAAAAGAGGGACACAATGGCTCTTATTCACAGCACTCCAGATGGGACTTCTTGAAAATACTTTTATTTTTTTTTTCCTTTTGATTATCACTACTTACATACATATGTATTATATATAACTACTACTAAGCTTATGTCCGACATTGGTCGGGCCTAATTATATTTTTTAGATTTGAATACTTATTGTTAGTTCATATATGAAGATACAATAAATAAAAATTCATGCATAAAAAAAAAAAAAAAAAAGTTTTGTTAATTGTCATTTGTTTTAGAATAAAATAAAGTTAGTTGAATTTAAAATTTATATGAAAAACCTCAACAATATCATCAATTCTAGGTAATGGGAATTTATCTGCAATTAATTTTTATTTATTTGTCTGTAATCTATGACAAGTCTCCATCTTTTTTGGTCAGAGTTAGGAAGGGATTTCTTTGGTACTAACAAGACTGGACTGTTGTATTCAGAATAGGAAGGTTCAATAATCTCATCGTCTATTAATTTTTTCACTTGTTGGTTAATTTCTTCTTTATGTGTATGTGGTATACGATAATTTTTAATATATACTGGTTCTTTATCTTTTACTCTCAATTTTTGTTCATAAAAATTATTAGTTGTTATTGTTTCTGATTCCAAACCGAAAATATCACTATATGTTGAACATAGTTTTGTTAATGTAGTTTTAAATTGTTGTGGAAAATGTTTCTGTAAAATTTTTATAATTTCTGATTTTCTTTTTGAGTTTTTGCCTAAATTTTCTTTGATAATTTCATAATCAGAGATGTTTTCGGTTTTTATGTTACTTTGTTTGATTTTAGTAATGGTGTTATTAGTGTTTAGATACGGATAAATGCTTTGTCAGATTTAACTAATGTATTTGGTATAAAAACACCTGGTTCAATTTCTTGATTTGGAATTAATAATTCATTATTTGAATTGGTAAAATTTACTTGACGTATGATTTCACATCTTGGAGGTATATTAATTTCATTGCAGTTATTCGTAATCGGTATATCTATTGTATGTGGTATATTAAATGGTCTAAGGATAAGGTAATCATTATCTTGTTTGAAATCCAATATACAGTTATAATGTTTCATAAAGTCCATGCCAATTATTCCATCGCATGGTATTGGAAAATTATTATCTACTACTTGGAAGTAATGTGGTATTAAAAAGTTTTTAAATTTTATATCGCAAAATGTATTTCCAATCGATTTTATATTACCCTGTCCTATTCCACTTAAAGTTGTTGTTTTTTTAGTGTTAATTTGGTTTTGTTTAAAAAATTTTGATTTTATTAATGAAATATCTGCGCCAGTATCTACTAAGAGTGTGAGTGTAGTGTTAGTATTGCCTAATTGAATATTTATAAAGAAGCTCAAGTTTAGATTAAGATGGTACATTTTTACTGATTTGATCCTAGGGGAAGTTCGGAGTTTTCCGAACCATTATCATTTGATTCTGTTGCTCTTACGTAGTTATTGTTCCTACGATTATTATTAAATCTTTGTTGGTTTCTGTAATAATTGTTATTATTATTATTGTTGTTATTATAGTTGTTATTATTTCTACGTGGGTAATTATTTCTCCTACGTGATCGTGTGTTATTACCACGGTAATTGTTTCCAGATTTGTACTTTTGTCCATAGTACAAAATAGTATTTTGTTGACCTGTGGCGTCTGTACAACTATTGACAAATTTACTTATAGCATCGTTCATGCTATTAATTTGTCCTGCCTCCATGATAAGCTTAACTTTATCTATGGTGCAGTTTTTAGTTAATGCCTTTACGGCAGTTTGTGTGGAATACTTTGTAGCTAGGTCGCATGACAATCCATCTGAAATGTATGCGGTTTCTAATGCCTTGGTTAAATTTTCTATTTCACTGCAATACGCGTTAGTAGTTTTATTGTTTTGTTTTATATTTAAAATTTTTGCCGTTAATACTTCCACAGATTCTCCCTTGACGCTAATTTTTAATTTGTTTATTATTTCGGATATAGTTGATTCATTATTTATTAGATTTCTGGCGTTTCCTTTTAATTTTGTTTTTATTAGTGATACTGCAACAGCTTCGTGAGTACCTTTTATTGAATCTACTAGGTATAAGGAGTCAACAAAGGATCGTAAATTTTCTGATTTTCCATCAAAGTCTATAATAAGCTTTGAAGCTGTATTTAAAAAGTCTACTACAGTTTGAGTCATTGTGGATTCAGTTATAGGCATAGAAATATTAAATGTTACACTTTCGTGTATTGAATTTGGTAGTTCAATTTGTATCGATTTTTTATCGGCTAGTTTTGAAATTCTGCTTGTTAAATCAAGGAAAAATGCGTCTGTTGCTCTTTGGTGAGCTACTGTTAGTCTATTGTAATAAACATTAAATAAAACTCTTATTTCTTCTAATTTTTTAAGAATTATTTGAAAATGATGAATAATTGTTTCATTTTTAATTGGTCTATCAATATTGATACACTTATATGACCGTTCTAAATCTTCTTTTATAATTCGTGCCTTATTCAAAATATCTTTCCAGTCCATCAGTAAATTAAAAAAAATTGCTAAAACGTTTAATTTGGTTATATTTTGTCTAAATCGTTTGCTTTACTGAAATCTTTGCTAAATATTCTATTTCTTGCTCTAAGGAAATTCCTTCTTTTTCAAAAATAACATTAATATGTTTTTTGTTTTGTTTTCTATTTATGTTATCCATTATAATGGCCTTACAAAATTAATTACATTAAAAAAATTAATTATAAAAGTACTATTAAACTTAAAATTTATTTATGTTAATATAGTGTTATAGTATTGAGGATAAGTAAAAAAAATATGGTAGTTATAATGTTTGTCAACGGCGGTTAACGCCTACTGACCTAAGAGTGCACCGCAGTTAGTGCACTTCTTTATTATTTTTTTAGTGTTTTTGTTATACTTATTTGTTGTTAAATTTTGCTGGCATCTTCCTTGGTTGATTTATATTGCTGTCTTCCCCTTATGGTGGTGGCTTTTTATATTTGTTGGTGGTTATTTAGGTTTTAGTAAGTAATTTAATAACATCCCACAAGCTATGGGTATTGTTGTTGTTGCTCTCTTTTTGCTTTCGCTGCTTCTGGTAATCTAACTGATTTGTTGCGTAGTTGTTTTTACTTCTTTTGATCTATTCTGCCTTTTGACCAGGCGGACATCTTCCACTGGCAGATCGTTTTTGGCTGATATGCCAGGACCCAAAAAAAAAAATTATTTCCGGGTGCTAAAAGTAGCACTCTCAGGAATTGGCAGGATCGCCATGTAATAAAAGTAATTTTATTTAATTATTTATAGTGGTTTGTTTTGATCAAATTTATTTTATTTATTTCAAAATAAAGATTATTTCCTGAGCTCAGCTTGGAGCTCTAGGAATGTTGTTTAATAATTAATTTTAAAATAAAAATACATTGTCTTATATACTAGTTATGAGAATAAAGCTTAACCTATCTTAACATAAGAGGGAAAAGAAAGGTATATGCTTAATAAGCAAATTGTTCCTTTTAGTTTCCCACGGTAGGCGTGCGGCGTGTGTCTCATAAGAAATTTGGAAAACATGGATTTTGTATTGTTTATATTTATTATATAAACACAGGTGGTTATTAATTATGATTCATTCAAATGCATTATGCTGCGGCCTTCGATCAGACTGGTGAGTGTCAAATAACATTTGTACAAAATACATATTTACGTTGCAGTCTGCCGAATGCATTTGCATGAGTGTCAAATGTCCAGCGCAAAAATAATTTCAATGCCATTGGATGTTATGTATATTGCGGTCAAGTTGACTTTAAATGTTTACTACGCAATGTTAGTCGTAGTGATAGTTAGAACACGCTACACCTCCACCTTTTATAAGAATGTTCATATAACGTTAAATTTATGGACATTCTTTTACAAATTTTGTTTTTCTTATGTAAATAATTTTGTGTTTTAAATTGTAAAGAAATATTTATTATTATTATTATTATATATGTATATGTATATTTATTCGTAGTCCGGACATACGTGTACATTAATTTTATTTACTTTTATATAACTTTAGCCTATTTTTATGCACTACTTGTGTTTTATTAGTTGTCTTATCAACTATGGTTATATTATTTCTTAAGTCTATTTTCTTAATTTTGTAAGGTCCTCTATATCGTATTTCTAACTTATGACCTGCTTCATTTTTGAGTAAAACTAGATCTCTTATTTTAAAGTTATAATCAATTATATCCTTATCATAGTTTAATGTTTGTTTAATTTTATTTTTATCTAATAATTGTTGAGCTCTCTTATATGATACTTCTAACCTAAATTTTGTTTCGTTGGCATAGACCTCTATATTATATAGTGGTGCTACTTTATCTACATTAAAAATCTGAAAACTGTTAGGCGCTTTTGCAAAGACTAACTCATAGGTACAATAATTATGTATTGTTGAAGGTGTTGTATTAAAACAATAAGTAAAATATTTTAGCCATTCGTCCCAATCATATTTGTCTATAGATATATAGGAACGTACGTATTCATTGAAAGTTCTATGACTTTCTATTGTGCCTACTGTTTGGTGGTGATGAGCTGTCGAAGCTAATTTTTAAATTTTTAGTAGATTACAAAGTTCTGTTAATATCGAATTTTTATATTCTGTTCCCATGTCCGAAATGAACGTCTTCATTGGACCATAGGTAAGTATAAAATTTTCAAATACTGCCTTAGCGATTGTTTTAGCGCTTTTGTCTTGTATTGGTATAGTTACTAAATATTTAGTTAAATCACATATTATTGTGATTGCGTATTCATTTCCAAATAATGATTTTGGGAATGGTCCTATTGTGTCTACCACTACCGTATCAAATGGTTTTGTTGGCGTTGGTGTCACAGTCATTGGACTTTTGTTATGTTTTAAAGTTTTAGCAGTTTGACATTTATGACATGTTTTTACGTATTTAGATACATATGTCCTTGGACATATTTTTCCAATAGTAATATCTTTTTATTTTTTCTTTTGTTCTATATATTCCACAATGTCCTCCTTCTATTGGATCATCGTGATATTTCAGCATAATTTCAAGAATTGCCTTGGCAGTCTTATTATTGATTTGGGTCACCTTATTTAGTAGCGCTACTTTAATTTTATTTAATATTTTATTGCCCATAATTTTAAATTCATTTATAGAGATAAATTCGAAAATTTTCTCACTAGGTGTCACTTGTAAATTATATATATTGTGTTTACCGGCCACTTTTTCGAGCCTAGAGAAAAATTGTCCTAAATCAAAATTCTCTTTAGTAAACAAATTATTAATATGTATATATGTTACTATAGATTTTCCACGTTTGATATAACATCTTTCGGGGGAAATCTTTAGTTTATAGTATTTTCTGACGTCAGTGTTTGTTAAACGTACATATATACTGGGCTTATCATTATATTTATTTTTATCAAATTTATGCTGTTTATTTAGTGTATTACTATTCTTGTCTTTTGTATTGGTCATCGATCTAGTCGTGACTTTTAATATAGAACAAATTTTATTATTCATGTCTTTTAGGTCATTTATTGTAATTCGCGATAAAGCGTCGGCAACATAGTTATCTTTTCCCCTAAGATATTCTACTGTAAAATCATAATCTTCTAAATCTAGTCTAATTCTTGTTAACTTGGAGCTTGGGTTTTTCATTGAAAATAAATAAAAAAGTGGTCTATGATCAGTACGGACAAGAAAATGTTTTCCATATATATATGGTCTGAAGTGGGTAATTGCCCAATGAATTGCAGTCAATTCTTGCTCAATTGTTGATTTATTACTTTCTCCTTTTGTGAATGTTTTTGATGCATAAGCAATAGGTAAATATTTATCTTCGTGTTGTTGTGTTAAAACAGCACCACAAGCGTGTTTACTTGCATCTGTTGTTATACAAAATTCCTTGGCAAAATCAGGATACTGTAATAAGGTTGGACTCATTAATGCCCTTTTGAGATATTTAAATGCAAAATCACAATCTTTCGTCCATTCAAAGGGTGTATTTTTCTTGGATAATTTTGTTAAATGTCTGGAGTATTCAGAAAAATTTTTAATAAATCTTCGATAGTAGTTACAAAAAGCTACGAATCTTTTTGCACTATCTGCGTTAGTTGGTGTTGGATAGTTTTCAATGATTGAATATTTACTATCGTCTGGTAATATTCCTTTATCTGTACATTTGTGACCTAGGTATGTTACTTCTCTCATGAAGAATGAACATTTTTCAGGATGTAATTTAAGATTGTACTTTCGGCATAGATCGAAAACGTTTTTCAAATTCGAAAGCATGTGCTTTTCGGAGCATCCCAGTATGACTAAGTCATCCATATATAGAAAGGCTTGGTCTGCTTTTAAACCACTGAAAGCAAGTGTCATCATTCGTTGAAAGGAATTGGGTGCTATCTTTAAACCATAAGGTAATCTAGTAAATCTGTATGAACCATTGTTGGTTGAAAAAGCTGTTAAGTCTCTAGAGTTTTTCTCTAAACTGATCAGGTGAAATCCTGACATTAAGTCTAAACATGAAAAATATTTTGCTCTAGCTAGTTGGTCTAATATATTGTGGTGATACTTTGTATATTCCCACTTTGAAAATAGTTTTTAATTTAATCAATTATTCATTTTTTTATAATTTAAGTTTTGTTAATTGTCATTTGTTTTAGAATAAAATAAAGTTAGTTGAATTTAAAATTTATATGAAAAACCTCAACATTGGTGACCCCGACGGAAAAAAAATGCCAACAACAGATGAATTTGGATCCGCTTCGTCCTTACTTTCTGCTGAAATATCGCGAGTAACTGTACGTGTTCCACCATTCTGGCGTCAAAATCCAAAATTATGGTTTCGTCAGTTGGAATCACAATTTGTTACTTCATCGATAACAGCAGATGCAACAAAATACCACACATTGGTTGGATCAATTGAAAGCTCCATTTTAAATCATGTAAGTCACATTGTCGAAGACCCGCCGGCAGAAAATAAATATGAAACCCTAAAACTGGCATTGTTAAACGAGTTTGTCGAATTGGAGGAAAAACGACTTCGTCATCTTTTAGAAAACGTTACTCTTGGTGATAAGAAACCATCAACCCTATTAAGAGAGATGCGCACATTAGCTTCTGGAAAAGTATCTGAAGATTTACTGAAAACATTGTGGATGAAACGCCTTCCAAATTCAACAAAAGCCATATTATCGGTTAGTAACGATACTATTGATAAGCTGTCTATTATAGCTGATAAAATCCATGACCAGTCAGACGCCGCAAATGTGGTCAACACAGTTTCTCTAGATGATGACAGTAGAATCTCTTCAATAGAAAAGAAAATGGCTGAAGTCATATCAAAAATAGATGCTTTATCGACTTTTAATCATCGCCGTTCTAGAAGTGGATCAAGAAGTTTATCGCGTAATAGATCTCATTCTTCTTCTACAACATTATGCTGGTATCATCGTAAATTTGGCTCTCGTGCAACCAAATGTCGTGTTCCATGCTCTTTCAAATTTTCGGAAAACTCTTAGGCACTTCACCAACGGTGACGGGTGAAGGTGGCCAACAAATAAGTCGCCTGTTCATTCAAGATGCTGAGTCGAAGTACAGGTACCTGGTGCAGACATATCTGTTTACCCGGCCACAGAAGAGGAAAAATCGAAACCTCCCACTACATTTGTTCTTTATGCTGCTAACAATACAAAAATTCGAACGTATGGTAAAAAAGTTATTGATTGCAAGCTCGGACTACGACGCAGATTTCTCTGGTCATTTATTGTCGCTGACGTAACACGCCCAATAATAGGATCAGATTTTCTCGGAAACTATGGACTCCTAGTCGACATCAAAAACAACTGCTTAGTAGATTCTCTAACAAACATTAAGACGTTTGGCAGCAGTTCGCAATCAATAAATTTAACACTTAAAAGCGTTTCCGAAGATATGGGTAAGTTTAAATCAGTTCTGAAAGAATTCGCTGACGTTACAGTACCCAGTATGAAATTGCCACCGGTAAAATATTCGGTGATGCATGAAATTGAAACTAACGGTTCTAAGGTATATTCAAAACCACGAAGATTGTCGCCAGAAAAATTTAAAATTGCTAAGCAAGAATTCGAATATATGGTCAATTTAGGTATATGTCGCCCATCAAAAAGCTGTTGGTCAAGTCCTCTCCATATGGTACATAAAGGTAATGACATGTGGAGACCCTGCGGAGATTATAGGCTTCTGAACAAAATAACTGTTCCTGACCGTTACCCCGTACCACACATCCACGATTTTGCATATATGCTTGCCGGTAAAAAGGTATTTTCAAAAACTGATTTGGTTAAAGCATATTTCCAGATACCAGTAGCAGAGGTTGACATTCCCAAGACTGCGATCATTACTCCATTCGGTTTGTTTGAATTTACTCTAATGACGTTCGGTTTGTGTAATGCTGCGCAAACGTTCCAACGCTTCATTAACGAAGTTTTACGAGGTTTCAACTTCTGTTTTGCTTATATTGATGACATTCTTGTAGCATCCGACAATGATGAAGAGCACGAGAATCATCTACGTCAAATATTTTCGAAGTTACGTGAGTACGGAGTAACAATAAATTGCGAAAAATGTGAGTTTGGTAAACCTGATCTGAAGTTTTTAGGATACTTAATTTCTCAAGAAGGACTCAGACCGAATCCAGAACGTGTAGCGGCAATACAAAAATATACTTTACCGAAAACTGTTAAGGATTGAAGTAGGTTTCTTGGAACTTTAAATTTTTATCGACGTTTTATACCTAAAGCAGCTAGTGCTCAAGCAACTTTGAATTCTCTTAAATCTGGCCAGAAGAAAAATGATAAGAGATTGGTCGTGTGGACTCCTGAATTACGTGCCGCTTTTGATAAATGTAAGGCTCAATTAGCAAATGCTGCCCTTCTTTCCTATCCAACCGATTCTGCAGCAACTTCCTTGTTCGTAGACGCATCAGATGTTGGAATGGGTGCTGTACTTCAACAACATGTTGATGGCGCATGGAAACCCTTAGGATTTTATTCAAAAAAACTGTCAAGCACACAAAGAAGATATAGCGCATATGATCGTGAACTGCTTGCTGCATATTCTGGTCTTAAGTATTTTCAATATTTTCTAGAAGGACGTCAGCTCTGCATCTATACAGACCATAAGCCGCTGATTTTCGCATTCAATCAACGCCCAGAAAAGGCATAACCACGTCAACTACGGCATCTCGATTATATTGGTCAATATACAGTAGACATTCGTAATGTATCCGGTAAAGACAATATACCTGCTGATGCTTTATCACGTTTAGACATCATTTCAATGCTATCCTCACTGAATTATGAACTTCTAGCACAAGAACAAGCAAAAAACGCTGAGCTAGAATCACTTCAAAAATCGTCTTCATCAGGGTTAGTATTTAAATTGTTTCAAATGCCAAATACTAATATCAAAGTCATTTGCGATATATCGACCGGCAAAATTAGACCCTTCATAACAGAATGTTTTCGAAAAACCGTTTTTGACATGATTCACAATATGTCTCATCCTGGCTCAAAATCATCAATAAAGTTAATTTCCGATAGATTCGTCTGGCCAAACATGCGGAAAGATATTTCAACTTGGTCGAAATCTTGCAACAAGTGTCAACAATGCAAAGTTCAACGTCATACTAAAAGTCCAATCGTAGAATTTCTTGTTCCCGATGAAAGATTTAAAATTGTTAGTATAGATATAATTGGACCTCTCCCTCTGTCAGGTGAATATCGATACTGTCTGACATGCATTGACAGATTTACACGTTGGCCAGAGGCAATACCGCTGAGTGATATCACATCAGAATCAGTCGCAAAAGCATTTCTCAATGGATGGATATCAAGATTTGGTCTGCCTATGCAAGTTGTTACTGATCAAGGTCGTCAGTTCGAATCCTCGCTGTTTCGAGAGTTTTCTAAGCTTTTAGGAATTCGTGTACAACATACTACACCCTATCATCCTCAGGCAAATGGGCAGGTTGAACGATGGCATCGAACGCTTAAAGCAGCAATTATGTGCCATTCAAAATCTCGTTGGTCAGATGTTTTACCAATTGTTATGTTGGGATTGAGGACATCCATCAACCATGATTTGAAAGTGTCTCCTGCTGGATCAGTGTATGGTATGGAACTGACATTGCCAGGAGAATTTTTTGTTAATACAAAAATAAAAAATATTAATTCTGAATGGGTAAAACAGTTTAAGGAGGAAAATGAAAATATTAAAGCAGAGAAGGTCACAAGACACGGTCATACAAATGTACACGTACCCAAAAATTTGCATGAATCTCTATTTGTATTTATTAGATATGATGCTGTTCGACCACCTCTTCAACCTCCTTATAAAGGCCCTTTTCACGTAATATCAAAAAATGCAAAGACGTTTGTTGTTAATGTTAATGGTAAACCAAAAACAATATCTATAGATCGGCTGAAGCCTGCTATAGTTTTTAAATACACGCCTTCTTCTACATCTGAAATACCACAACGAATTCTTCGATCTGGTAAAATCGTACGAATTAATATATGACGTTAGTACTGGAGGAGGAGTAATGTGGTGATACTTTGTATATTCCCACTTTGAAAATAGTTTTTAATTTAATCCATTATTCATTTTTTTATAATTTAAAAAAAATTATAAAAAAAAAAAAAAAAATTTAAGTTTTGTTAATTCAGTTCTCGTGGTACCTTCATAGCGAACAGTCGAATAGCGGAATTTTACTTACTTACTTACTTACCAAACCAACAAAAATTACATATACAAAAAAAAAATATTAGTAGTACATATTATTCGTAATAGGTACATACATACTGTCTTTAATAACTAAGCTTTCTGCTTTGCTAATATTTTTTACATAGTAAAAATAACAAAAACAAAAAAACCGGAAAAAAAATCTTAAACAAGTGATATTGAGGAATACCTCAAAGTCAAACAAACAATCATAAATAACAAAAACAAAAAATACCGAAAATTAAAAAAAAAACATAAACGAATAACCCTTGAGGAATTCTTTGTATGAATTCCTCAAATACAGAAAAACTTGAAGTGAGTTCTAACGGCAGAAATGCTTATTTTACTGTGAGTTCTGAAACTCTGAATGAAAAAAATATAAAAAATAAATCTGATGAAAATCTTTTGTTAACGGCAACGCCAATTTTTCGTCAGCGATCAACTTCGCTTTGTCCAATGCCAAATAGTAATGATGCATTAACATTACAGTTGCCCAGTACTTCTTCATTTAAGTCAGTAATATCATCCCCTTCAGGCTCGTGTTTATCACTTAACAAAGTTATCACTACAGATAACAGCGGCTCGAAACTCAAGGTACAAGTTGGAATGGACAGATACATTACAATTTTAAAGCGCGGGCGAAGCCCGAATTCTTCAAAAATCTCATCTGCTCCAAAAGTGTCTAGGGATAACAGCGCAGCCTCAACTAATCGCCAAAACCGTTTTAAAATTTTTCAAGATGACAACGACAAACCCGAGGTATCCTCGAACAAAACATCCAAGCCGCCACCAATCTATTTGAGACAAAAAAATTCAAATGCCCTTATTAAAAAATTAATTTCGGTCATTGGTGAGAATAAATTTCACATTGTTCCAATAAAACGTGGCAACATCGATGAAACTAAAATCCAAATTTATGACGAAAAAGATTTCCGCAAAATGGTTGATGAATTTGAAAAAAGTAAAACAAGCTTCTACACATACCAGCTTAAGAGCGCTAAAGGCATGCAGATCGTATTGAAGGGCATAGATTCTTATGTAGTCCCCGAAGAAATAAAAGATGCACTCGTCCTCCAGGGGTTCAAGGTAAAAAATTTGTCCAATATAATAAATAGGGAAAAGATCCCTCAACCTCTATTTCGCGTTGAACTTGAGCCAAATGATATAAAATTGAAAAAGAGTGAGACCCATCCAATATATAATTTAATATCTCTTATATCGAAAAATAACCGTTGAAGAGCCACACAAGCGTTCAGGACCCGTACAGTGCCATAATTGTCAAGAATATGGCCATACTAAAACTTACTGCAAATTACCTACTGTTTGTGTCGTGTGCGGCGAGTTGCACGGCACTGCTAGTTGCAATAAACCGAAAGATCAAAGTAACAAAAAATGCAGTAATTGTGGAGAAAATCACACCGCTAACTACAGAGGTTGTCGTGTGTACTCTTTGGTAAAGAAGACTATGGTGCAAAAACCTAAATTAGCTCCAGCTCAATCAGCAAACGTTTACTCTACCACTTTTCAGCAAATGAGCCAACCAGTTACTTCCCGTGTATCGTATGCAGATGCTGCTAAGGCTAGTTCTATTCTGACACAAAATGTTTCACCGCAAAATAATTCTACAAATACAAACTCAAACTTTAATTATAATCGCCTTGAAGCCACTATTGAAAATCTCGTGCAAACTATAAACAATTTTACAACAAATATGACTACCATGATGCAAGAAATGTTGCGAATGCAGAATACTCTGCTTCAAGCAATACTAAATAAGCCATGAACACGTTAACAATATGTTTCTGGAACGCAAACGGCATTCGCCAACATAAAAATGAACTTGAGCACTTCCTCACGGAAAAAAATATTGATATAATGTTAGTATCTGAGACTCATTTGACTTCGAGAAGTCTTTTTAAAAATTATGGCTACACTATATATGATACAAAGGACCCTAGAGGAAGGGCTTGCGGTGGATCAGCAATTCTAATAAAGTCAAGACTCAAGCACTATGTTCTTGATAACATTTGTGAAGAATACCTACAAGCAACAAATATTGGCATTGAAAGTTTTTGTTCAAATTTCGTTATATCATCAATTTACTCCCCTCCCAGATTTTCAATCACTGAGAATCAATATGAGGATTTCTACAAATCTCTTGGACCTTGTTTTGTAGCAGCTGGAGACTACAATGCGAAACATACGTTCTGGGGTTCGCGCCTTGTTACACCCAGAGGTCGAGCATTGTTCAACACTATTTCAAAAATGGGCTTGGATGTCATTTCGAGTGGGGAGCCCACTTATTGGCCTACTGACATACAAAAAATTCCGGACGTTATAGATTTTGGCGTCATAAAAAATATCTCTAGGGATTTAATTCAAGTTCAAGCTTCTCTTGATCTCTCGTCCGATCACTCCCCGACGATCATCACAATTTGTAGCCCATTAAGAAGTAACTTACCTGACCCATATGTGAAGATGATCAATCGTGTAAATTGGCTGGGGTTCAAAAAATATCTCAGCAGTCATTGTACGGAAAACATTACGCTTAGAACACCCGATGATATTGAATCGAACATTGGCAATCTCAGCGAGAATATTAAACAGGCTGCTGAACATGCCACTATCTCCCATCCGCAGATTGGGTTTAATAAAATTTATTCTACAGACATTGAACGTCTCGTACGTGAAAAAAGAAGGGCTAGAAGGGAATGGCAACAGCACAGATCACCACAAAATAAAATCAGATTTAAAGAGTGCACTAAACGACTCCAAGAGTTGCTTGCATCTGAAAAAATTGCATCTCTTAAAAATTATCTGGAGGGTCTTGATGTTACACCGGCGTCTAATTACTCCTTGTGGCACGCTGCCAGAAAGCTTAAAACACCCGTTGAGTATAAGCCACCTCTACGCACATCTACCGGAGGTTGGGCAAGAAGCGATACTGAAAAAGGTAAAATATTTGCTGAGCACTTAAAATCCGTTTTTACGCCAAATATATGTACTGGTGTTGCTGATTTGCCGAATATAGTCGCTCTACCCCCTCAACACATAAAGTTTAAGACGCGTGATTTACAAAAATTAATTGCCGAACTCAACCCGAAGAAAGCTCCGGGTATTGATGGAATTAGTAATCAGATGCTGATGAACTTGCCTCGTATTGCAATGAGAATCCTGTTATTCATATTTAATGCTATTTTACGACTGGAGTATTATCCACACAACTGGAAACTTGCCAAGGTTAAAATGATTCCAAAGCCGGGCAAAGATATAACAAAGGCTGAGTCATATAGGCCAATAAGTCTACTATCTACAATTTCAAAGCTTTTCGAAAAACTGCTCAAAACAAAATTGTCCCCAATTCTAATTAGTAGTGGGTGCATACCAGACCATCAATTTGGTTTTAGAAGTCAGCATAGCACCATTGAACAAACTCACAGATTAGTTCAATTTATAAGAAGAACTTTTGAGGGAAAAAAGTATTGTTGTGCGCTGTTTATTGACGTTTCCCAGGCATTTGATAAAGTGTGGCATGAAGGCCTTATTTTAAAATTGAAGACTTACTTACCAATAAACATTTTAAATCTTTTGGAAAGTTACATTATTTCCCGTAAGTTCACTGTTGCGGAAGGAGACTTTACAAGTAGGCCTGAAACAATTTCATCTGGTGTGCCACAGGGGAGTATACTGGGACCAGTTTTATATTTAATTTATACTTGTGATATGCCTGTGAGCAGTAGTATCCATACTTCCACATTTGCCGACGATACAGCCTGCCTTAGTATGCATGAAAACCCTGATGAGGCATCCCGCAAACTCCAGGAACACATTAGCCAGATGGAGCTTTGGTTAAACTTATGGAGAATCAAGGTAAATGAACAAAAGTGTGTTCAAGTAACATTTACTTTACGAAGAGATACTTGTTCCCCCATTCGGATTAACAATCAAGTTGTTTCTCAACATTCACATGTGAAATATCTTGGTATACACCTTGATCGACGACTTACATGGAAACACCACATTGATTCTAAGTTAACTCAAATGAAACTTAAACTAACTCAGGTACATTGGCTGATTGGTCGAAATTCAACACTTAGCCTAGACTGTAAACTTTTAATATACAAGTCGCTTTTAAAGCCAATATGGTGCTACGGAATTCAACTATGGGGCACTGCTTCAGCTTCAAATGTAGAGAAAATTCAACGCAGGCAAAATAAAATTTTACGCATGATAACATCGGCTCCATGGTACATCAAAAATTCAAATATACATCGTGATTTGAATATGCCACTAGTGACTGAAGAAATTGCAAAATACGCTGGCAAATATTTAACAAAACTCGAGTCAGATCCTAATCCGCTTGCCCGTAATATTTTGAACTTTACTGGACACATCCGCCTAAAAAAGAGGGACACAATGGCTCTTATTCACAGCACTCCAGATGGGACTTCTTGAAAATACTTTTATTTTTTTTTCCTTTTGATTATCACTACTTACATACATATGTATTATATATAACTACTACTAAGCTTATGTCCGACATTGGTCGGGCCTAATTATATTTTTTAGATTTGAATACTTATTGTTAGTTCATATATGAAGATACAATAAATAAAAATTCATGCATAAAAAAAAAAAAAAAAAAGTTTTGTTAATTGTCATTTGTTTTAGAATAAAATAAAGTTAGTTGAATTTAAAATTTATATGAAAAACCTCAACAATATCATCAATTCTAGGTAATGGGAATTTATCTGCAATTAATTTTTATTTATTTGTCTGTAATCTATGACAAGTCTCCATCTTTTTTGGTCAGAGTTAGGAAGGGATTTCTTTGGTACTAACAAGACTGGACTGTTGTATTCAGAATAGGAAGGTTCAATAATCTCATCGTCTATTAATTTTTTCACTTGTTGGTCAATTTCTTCTTTATGTGTATGTGGTATACGATAATTTTTAATATATACTGGTTCTTTATCTTTTACTCTCAATTTTTGTTCATAAAATTATTAGTTGTTATTGTTTCTGATTCCAAACCGAAAATATCACTATATGTTGAACATAGTTTTGTTAATGTAGTTTTAAATTGTTGTGGAAAATGTTTCTGTAAAATTTTTATAATTTCTGATTTTCTTTTTGAGTTTTTGCCTAAATTTTCTTTGATAATTTCATAATCAGAGATGTTTTCGGTTTTTATGTTACTTTGTTTGATTTTAGTAATGGTGTTATTAGTGTTTAGATACGGATAAATGCTTTGGCAGATTTAACTAATGTATTTGGTACAAAAACACCTGGTTCAATTTCTTGATTTGGAATTAATAATTCATTATTTGAATTGGTAAAATTTACTTGACGTATGATTTCACATCTTGGAGGTATATTAATTTCATTGCAGTTATTCGTAATCGGTATATCTATTGTATGTGGTATATTAAATGGTCTAAGGATAAGGTAATCATTATCTTGTTTGAAATCCAATATACAGTTATAATGTTTCATAAAGTCCATGCCAATTATTCCATCGCATGGTATTGGAAAATTATTATCTACTACTTGGAAGTAATGTGGTATTAAAAAGTTTTTAAATTTTATATCGCAAAATGTATTTCCAATCGATTTTATATTACCCTGTCCTATTCCACTTAAAGTTGTTGTTTTTTTAGTGTTAATTTGGTTTTGTTTAAAAAATTTTGATTTTATTAATGAAATATCTGCGCCAGTATCTACTAAGAGTGTGAGTGTAGTGTTAGTATTGCCTAATTGAATATTTATAAAGAAGCTCAAGTTTAGATTAAGATGGTACATTTTTACTGATTTGATCCTAGGGGAAGTTCGGAGTTTTCCGAACCATTATCATTTGATTCTGTTGCTCTTACGTAGTTATTGTTCCTACGATTATTATTAAATCTTTGTTGGTTTCTGTAATAATTGTTATTATTATTATTGTTGTTATTATAGTTGTTATTATTTCTACGTGGGTAATTATTTCTCCTACGTGATCGTGTGTTATTACCACGGTAATTGTTTCCAGATTTGTACTTTTGTCCATAGTACAAAATAGTATTTTGTTGACCTGTGGCGTCTGTACAACTATTGACAAATTTACTTATAGCATCGTTCATGCTATTAATTTGTCCTGCCTCCATGATAAGCTTAACTTTATCTATGGTGCAGTTTTTAGTTAATGCCTTTACGGCAGTTTGTGTGGAATACTTTGTAGCTAGGTCGCATGACAATCCATCTGAAATGTATGCGGTTTCTAATGCCTTGGTTAAATTTTCTATTTCACTGCAATACGCGTTAGTAGTTTTATTGTTTTGTTTTATATTTAAAATTTTTGCCGTTAATACTTCCACAGATTCTCCCTTGACGCTAATTTTTAATTTGTTTATTATTTCGGATATAGTTGATTCATTATTTATTAGATTTCTGGCGTTTCCTTTTAATTTTGTTTTTATTAGTGATACTGCAACAGCTTCGTGAGTACCTTTTATTGAATCTACTAGGTATAAGGAGTCAACAAAGGATCGTAAATTTTCTGATTTTCCATCAAAGTCTATAATAAGCTTTGAAGCTGTATTTAAAAAGTCTACTACAGTTTGAGTCATTGTGGATTCAGTTATAGGCATAGAAATATTAAATGTTACACTTTCGTGTATTGAATTTGGTAGTTCAATTTGTATCGATTTTTTATCGGCTAGTTTTGAAATTCTGCTTGTTAAATCAAGGAAAAATGCGTCTGTTGCTCTTTGGTGAGCTACTGTTAGTCTATTGTAATAAACATTAAATAAAACTCTTATTTCTTCTAATTTTTTAAGAATTATTTGAAAATGATGAATAATTGTTTCATTTTTAATTGGTCTATCAATATTGATACACTTATATGACCGTTCTAAATCTTCTTTTATAATTCGTGCCTTATTCAAAATATCTTTCCAGTCCATCAGTAAATTAAAAAAAATTGCTAAAACGTTTAATTTGGTTATATTTTGTCTAAATCGTTTGCTTTACTGAAATCTTTGCTAAATATTCTATTTCTTGCTCTAAGGAAATTCCTTCTTTTTCAAAAATAACATTAATATTTTTTCTATTTATGTTATCCATTATAATGGCCTTACAAAATTAATTACATTAAAAAAATTAATTATAAAAGTACTATTAAACTTAAAATTTATTTATGTTAATATAGTGTTATAGTATTGAGGATAAGTAAAAAAAAATATGGTAGTTATAATGTTTGTCAACGGCGGTTAACGCCTACTGACCTAAGAGTGCACCGCAGTTAGTGCATTTCTTTATTATTTTTTTAGTGTTTTTGTTATACTTATTTGTTGTTAAATTTTGCTGGCATCTTCCTTGGTTGATTTATATTGCTGTCTTCCCCTTATGGTGGTGGCTTTTTATATTTGTTGGTGGTTATTTAGGTTGTAGTAAGTAATCTAATAACATCCCACAAGCTATGGGTATTGTTGTTGTTGCTCTCTTTTTGCTTTCGCTGCTGCTGGTAATCTAACTGATTTGTTGCGTAGTTGTTTTTACTTCTTTTGATCTATTCTGCCTTTTGGCCAGGCGGACATCTTCCACTGGCAGATCGTTTTTGGCTGATATGCCAGGACCCAAAAAAAAAAATTATTTCCGGGTGCTAAAAGTAGCACTCTCAGGAATTGGCAGGATCGCCATGTAATAAAAGTAATTTTATTTAATTATTTATAGTAGTTTGTTTTGATCAAATTTATTTTATTTATTTCAAAATAAAGATTATTTCCTGAGCTCAGCTTGGAGCTCTAGGAATGTTGTTTAATAATTAATTTTAAAATAAAAATACATTGTCTTATATACTAGTTATGAGAATAAAGCTTAACCTATCTTAACATAAGAGGGAAAAGAAAGGTATATGCTTAATAAGCAAATTGTTCCTTTTAGTTTCCCACGGTAGGCGTGCGGCGTGTGTCTCATAAGAAATTTGGAAAACATGGATTTTGTATTGTTTATATTTATTATATAAACACAGGTGGTTATTAATTATGATTCATTCAAATGCATTATGCTGCGGCCTTCGATCAGACTGGTGAGTGTCAAATAACATTTGTACAAAATACATATTTACGTTGCAGTCTGCCGAATGCATTTGCATGAGTGTCAAATGTCCAGCGCAAAAATAATTTCAATGCCATTGGATGTTATGTATATTGCGGTCAAGTTGACTTTAAATGTTTACTACGCAATGTTAGTCGTAGTGATAGTTAGAACACGCTACACCTCCACCTTTTATAAGAATGTTCATATAACGTTAAATTTATGGACATTCTTTTACAAATTTTGTTTTTCTTATGTAAATAATTTTGTGTTTTAAATTGTAAAGAAATATTTATTATTATTATTATTATATATGTATATGTATTCGTAGTCCGGACATACGTGTACATTAATTTTATTTACTTTTATATAACTTTAGCCTATTTTTATGCACTACTTGTGTTTTATTAGTTGTCTTATCAACTATGGTTATATTATTTCTTAAGTCTATTTTCTTAATTTTGTAAGGTCCTCTATATCGTATTTCTAACTTATGACCTGCTTCATTTTTGAGTAAAACTAGATCTCTTATTTTAAAGTTATAATCAATTATATCCTTATCATAGTTTAATGTTTGCTTAATTTTATTTTTATCTAATAATTGTTGAGCTCTCTTATATGATACTTCTAACCTAAATTTTGTTTCGTTGGCATAGACCTCTATATTATATAGTGGTGCTACTTTATCTACATTAAAAATCTGAAAACTGTTAGGCGCTTTTGCAAAGACTAACTCATAGGTACAATAATTATGTATTGTTGAAGGTGTTGTATTAAAACAATAAGTAAAATATTTTAGCCATTCGTCCCAATCATATTTGTCTATAGATATATAGGAACGTACGTATTCATTGAAAGTTCTATGACTGTCTATTGTGCCTACTGTTTGGTGGTGATGAGCTGTCGAAGCTAATTTTTAAATTTTTAGTAGATTACAAAGTTCTGTTAATATCGAATTTTTATATTCTGTTCCCATGTCCGAAATGAACGTCTTCATTGGACCATAGGTAAGTATAAAATTTTCAAATACTGCCTTAGCGATTGTTTTAGCGCTTTTGTCTTGTATTGGTATAGTTACTAAATATTTAGTTAAATCACATATTATTGTGATTGCGTATTCATTTCCAAATAATGATTTTTGGAATGGTCCTATTGTGTCTACCACTACCGTATCAAATGGTTTTGTTGGCGTTGGTGTCACAGTCATTGGACTTTTGTTATGTTTTAAAGTTTTAGCAGTTTGACATTTATGACATGTTTTTACGTATTTAGATATGTCCTTGGACATATTTTTCCAATAGTAATATCTTTTTATTTTTTCTTTTGTTCTATATATTCCACAATGTCCTCCTTCTATTGGATCATCGTGATATTTCAGCATAATTTCAAGAATTGCCTTGGCAGTCTTATTATTGATTTGGGTCACCTTATTTAGTAGCGCTACTTTAATTTTATTTAATATTTTATTGCCCATAATTTTAAATTCATTTATAGAGATAAATTCGAAAATTTTCTCACTAGGTGTCACTTGTAAATTATATATATTGTGTTTACCGGCCACTTTTTCGAGCCTAGAGAAAAATTGTCCTAAATCAAAATTCTCTTTAGTAAACAAATCATTAATATGTATATATGTTACTATAGATTTTCCACGTTTGATATAACATCTTTCGGGGGAAATCTTTAGTTTATAGTATTTTCTGACGTCAGTGTTTGTTAAACGTACATATATACTGGGCTTATCATTATATTTATTTTTATCAAATTTATGCTGTTTATTTAGTGTATTACTATTCTTGTCTTTTGTATTGGTCATCGATCTAGTCGTGACTTTTAATATAGAACAAATTTTATTATTCATGTCTTTTAGGTCATTTATTGTAATTCGCGATAAAGCGTCGGCAACATAGTTATCTTTTCCCCTAAGATATTCTACTGTAAAATCATAATCTTCTAAATCTAGTCTAATTCTTGTTAGCTTGGAGCTTGGGTTTTTCATTGAAAATAAATAAAAAAGTGGTCTATGATCAGTACGGACAAGAAAATGTTTTCCATATATATATGGTCTGAAGTGGGTAATTGCCCAATGAATTGCAGTCAATTCTTGCTCAATTGTTGATTTATTACTTTCTCCTTTTGTGAATGTTTTTGATGCATAAGCAATAGGTAAATGTTTATCTTCGTGTTGTTGTGTTAAAACAGCACCACAAGCGTGTTTACTTGCATCTGTTGTTATACAAAATTCCTTGGCAAAATCAGGATACTGTAATAAGGTTGGACTCATTAATGCCCTTTTGAGATATTTAAATGCAAAATCACAATCTTTCGTCCATTCAAAGGGTGTATTTTTCTTGGATAATTTTGTTAAATGTCTGGAGTATTCAGAAAAATTTTTAATAAATCTTCGATAGTAGTTACAAAAAGCTACGAATCTTTTTGCACTATCTGCGTTAGTTGGTGTTGGATAGTTTTCAATGATTGAATATTTACTATCGTCTGGTAATATTCCTTTATCTGTACATTTGTGACCTAGGTATGTTACTTCTCTCATGAAGAATGAACATTTTTCAGGATGTAATTTAAGATTGTACTTTCGGCATAGATCGAAAACGTTTTTCAAATTCGAAAGCATGTGCTTTTCGGAGCATCCCAGTATGACTAAGTCATCCATATATAGAAAGGCTTGGTCTGGTTTTAAACCACTGAAAGCAAGTGTCATCATTCGTTGAAAGGAATTGGGTGCTATCTTTAAACCATAAGGTAATCTAGTAAATCTGTATGAACCATTGTTGGTTGAAAAAGCTGTTAAGTCTCTAGAGTTTTTCTCTAAACTGATCAGGTTAAATCCTGACATTAAGTCTAAACATGAAAAATATTTTGCTCTACCTAGTTGGTCTAATATATTGTGGTGATACTTTGTATATTCCCACTTTGAAAATAGTTTTTAATTTAATCAATTATTCATTTTTTTATAATTTAAGTTTTGTTAATTGTCATTTGTTTTAGAATAAAATAAAGTTAGTTGAATTTAAAATTTATATGAAAAACCTCAACATTGGTGACCCCGACGGAAAAAAAAATGCCAACAACAGATGAATTTGGATCCGCTTCGTCCTTACTTTCTGCTGAAATATCGCGAGTAACTGTACGTGTTCCACCATTCTGGCGTCAAAATCCAAAATTATGGTTTCGTCAGTTGGAATCACAATTTGTTACTTCATCGATAACAGCAGATGCAACAAAATACCACACATTGGTTGGATCAATTGAAAGCTCCATTTTAAATCATGTAAGTCACATTGTCGAAGACCCGCCGGCAGAAAATAAATATGAAACCCTAAAACTGGCATTGTTAAACGAGTTTGTCGAATCGGAGGAAAAACGACTTCGTCATCTTTTAGAAAACGTTACTCTTGGTGATAAGAAACCATCAACCCTATTAAGAGAGATGCGCACATTAGCTTCTGGAAAAGTATCTGAAGATTTACTGAAAACATTGTGGATGAAACGCCTTTCAAATTCAACAAAAGCCATATTATCGGTTAGTAACGATACTATTGATAAGCTGTCTATTATAGCTGATAAAATCCATGACCAGTCAGACGCCGCAAATGTGGTCAACACAGTTTCTCTAGATGATGACAGTAGAATCTCTTCAATAGAAAAGAAAATGGCTGAAGTCATATCAAAAATAGATGCTTTATCGACTTTTAATCATCGCCGTTCTAGAAGTGGATCAAGAAGTTTATCGCGTAATAGATCTCATTCTTCTTCTACAACATTATGCTGGTATCATCGTAAATTTGGCTCTCGTGCAACCAAATGTCGTGTTCCATGCTCTTTCAAATTTTCGGAAAACTCTTAGGCACTTCACCAACGGTGACGGGTGAAGGTGGCCAACAAATAAGTCGCCTGTTCATTCAAGATGCTGAGTCGAAGTACAGGTACCTGGTGCAGACATATCTGTTTACCCGGCCACAGAAGAGGAAAAATCGAAACCTCCCACTACATTTGTTCTTTATGCTGCTAACAATACAAAAATTCGAACGTATGGTAAAAAAGTTATTGATTGCAAGCTCGGACTACGACGCAGCTTTCTCTGGTCATTTATTGTCGCTGACGTAACACGCCCAATAATAGGATAAGATTTTCTCGGAAACTATGGACTCCTAGTCGACATCAAAAACAACTGCTTAGTAGATTCTCTAACAAACATTAAGACGTTTGGCAGCAGTTCGCAATCAATAAATTTAACACTTAAAAGCGTTTCCGAAGATATGGGTAAGTTTAAATCAGTTCTGAAAGAATTCGCTGACGTTACAGTACCCAGTATGAAATTGCCACCGGTAAAATATTCGGTGATGCATGAAATTGAAACTAACGGTTCTAAGGTATATTCAAAACCACGAAGATTGTCGCCAGAAAAATTTAAAATTGCTAAGCAAGAATTCGAATATATGGTCAATTTAGGTATATTTCGCCCATCAAAAAGCTGTTGGTCAAGTCCTCTCCATATGGTACATAAAGGTAATGACATGTGGAGACCCTGCGGAGATTATAGGCTTCTGAACAAAATAACTGTTCCTGACCGTTACCCCGTACCACACATCCACGATTTTGCATATATGCTTGCCGGTAAAAAGGTATTTTCAAAAATTGATTTGGTTAAAGCATATTTCCAGATACCAGTAGCAGAGGTTGACATTCCCAAGACTGCGATCATTACTCCATTCGGTTTGTTTGAATTTACTCTAATGACGTTCGGTTTGTGTAATGCTGCGCAAACGTTCCAACGCTTCATTAACGAAGTTTTACGAGGTTTCAACTTCTGTTTTGCTTATATTGATGACATTCTTGTAGCATCCGACAATGATGAAGAGCACGAGAATCATCTACGTCAAATATTTTCGAAGTTACGTGAGTACGGAGTAACAATAAATTGCGAAAAATGTGAGTTTGGTAAACCTGATCTGAAGTTTTTAGGATACTTAATTTCTCAAGAAGGACTCAGACCGAATCCAGAACGTGTAGCGGCAATACAAAAATATACTTTACCGAAAACTGTTAAGGATTGAAGTAGGTTTCTTGGAACTTTAAATTTTTATCGACGTTTTATACCTAAAGCAGCTAGTGCTCAAGCAACTTTGAATTCTCTTAAATCTGTCCAGAAGAAAAATGATAAGAGATTGGTCGTGTGGACTCCTGAATTACGTGCCGCTTTTGATAAATGTAAGGCTCAATTAGCAAATGCTGCCCTTCTTTCCTATCCAACCGATTCTGCAGCAACTTCCTTGTTCGTAGACGCATCAGATGTTGGAATGGGTGCTGTACTTCAACAACATGTTGATGGCGCATGGAAACCCTTAGGATTTTATTCAAAAAAACTGTCAAGCACACAAAGAAGATATAGCGCATATGATCGTGAACTGCTTGCTGCATATTCTGGTCTTAAGTATTTTCAATATTTTCTAGAAGGACGTCAGTTCTGCATCTATACAGACCATAAGACGCTGATTTTCGCATTCAATCAACGCCCAGAAAAGGCATCACCACGTCAACTACGGCATCTCGATTATATTGGTCAATATACAGTAGACATTCGTAATGTATCCGGTAAAGACAATATACCTGCTGATGCTTTATCACGTTTAGACATCATTTCAATGCTATCCTCACTGAATTATGAACTTCTAGCACAAGAACAAGCAAAAAACGCTGAGCTAGAATCACTTCAAAAATCGTCTTCATCAGGGTTAGTATTTAAATTGTTTCAAATGCCAAATACTAATATCAAAGTCATTTGCGATATATCGACCGGCAAAATTAGACCCTTCATAACAGAATGTTTTCGAAAAACCGTTTTTGACATGATTCACAATATGTCTCATCCTGGCTCAAAATCATCAATAAAGTTAATTTCCGATAGATTCGTCTGGCCAAACATGCGGAAAGATATTTCAACTTGGTCGAAATCTTGCAACAAGTGTCAACAATGCAAAGTTCAACGTCATACTAAAAGTCCAATCGTAGAATTTCTTGTTCCCGATGAAAGATTTAAAATTGTTAGTATAGATATAATTGGACCTCTCCCTCTGTCAGGTGAATATCGATACTGTCTGACATGCATTGACAGATTTACACGTTGGGCAGAGGCAATACCGCTGAGTGATATCACATCAGAATCAGTCGCAAAAGCATTTCTCAATGGATGGATATCAAGATTTGGTCTGCCTATGCAAGTTGTTACTGATCAAGGTCGTCAGTTCGAATCCTCGCTGTTTCGAGAGTTTTCTAAGCTTTTAGGAATTCGTGTACAACATACTACACCCTATCATCCTCAGGCAAATGGGCAGGTTGAACGATGGCATCGAACGCTTAAAGCAGCAATTATGTGCCATTCAAAATCTCGTTGGTCAGATGTTTTACCAATTGTTATTTTGGGATTGAGGACATCCATCAACCATGATTTGAAAGTGTCTCCTGCTGGATCAGTGTATGGTATGGAACTGACATTGCCAGGAGAATTTTTTGTTAATACAAAAATAAAAAATATTAATTCTGAATGGGTAAAACAGTTTAAGGAGGATATGGAAAATGTTAAAGCAGAGAAGGTCACAAGACACGGTCATACAAATGTACACGTACCCAAAAATTTTCATGAATCTCTATTTCTATTTATTAGATATGATGCTGTTCGACCACCTCTTCAACCTCCTTATAAAGGCCCTTTTCACGTAATATCAAAAACTGCAAAGACGTTTGTTGTTAATGTTAATGGTAAACCAAAAACAATATCTATAGATCGGCTGAAGCCTGCTATAGTTTTTAAATACACGCCTTCTTCTACATCTGAAATACCACAACGAATTCTTCGATCTGGTAAAATCGTACGAATTAATATATGACGTTAGTACTGGAGGAGGAGTAATGTGGTGATACTTTGTATATTCCCACTTTGAAAATAGTTTTTAATTTAATCCATTATTCATTTTTTTATAATTTAAGTTTTGTTAATTGTCATTTGTTTTAGAATAAAATAAAGTTAGTTGAATTTAAAATTTATATGAAAAACCTCAACAATATCATCAATTCTAGGTAATGGGAATTTATCTGCAATTAATTTTTATTTATTTGTCTGTAATCTATGACAAGTCTCCATCTTTTTTGGTCAGAGTTAGGAAGGGATTTCTTTGGTACTAACAAGACTGGACTGTTGTATTCAGAATAGGAAGGTTCAATAATCTTATCGTCTATTAATTTTTTCACTTGTTGGTCAATTTCTTCTTTATGTGTATGTGGTATACGATAATTTTTAATATATACTGGTTCTTTATCTTTTACTCTCAATTTTTGTTCATAAAAATTATTAGTTGTTATTGTTTCTGATTCCAAACCGAAAATATCACTATATGTTGAACATAGTTTTGTTAATGTAGTTTTAAATTGTTGTGGAAAATGTTTCTGTAAAGTTTTTATAATTTCTGATTTTCTTTTTGAGTTTTTGCCTAAATTTTCTTTGATAATTTCATAATCAGAGATGTTTTCGGTTTTTATGTTACTTTGTTTGATTTTAGTAATGGTGTTATTAGTGTTTAGATACGGATAAATGCTTTGTCAGATTTAACTAATGTATTTGGTATAAAAACACCTGGTTCAATTTCTTGATTTGGAATTAATAATTCATTATTTGAATTGGTAAAATTTACTTGACGTATGATTTCACATCTTGGAGGTATATTAATTTCATTGCAGTTATTCGTAATCGGTATATCTATTGTATGTGGTATATTAAATGGTCTAAGGATAAGGTAATCATTATCTTGGTTGAAATCCAATATACAGTTATAATGTTTCATAAAGTCCATGCCAATTATTCCATCGCATGGTATTGGAAAATTATTATCTACTACTTGGAAGTAATGTGGTATTAAAAAGTTTTTAAATTTTATATCGCAAAATGTATTTCCAATCGATTTTATATTACCCTGTCCTATTCCACTTAAAGTTGTTGTTTTTTTAGTGTTAATTTGGTTTTGTTTAAAAAATTTTGATTTTATTAATGAAATATCTGCGCCAGTATCTACTAAGAGTGTGAGTGTAGTGTTAGTATTGCCTAATTGAATATTTATAAAGAAGCTCAAGTTTAGATTAAGATGGTACATTTTTACTGATTTGATCCTAGGGGAAGTTCGGAGTTTTCCGAACCATTATCATTTGATTCTGTTGCTCTTACGTAGTTATTGTTCCTACGATTATTATTAAATCTTTGTTGGTTTCTGTAATAATTGTTATTATTATTATTGTTGTTATTATAGTTGTTATTATTTCTACGTGGGTAATTATTTCTCCTACGTGATCGTGTGTTATTACCACGGTAATTGTTTCCAGATTTGTACTTTTGTCCATAGTACAAAATAGTATTTTGTTGACCTGTGGCGTCTGTACAACTATTGACAAATTTACTTATAGCATCGTTCATGCTATTAATTTGTCCTGCCTCCATGATAAGCTTAACTTTATCTATGGTGCAGTTTTTAGTTAATGCCTTTACGGCAGTTTGTGTGGAATACTTTGTAGCTAGGTCGTATGACAATCCATCTGAAATGTATGCGGTTTCTAATGCCTTGGTTAAATTTTCTATTTCACTGCAATACGCGTTAGTAGTTTTATTGTTTTGTTTTATATTTAAAATTTTTGCCGTTAATACTTCCACAGATTCTCCCTTGACGCTAATTTTTAATTTGTTTATTATTTCGGATATAGTTGATTCATTATTTATTAGATTTCTGGCGTTTCCTTTTAATTTTGTTTTTATTAGTGATACTGCAACAGCTTCGTGAGTACCTTTTATTGAATCTACTAGGTATAAGGAGTCAACAAAGGATCGTAAATTTTCTGATTTTCCATCAAAGTCTATAATAAGCTTTGAAGCTGTATTTAAAAAGTTTACTACAGTTTGAGTCATTGTGGATTCAGTTATAGGCATAGAAATATTAAATGTTACACTTTCGTGTATTGAATTTGGTAGTTCGATTTGTATCGATTTTTTATCGGCTAGTTTTGAAATTCTGCTTGTTAAATCAAGGAAAAATGCGTCTGTTGCTCTTTGGTGAGCTACTGTTAGTCTATTGTAATAAACATTAAATAAAACTCTTATTGCTTCTAATTTTTTAAGAATTATTTGAAAATGATGAATAATTGTTTCATTTTTAATTGGTCTATCAATATTGATACACTTATATGACCGTTCTAAATCTTCTTTTATAATTCGTGCCTTATTCAAAATATCTTTCCAGTCCATCAGTAAATTAAAAAAAATTGCTAAAACGTTTAATTTGGTTATATTTTGTCTAAATCGTTTGCTTTACTGAAATCTTTGCTAAATATTCTACTTCTTGCTCTAAGGAAATTCCTTCTTTTTCAAAAATAATATTAATATGTTTTTTGTTTTGTTTTCTATTTATGTTATCCATTATAATGGCCTTACAAAATTAATTACATTAAAAAAATTAATTATAAAAGTACTATTTAACTTAAAATTTATTTATGTTAATATAGTGTTATCAGTTCTCGTTGTACCTTCATAGTGAACAGACGTAATAGCGGAATTTTTCTTACATGCAAACTAAAAAAAAAATACAAAAAATATTCGTAGTACATATTGACTTTAATAAATAAGCTTTATTTGCTTTGCAAATATTTTTTACATATAGAAACAACAAAAACAAAAAAAAAACCGTAAACAAAAAAAGCAAACAAAGTGCCCTTGAGGAATACTCTATATGAGTACCTCAAAGGAAAAAAATAGTGAAATGAGTTCTAACGGCAGAAATGCCTATTTTACTGTGAGTTTTGAAGCTCATAATGATAACTATAAAAATAAAAAATCTGATAATAGACTTGCTGTGAGTTCTGAAGCTCTTAATAAAAATCAAAAATCTGATAATAGACTTTTTCTAACGGCAAAACCACAGTTTCGTCAGCGATCAACTTCGCTTTGTCCAATGCCAACTAGTGAATCGTTGACATTATTGCCTAGTACTTCTACATTTAACTCAGCGATATCGCCCGCTTCGGGCTCGGGGTCATCACTTAAACAAGTTGTCACTGAAGATAAGAGTAGCCCAAAACCCAAGTAGGAATGGACAGATATATCACAATTTCAAAGCGCGGGCGAAGCCCAAATTCATCAAAAATTTCATCGGTTCCCAAGATATCCAGGGATAACGACGTCGCAGCCGTTAACCGTCAAAATTGTTTTTCAATATTGCAAGCAAATAACGACCAACCCGCTGTTTCATCCAAAAAAACTTCCAAGCCACCACCAATATACCTGAGAAAAAAAAATTCGAACGCCCTTATTAAAAAATTAGTCTCGGCAGTTGGTGAGAACGCATTTCACGTTATTCCAATAAAACGTGGTAAAATTGATGAAACGAAAATTCAAATATACGAAGAAAAAGATTTCCGCAAAATCATTACTGATTTCGAAAAAAATAAAACTAATTTTTATACTTATCAGCTTAAAAGTGCTAAAGGTATGCAGAACGTATTGAAATGATATACAGTTGAAAAAAAAACGAGACACATCCAATTTATAGCCTAAAATACCTTTTATACCGAAAAATTACAGTTAAAGAGCCACATAAGCGTTCAGGTCCCGTACAGTGCCACAATTGCCAAGAATATGGTCATACAAAAACTTACTGCAATTTACCTACAGTTCGTGTTATCTGCGGTGAATTGCACGGTACTGCTAGCTGCACGAAGCCAAAAGATCAAGCAGAAAAAAAATTCAGTAATTGTGGAGGAAACCACACCGCTAACTATAGAGGATGCCCTGTATATTCTTTTGTTAAACAGGCTATGGGTCAAAAACCTAAACTAGCTCCAGCTCAATCAGCAAACGCTTACTCTGCCACTCTTCCTCAAACAAGCCAACCAGTTAGTTCACGTGTATCGTATGCCGATGCTGCTAAGACTAGTTCTATTCCCATACAAAATGTTCCACCGCCAAATAATTCAACGAATGCAAACTCAAGCTTTAACTTTAGTCGCCTTGAAGCTACTATTGAGAATTTGGTGCTAACTATTAATAGTTTTACAACAAATATGACTAGCATGATGCAAGAAATGCTGCGAATGCAGAATACATTGCCTCAAGCTTTAGTTAACAAACCATGAACACGTTAAAAATATGTTTCTGGAACGCAAACGGCATTCGCCAACATAAAAATGAACTTTAGCACTTCCTTACGGAAAAAAATATTGATATAATGTTGGTCTCAGAGACTCATTTGACTTCGAGAAGCCTTTTTAAAATTTCTGGATACACCTTATATGATTCAAAGGACCCGAGAGGAAGAGCGTGCGGTGGATCAGCAATTCTTATAAAGTCTAGACTCAAACATTATATTATTGACAACATTTGTGAGGAACATCTACAAGCAACGAATATTTGTGTTGAAAATTTTTGCACAAATTTTGTGATATCATCAATTTACTCCCCTCCCAGATTCGGAATTACTGAGAATCAATACGAGGATTTCTATAGATCTCTTGGCCCTTGTTTCGTGGCAGCTGGCGACTATAATGCTAAACATACGTTCTGGGGTTCGCGTCATATTACACCCAGAGGTCGAGCATTGTTCAACACAATTTCAAAAATGGGCTTGGACGTCATTTCGAGTGGGGAGCCTACTTACTGGTCAACTGACATAAATAAAATTCCGGATGTAATAGATTTTGGCGTTAGAAAAATATCTCTAGGGATTTAATTAACGTTGAAGCTTCTTTAGATCTCTCGTCCGATCACTCTCCCACGATCGTTACAATCTGTAGCCCACAGAGAAGTGATTTACCTCACTCGTATGTGAAGATGATCAATCGTATAAATTGGCTGCGATTCAAAAAATATCTTAGTAGTCATTGCACGGAAAACATTACGCTAAGAACACCCGAGGATATTGAAGCTAACATCGCCAACCTTAACGAAATGATTGCGCAGGCTGCTGAACATGCTACTACCTCCCATCCGCAGACTGGATTTAATAAAATTTATTCTACAAAAAAGAAGAGCTAGAAGGGAATGGCAACAGCACAGATCACCACAACTTAAAATCAGATTTAAAGAGTGCACTAAACGACTCCAAGAGTTACTTGCAATTGAAAAAACTGCATCTCTTAAAAATTATCTGGAAGGTCTTGATGTCACTCCAGCATCTAATTACTCTTTGTGGCGCGCTGCTAGAAAGCTGAAAACCCCCGTTGAGTTTAAACCACCTCTGCGCACATCTAACGGAGGTTGGGCAAGAAGTGATACTGAAAAAGCTAACATATTTGCAAATCATTTAAAATACGTATTTACCCCAAACACATGTACTGGTGTTGCTGATTTGCCGAGTGTAGTTGCTCTACCCCCGCGACCCATAAAGTTTAAGATGCGCGATGTACATAAAATAATTGCTGAACTTAATCCGAAGAAAGCTCCAGGTATGGATGGCATTAGCAACAAGATGCTGATGAACTTGCCTCATATTGCAATAAGAATCCTGCTATTTATTTTTAATGCCATTTTACGAATGCAGTATTTTCCACATAACTGGAAACTTGCCAAGATTAAAATGATTCCGAAGCCGGGCAAAGATCTTACCAAGGCTGAGTCATATAGGCCTATAAGCTTACTATCAACAGTTTCAAAACTTTTCGAAAAGCTGCTCATGACTAAATTGTCCATAATTTTAGCTGATAATGGGTGCATCCCGGACCATTAATTTGGCTTTAGAAGTCAGCATAGCACTATTGAGCAAACGCATAGATTGGTTCAAGTTATAAGGAGGACTTTTGAAGAAAAGAAGAAGTTCTGCCCTTTTTATTGATGTTTCTCAGGCATTTGACAAAGTATGGCACAAAGGCCTATTTTTAAAATTGAAGATATATTTTCCAATAAATATAGAACAACTTTTGGAAAGTTACATTGTTGATAGGAAGTTTACTGTTGTGGAAGGAGACTTCATGAGTGTGCCCGAATCTATATCTTCTGGTGTGCCACAGGGTAGTATTTTGGGGCCAGTCTTGTATTTAATATATACCTGTGATATGCCTGTGAGCAATAACATCCACACTTCTACATTTGCCGATGATACAGCCTGTATGAGTATGCACAAAAACCCTGATGAGGCATCCCGCAATCTCCAAGCACACATTACCCAGCTTGAAAGATGGTTGAACTTATGGAGAATTAAAGTAAATGAACAAAAGTGTGTTCATATAACGTTTACCCTAAGAAAAGATACCTGTTCCCCCATTCGAATCAATAATCAAAATATTCCTCAACATTCTCAAGTGAAATACCTTGGCATACACCTTGATCGAAGGCTTACATGGCAACATCATATTGACGCTAAACTAATTCAAATGAAACTTAAGTTAACTCAAATACATTGGTTGATTGGCAGAAATTCAACACTCAGTCTAGACTGCAAACTTTTGATATACAAGTTGCTTTTGAAGCCAATATGGTGCTACGGAATTCAGCTATGGGGCACTGCTTCAGCTTCAAATGTGGATAGAATCTAACGACAGCAAAACAAAATTTTACGGTTAATAACATCGGCTCCATGGTACATCAAAAATTCAAATATACATCGTGATTTAAATATGCCACTAGTGACTGAAGAAATCGCAAAATACGCAGGTAAATATTTAACAAAACTCGAGTCACATCCTAATCCGCTTGCTCGTAATATCTTGAACTTTACTGGACATATCCGCCTAAAAAAGAGGGACACAAGGGCTCTAATAGTCAGCACCCCAAATGATACTTCTTGAAAATAATTATTGTGCTTAATACGAAATTTATGTATTATTAATTACTATCTCTAAGTTTATGTCCGATACTGGTCGGGCCTAATAATTATATATAGATTTAAGATTTGAATACTTATTGTTAGTTCATATTTTGAAGATACAATTAATAAATATATGTATGTAAAAAAAAAAATATATATATATATAGTGTTATAGTATTGAGGATAAGTAAAAAAATATGGTAGTTATAATGTTTGTCAACGGCGGTTAACGCCTACTGACCTAAGAGTGCACCGCAGTTAGTGCACTTCTTTATTATTTTTTTAGTGTTTTTGTTATACTTATTTGTTGTTAAATTTTGCTGGCATCTTCCTTGGTTGATTTATATTGCTGTCTTCCCCTTATGGTGGTGGCTTTTTATATTTGTTGGTGGTTATTTAGGTTGTAGTAAGTAATCTAATAACATCCCACAAGCTATGGGTATTGTTGTTGTTGCTCTCTTTTTGCTTTCGCTGCTGCTGGTAATCTAACTGATTTGTTGCGTAGTTGTTTTTACTTCTTTTGATCTATTCTGCCTTTTGGCCAGGCGGACATCTTCCACTGGCAGATCGTTTTTGGCTGATATGCCAGGACCCAAAAAAAATTATTTCCGGGTGCTAAAAGTAGCACTCTCAGGAATTGGCAGGATCGCCATGTAATAAAAGTAATTTTATTTAATTATTTATAGTGGTTTGTTTTGATCAAATTTATTTTATTTATTTCAAAATAAAGATTATTTCCTGAGCTCAGCTTGGAGCTCTAGGAATGTTGTTTAATAATTAATTTTAAAATAAAAATACATTGTCTTATATACTAGTTATGAGAATAAAGCTTAACCTATCTTAACATAAGAGGGAAAAGAAAGGTATATGCTTAATAAGCAAATTGTTCCTTTTAGTTTCCCACGGTAGGCGTGCGGCGTGCGTCTCATAAGAAATTTGGAAAACATGGATTTTATATTGTTTATATTTATTATATAAACACATGTGGTTATTAATTATGATTCATTCAAATGCATTATGCTGCGGCCTTCGATCAGACTGGTGAGTGTCAAATAACATTTGTACAAAATACATATTTACGTTGCAGTCTGCCGAATGCATTTGCATGAGTGTCAAATGTCCAGCGCAAAAATAATTTGAATGCCATTGGATGTTATGTATATTGCGGTCAAGTTGACTTTAAATGTTTACTACGCAATGTTAGTCGTAGTGATAGTTAGAACACGCTACACTCTCCTGTAAACTTACAATTATTTGAATTAGGGCCTTTCTACTTGTGACCAACGATAAATATGCTACAAATTAAATAATTTTTACATACATATGTGTATATACAATAAGAGGTTTTGGTACCATTTAAATTTTTTTATATATCTCATTTTTTACATCTCACCCATACATAATTACATACATGTATATTTCTTCATTATGTACATATAAATATGTATGTATGTATATATTAATTTGAAATATATATATATATATATATATATATATATATGTAGAATCGAAAATATATATATATATATATATATATATATATATATATGTAGAATCGAAAATAAACAACTGCATCATTAATTGTAATAAATTATATTAAGTTCTTCCGTTTATTCTCTTTTCATTTCTTAGTTTTACAAATATTTAGTTGTGTTTACTTAACTGTATTTATTACTGTTTTCCTCATTATGTTTGTTACACTTTTATTTTACTTCAGTTCATTTCATTTAATTATTACTTATTCTTTTGTTCTAAATTTATTAAATTTGTTTAGTTAATAAGGTGATAATAATTGCCGGCGGGGTTTAGCGACCACTTTATTCTTTACTGTCCTGTCTACTACTCTCTACTATTCTATTCAAGTCTTGTGTTCGTAGTTGTCTGCAGTATTGTCAATTTAGGTAGTTCCGTGTTGCCGCCTTGTTAGGTCGGGATCCCACATATATGTATTTACATACATAAGCATGTATTAAAGTCCTGCACAAGACCATTTATAAGAACTTTCAAGACATGAGGGATTTTTCAAATGCTTTACTACAGCGAAGTCTTATAAAACAAACGCTAAGCAACACTGTTTGCAAGAACTTGTTTCAGTTATTGCAAGTATAGGAGTAAAGAAGAAAATACTTCGTGACTGAAAAATTTGTGATGCTCCTTTCTACGCATGGGCGCGTATACAAGCGTCATGCATGTACATACACACACACGTTGTGTGTATGCTCTTTTATTTTGCTGCACACAATCAAACGTTCACATGCATTTACATTAGTTGTGTGCGCTTGCTTAAAAAAAACCTCCCTTAAACACATAATAGCTTACCATCTACATCTTACACACACACTCAAACGTACAATATGGAAAATAACAAGCATACACGTATCAACACTACTTTGGTGACTGTTTGTTCATAACAAGAAGTCTTGACGACATTGCTTGTTAGCACTCATATACACGCACACAAATGCATCAATCGTGCTTTGCTTATAATGCGACAGCATTTATTATTGGTTTAGCATTCTACAGCCACGAGAATATATTTAAAAAACAAGACGTATTTACATTTCAAGACTATTTACGCAGGTCTATAGTATGTATATAAACATGCATATACGTATTTATGTATTATTTTAAGTTGTGTTTTAGCACAGATATTATTATTAGTAAAAGTACCGAGAAGCAGAGTAAAAATTCCCACATTTCATTTCAAATCCATTAGTACCATCGCTGGCTTAAAACGTCACTTAACAACGTTAGGAAATTCTATTTTATACAGGTTGAGACGTGCCGTCAACGTTACAGCAAATTTCGGTAAGCGTTTGCACTGTTTTTAATCAACAAAAACTATCAGCTGTTTCGTTAGCTTACGTGGACGTTCGGCTAATTCTACCTTAATTATTAACTTAGCACCCGGTCAAAAAATACTTGTGTGGCAACACTCTATTCTTTAATAGCTGTTGTTGTTATTGCCTTTCACACACGAGAACAATTGTGCTGGCATAACATGCCAGTTTGTTGGTGAGAGAGGCAAAGAGAGGGGTTTCGTGTTTGGCATAAACCAGCTACAACCCCGCATCACCAGCACAAAACCAATATACACATAACTTAAAAAAAAGCAAATATCAAATGCGTACAAAAAACAGTAACACATATAAAGCTATGTATGCGTATACATTTTTATGTCGGATGAATTAGTCTCGTGTGTTCTTAAAAAAACAAAAATTGTGCGGCATAAAAATTAGTCTCGTTTGTGACAGGTCATTTACATTTATTTTATTTACATACTCTTACAACTACAATTTGAAGCTGAAAAAAAGTCAGCCAATGTAGCAATGGTAAAGTAAGAAAATAAAAAAACATGTTGATTATTGAGTTCTTGTTTCAACTTTGTTATTTGTTGTTAGGCTTCTCATTTGTTTAAATGAAAGTTTATAACATAATAACTCTAGTTGTTCTAAGAAATTTGGGTAAAGGTTCCCTGATGATTTGCATTAGCAATAGTGAAATGCGCATAGGATCCAGCTAAACCCCTCAATAATCAATTTCAATGTATTTTTAATAAAAAATATTTTACTTAATAAGTAAAATAATTTGTAATTATTAGTGCGTTTAAAAAATTTTAAACTTAAATTTTAACAATTCCCATAAAATTACTAATTATTAACTTGACAGCACCCGGTCAAAAAATACTTGTGTGGCAACACTCTATTCTTTAATAGCTGTTGCTGTTATTTACATTTATTTTTTTTACATACTCTTACAACTACAATTTGAAGCTGAAAAAAGTCAGCCAATGTAGCAATTCTAAAGTAAGAAAATAAAAAAACATGTTGATTATTGAGTTCTTGTTTCAACTTTGTTATTTGTTGTTAGGCTTCTCATTTGTTTAAATGAAAGTTTATAACATAATAACTCAAGTTGTTCTAAGAAATTTGGGTAAAGGTTCCCTGATGATATGCATTAGCAACAGTGAAATGCGCATAGGATCCAGCTAAGCCCCTCAATAATCAATTTCAATGTATTTTTAATAAAAAATATTTTACTTAATAAGTAAAATAATTTGGGATTATTAGTGCGTTTAAAAAATTTTAAACTTAAATTTTAACAATTCCCATAAAAACACTAATTATTAACTTGACTGCTCCTGGTAAAAAAATACTTGTTGTGGCAACATTCTATTCTTTAATAGCTGTTGTTGTTATTTACATTTATTTTCTTTTACATACTTTTACAACTACAATTTGAAGCTGAAAAAAAGTCAACCAATGTAGCAATGGTAAAGTAAGAAAATAAAAAACATGTTGATTATTGAGTTCTTGTTTCAACTTTGTTATTTGTTGTTAGGATTCCCATTTGTTTAAATGAAAGTTTATAACATAATAACTATAGTGGTTCTAAGAAATTTGGGTAAAGGTTCCCTGATGATCTGCATTAGCAACAGTGAAATGCGCTTAGGATCCAGCTAAACCCCTCAATAATCCATTTCAATGTATTTTTAATAAAAAAATATTTTACTTAATAAGTAAAATAATAATTTGGGACTATTAGTGCGTTTAAAAAATTTTAAACTTAGTAGACCAGAATAAATTGATATATTCTACCATTAAAGAAATTGAGATGTCAGCAGTTTGCATCACAGAAACACAACTTTTTACACTAAAGGGATCCGGAATAATGCAAATTGAACCAGATTGTGTAGTAAAAAATGACGCCATTATCATACGGTCATTTTGAAATAATTACAAATGCACATACCTCGTATTCAAGATTTAAACCAATAGAGCTTGTCAGTAGTTCTCAAGAATTGCACAGAATTCTAAATACTACAACTAAGGAATTTAACACACAAATAAATCAACTTGACAACCTCCAAAAACAATTAAAAGAATCAACTTCAATTCAGATTCCACAAATAATAAAATCAAATAGTATACATCATCATTCAGTAAGCTACACTGCATTAGTTTTGGTCATAATTTTGTTGCTTGCCCTTCCATAGTTAGACCACATACAAGATCTCAGAAAGGCATTACTAAGGAAGAAACTCAATCTCCATCTATGCCTTCAAAAAGAAGCGCAGTAGTTCAATCAACATTAGACATTCACTGTTGTTCAGACCACAAGCCAAATCCATCAACATTAGACTTTCCGAGTTGTCCAGACCACAATACACCACTACCTAGGCGAAATATGTTGAACGCTGTTCAACGTCGGGGAGAATGTTAACACCCAGAAAGGGTTAATTATTAAGCTATTTTAATATTTTGTTTAGTTATTAACTTGCAAAAACAAAAGTTTTAATAGGTCATTTAAGCATGCATGCATATTAACGAAATATGTAAAGGTAACTAGAACTCTGACCATTAAATCGCAAATATTACAGTTCTAATATTAATTATGTTTTGTTCTTTCTTTGCTTTGTTAACTTTCAAAACACCTGTAATTAATTATTATTTAACTAAATACAAATCGGTAATTGGGACATTAAATTGCAACTATTACTATTCTTTGCTCAGCTATTTTTTGACATACTTAAGAGGTAACTGTTACAGTATTATGTTAATTGCTTGCGCATGTATTTAATGTATTACTTATGACTAATTGATTATTATTATTAAATTTAATTTAGTATATAAGATGTGAATAAAACCAAATTATTAGTTCAGTAGTAAATCATATTTCTTGTGTTTTTATTGAACTTAGCGTTCTTCTGGTTAAAGTGATTGAAAAACAGTGGCAAAGCAAAATAGTATCAATCCGGATTTATGTGTTTGGGTTGAATTCTACTATAGCCAGTTAGGAAACTGAATTGATACTATTTTGCTGTGCCACTGTTCTTCAAGCACTTTAACCAGAAGGACGCTAAGTTCAGTAGTAAATCATATTTCTTGTGTTTTTATTGAACTTAGCGTTCTTCTGGTTAAAGTGCTTGAAGAACAGTGGCAAAAAAAAATCTTTTATACCGAAAAATAACAGTTGAAGAACCACACAAGCGTTCTGGACCCGTACAGTGCCATAATTGTCAATAATATGGGCACACAAAAACTTACTGCAAATTACCTACAGTTTGTGTTGTTTGCGGTGAATTGCACGGTACTGCTAGTTGTACTAAACCAAAAGATCAAGCAGAAAAAAAATGCAGTAATTGTGGAGGTAATCACACCGCTAACTATAGAGGATGTCCTGTATATTCTTTCGTTAATAATACTATGGGGCGAAAACCTAAAGTAGCTCCAGCACAAACAGCAAACGCTTACTCCGCCACTCTTGCCCAAGTCAGCCAAACAGTTAATTCACGTGTATCGTATGCCGATGCTGCTAAGACTAGTTCTATTCCCACACAAAATGTTTCACGGCCAAATATTTCAACAAATGCAAACTCAGGCTTTAATTTTAATCGCCTTGAAGCTACTATTGAAAATCTGGTGCTAACTATAAATAATTTTGCAACAAATATGACTACCATGATGCAAGAAATGCTGAGAACGCAGAATACTCTGCTTCAAGTATTAGTCAACAAACCATGAACACGTTAAAAGTATGTTTCTGGAACGCAAACGGCATTCGCCAACACAAAAACGAACTTGAGCACTTCCTCAAGGAAAACAATATTGATATAATGTTGGTCTCTGAAACTCATTTGACTTCGAGAAGACTCTTTAAAATTAATGGCTACACCTTATATGATTCAAAGGACCCGAGAGGAAGAGCATGTGGTGGATCAGCAATTCTGATAAACGCAAGACTCCAGCACTATATTCTGTACAACATTTGTGAACAACATCTACAAGCAACAAATATTTCTGTCAAAAATTTTTGCTCAAATTTTGTCATATCATCAATTTACTCCCCTCCTAGATTTTCAATCACTGAGAATCAATATGAGGATTTCTACAAATCTCTTGGACCTTGTTTTGTAGCAGCTGGCGACTACAATGCAAACCATACGTTCTGGGGTTCGCGTCTTATTACACCTAGAGGTCGGGCATTGTTCAACACAATTTCCAAAATGGGCTTGGATGTCATTTCGAGTGGGGAGCCCACTTATTGGCCTACTGACATACATAAAATTCCGGATGTAATAGATTTTGGCGTTATGAAAAATATCTCTAGAGATTTAATTCAAATTGAAGCTTCTCTAGATCTCTCGTCCGATCACTCTCCCACGATCGTTACAATTTGTAGCCCATTAGGTAGTGATTTACCTCACTCATATGCGAATTTGATAAATCGTGTTAATTGGCTGCGATTTAAAAATTATCTTAGTAGTCATTGCACGGAAAATATTACGCTAAGAACACATGATGATATTGAATCTAACATTGCCAACCTTAATGAAAATATTAAACAGGCTGCTGAACATGCCACTACCACCCATCCTCAGACTAGGGTAAATAGAATTTATTCTACGGATATTGAACGTCTCGTAAGTGAAAAAAGAAAAGCTAGAAGAGAATGGCAACAGCACAGATCACCCCAACTTAAAATCAGATTTAAAGAGTGTACTAAACGACTCCAAGACTTGCTTGCATTTGAAAAAGCTGCATCTCTTAAAAACTGGAAGGTGTTGATGTAACCATTTGTGGCGCGCTGCTAGAAAGCTTAAAACACCTGTTGAGTTTAAACCACCTCTGCGTACATCTACCGGAGGGTGGGCAAGAAGCGATACTGAAAGAGGTAAAATATTTGCTGAGCATTTAAAATCCGTATTCACCCCAAACACATGTTCTGGTGCTGTTGAATTGCCAAATGTAGTTGCGCTACCCCCTCGACCAATAAAATTTAAGACGCGTGATGTACAAAAACTAATTGCTGAACTTAACCCGAAGAAACCTCCGGGTATTGATGGAATTAGTAACCAGATGCTGATAAAGTTGCCTCGTATTGCAATTAGAATCCTGTTATTTATTTTTAAAGCCATTTTACGACTGGAGTATTATCCACACAACTGGAAGCTTGCCAAGGTCAAAATGATTCCAAAGCCGGGCAAAGACCTTACCAAGACTGAGTCATACAGGCCAATAAGTCTGCTATCAACAATGTCAAAACCTTCTGAAAAACTGCTCATAACAAAATTGTCCCCATTTCTAGTTAGTAGTGGGTGCATACCGGACCATCAATTTGGTTTTAGAAGTCAGCATAGCACCATCGAACAAACTCATAGATTGGTTCAATTTATAAGAAGAACATTTGAAGAAAAGAAGTATTGTTCTGCGCTGTTTATCGACGTTTCTCAGGCATTTGATAAAGTGTGGCATGAAGGTCTTATTTTAAAATTAAAATCATATTTACCAATAAATTTTCTGAAGCTATTAGAAAGTTATATTACTACCCGGAAGTTTACGGTTGTGAAAGGAGACTTCATGAGTGTGCTCGAATCTATATCATCCGGTGTGCCACAGGGGAGCATACTGGGGCCAGTTTTGTATTTGATTTACACTTGTGATATGCCTTTGAGCACCAATATCCATATATCTACGTTTGCCGATGATACAGCCTGCCTTAGTATGCACGAAAACCCTCACCAGGCTTCCCGATATCTACAAGAACATATTACACAACTGGAACTATGGTTAAATTTATGGAGAATCAAAGTAAACGAGCAAAAGTGTGTCCAGGTAACATTTACCCTTGTTACCCTTAGAGATACTTGTTCCCCAATTCGAATCAACAATCAAGTTGTTCTTCAACATTCACACGTAAAATACCTTGGTATACACCTTGATCGACGGCTTACATAGAAGCCCCATATTGACTCAAAGCTAACACAAATGAAACTGAAATTAACTCAGATACATTGACTGATTGGTAGAAATTCAACACTCAGTCTAGATTGTAAACTTTTAATATACAAGGCGATTTTGAAACCAATATGGTGCTACGGAATACAGTTATGGGGCACTGCTTCAGCATCCAATATAGAGAGAATCCAACGAAGGCAAAATAAGATTTTAAGACTAATAACATCGGCTCCATGGTACATTAAAAATTCAAATATACATCGTGATTTAAATATACCACTAGTGACTGAAGAAATCGCAAAATACGCAGGCAAATACATAACAAAACTCGAGACCCATCCTAATCCCCTCGTAATATCTTGAATTTTACTGGACACATCCGCTTAAAAAAGAGGGACACAAGGGCTCTAATACTCAACACTCCAGAATAAACTGCTTGAATATACTTTTGTTTTTGCTTATCACGACTTATGTATTATTAATAACTTTCACTAAGTTTATGTCCGACACTGGTCGGGCCTAATTAATTATATTTAGATTTAAGATTTGAATATTTATTGTTAGTTCATATTTGAAGATTCAAACATATGTATTAAAAAAAAAAACCTAAGGTACATTGTCGGGGAACGGAAGCTAAAAGCAGACCCAGAGAAAATTTCCGGAATTACGAGGGACGTACCAGGGACGTTCGACGTTTTCTCGGATTAACTTCTTGGTTCAGATTATAATACGTTGATAGCTCCTATTTCCAAAACACTTCGTAAAGCTACAACTTTTACATTTGATGACGAAGCCGTATATGCTTTTAATAAATTAAAAACTACACTAACTACAGCTCCTGTTCTGACTCACCATGCGCTTGATAAAAGATTTTACGTTCAGTGCGATGCCTCAGATATCGGTATAGGTGCTGTACTTTTTCAGTTGGATGCTGAAGGGGTTGAACGTCCGATAGCGTTTCACTCCGCTCAGCTTAATAGCGCGCAACGCAGCTATAGCGTTACTGAAGAAGCGTCTCGGGGTAAATAGCGCTATTGAGAAGTTCAGACCTTTTATAGAGCTGATGCCGTTCACGATATTAACTGATCATAGTGCACTAAAACGGTTGATGAGTCATAAGGATTTAAGCAGGTGGAGTTTAAGATAACAAAGGTACCAATTTGATATAGAACACCGCAAAGGTAGTCAAAATGTCGTAGCGGACACACTGTCACGTTTGCACATTGATGAAATAAATATGTTTGTAGAGAAAAACCAGTAATTGATTTGACGTCTCCAGAATTTCAAAGTGAAGGATATACCGAACTCCGCAACAATATTATCGAAAACTCTGAACGCTTATCCGATCTGAAAATTTAAGATTCTTTTATTTAAAAGAAAGTTCGAACTTCCGACGGTAACCACGTGCATTTTTTTTCTAATATATATTTATTTATTTATTATTTATTGGATCTTCAAATATGAACTAACAACCCAGTAAAAAAAGACACTCCAAAAAAGTCATGAAAATGTAGAGTTTGCGATCTAGAAGTAGTGCAAATTTCGATCCGATCTAATGATTTTTACATAGGGTTGTCATTGCAAGCAGTTCTCTTTTTCGATGCCTGGTCACCGAATTGGAAGCGATTTTAAGAAAAATGTTCTTTTTTGTGTTCTTTTGATAATATTTTCATCTAGGAAAAATGGTTAATAGTTACCTATTTTAACAATTAGTTTCTTTTTATAGGAAATTAAACGCGAAACAGTATTTTCATGTAAATTTAAGCAAATAACTTAAAAATTTTAGACCAAAATTAGTTCATAAGTTTCTTTAAAAAAATTGATTTTTTTAAATATCTGGTGAGTAATTTCTAAAACTAGAGAGGAATTACAAGGTTTTGTATGACTAAAATAAACTTATACTTGATTTTCTGCTAATTATCGGCAAATTTAAAATATCGATTTTTTGGAAGCAATGAAAATGTAGTTCCTTTAGAATGACTTCCAATTTTTTTTACTGGGAATAAGTATTCAAATCTTAAATCTAAATATAATTAATTAGGCCCGACCAGTGGCGGACATAAACGTAGTGATAGTTATTAATAATACCTAAGTCGTGATAAGCAAAAACAAAAGTATTTTCAAGCATTTTCTTCTGGAGTTATGTGAATAAGAGCCCTTGTGTCCCTCATTGTTAGGCGGATGTGTCCAGCAAAGTTCAAAATATTACGAGCAAGCGGATTAGGATGTGACTCGAGTTTTGTTAAATATTTGCCTGCGTATTTTGCAATTTCTTCAGTCACTAGTGGAAGAACCACAGTTGAAGAACCACACAAGCGGTCAGGACCCGTACAGTGCCATAATTGTCAATAATATGGGCACACAAAAACTTACTGCAAATTACCTACAGTTTGTGTTGTTTGCGGTGAATTGCACGGTACTGCTAGTTGTACTAAACCAAAAGATCAAGCAGAAAAAAAATGCAGTAATTGTGGAGGTAATCACACCGCTAACTATAGAGGATGTCCTGTATATTCTTTGGTTAATAATACTATGGGGCGAAAACCTAAAGTAGCTCCAGCACAAACAGCAAACGCTTACTCCGCCACTCTTGCCCAAGTCAGCCAAACAGTTAATTCACGTGTATCGTACGCCGATGCTGCTAAGACTAGTTATATTCTCACACAAAATGTTCCACCTCCAAGTAATTCAACGAATGCAAACTCTAGCTTTAACTTTAGTCGTCTTGAAGCTACTATTGAGAATCTGGTGCTAACTATAAACAACTTTACAACAAATATGACTAGCATGATGCAAGAAATGCTGAGAACGCAGAATACTCTGCTTCAAGTATTAGTCAACAAACCATGAACACGTTAAAAGTATGTTTCTGGAACGCAAACGGCATTCGCCAACACAAAAACGAACTTGAGCACTTCCTCAAGGAAAACAATATTGATATAATGTTGGTCTCTGAAACTCATTTGACTTCGAGAAGACTCTTTAAAATTAATGGCTACACCTTATATGATTCAAAGGACCCGAGAGGAAGAGCATGCGGTGGATCAGCAATTCTGATAAACGCAAGACTCCAGCACTATATTCTGGACAACATTTGTGAAGAACATCTACAAGCAACAAATATTTCTGTCAAAAATTTTTGCTCAAATTTTGTCATATCATCAACTTAATCCCCTCCTAGATTTTCAATCACTGAGAATCAATATGAGGATTTCTACAAATCTCTTGGACCTTGTTTTGTAGCAGCTGGCGACTACAATGCAAAACATACGTTCTGGGGTTCGCGTCTTATTACACCTAGAGGTCGGGCATTGTTCAACACAATTTCAAAAATGGGCTTGGACGTCATTTCGAGTGGGGAGCCCACTTACTGGCCTGCGGACATACAAAAAATTCCGGATGTTATAGATTTTGGAGTCATGAAAAATATCTCTAGGGAATTAGCTCATGTTGAAGCTTCTCAAGATCTCTCCTCCGATCACTCTCACACGATCGTTACAATTTGTAGCCCACTAAGAAGTGACTTACCTCACCCATATGTGAAGACGATCAACCGTGTTAATTAGCTGGGGTTCAGAAAATATCTCAGTAGTCATTGTGCGGAAAACATTACGCTAAGAACATCCGAAGATATTGAATTTAACATTGGCAATCTTATCAAAAATATAAAACAGGCTGCTGAACATGCGACTACCTCCCGCCCGCAGACTGGATTTAATAGCATTTACTCTACGGATATTGAACGTGTCGTGTGTGAAAAAAGAAGAGCTAAAAGGGAATGGCAACAGCACAGATCGCCCCAACATAAAATCAGATTTAAAGAGTGCACTAAACGACTCCAAGACTTGCTTGCATTTGAAAAAGCTGCATCTCGTAAAAACTGGAAGGTGTTGATGTAACCATTTGTGGCGCGCTGCTAGAAAGCTTAAAACACCTGTTGAGTTTAAACCACCTCTGCGTACATCTACCGGAGGGTGGGCAAGAAGCGATACTGAAAGAGGTAAAATATTTGCTGAGCATTTAAAATCCGTATTCACCCCAAACACATGTTCTGGTGCTGTTGAATTGCCAAATGTAGTTGCGCTACCCCCTCGACCAATAAAATTTAAGACGCGTGATGTACAAAAACTAATTGCTGAACTTAACCCGAAGAAACCTCCGGGTATTGATGGAATTAGTAACCAGATGCTGATAAAGTTGCCTCGTATTGCAATTAGAATCCTGTTATTTATTTTTAAAGCCATTTTACGACTGGAGTATTATCCACACAGCTGGAAGCTTGCCAAGGTCAAAATGATTCCAAAGCCGGGCAAAGACCTTACCAAGACTGAGTCATATAGGCCAATAAGTCTGCTATCAACAATGTCAAAACCTTCTGAAAAACTGCTCATAACAAAATTGTCCCCATTTCTAGTTAGTAGTGGGTGCATACCGGACCATCAATTTGGTTTTAGAAGTCAGCATAGCACCATCGAACAAACTCATAGATTGGTTCAATTTATAAGAAGAACATTTGAAGAAAAGAAGTATTGTTCTGCGCTGTTTATCGACGTTTCTCAGGCATTTGATAAAGTGTGGCATGAAGGTCTTATTTTAAAATTAAAATCATATTTACCAATAAATTTTCTGAAGCTATTAGAAAGTTATATTACTACCCGGAAGTTTAGTGTTGTGGAAGGAGACTTCATGAGTGTGCCCGAATCTATATCATCCGGTGTGCCACAGGGGAGCATACTGGGGCCAGTTTTGTATTTGATTTACACTTGTGATATGCCTTTGAGCAGCAATATCCATACATCTACTTTTGCCGATGATACAGCCTGCCTTAGTATGCACGAAAACCCTCACGAGGCTTCCCGATATCTACAAGAACATATTACACAACTGGAACTATGGTTAAATTTATAGAGAATCAAAGTAAACGAGCAAAAGTGTGTCGAAGTAACATTTACCCTGCGAAGAGATACTTGTTCTCTAATTCGAATCAACAATCAAGTTGTTCTTCAACATTCACACGTAAAATACCTTGGTATACCTTGATCGACGGCTTACATAGAAGCCCCATATTGACTCAAAGCTAACACAAATGAAACTGAAATTAACTCAGATACATTGACTGATTGGTAGAAATTCAACACTCAGTCTAGATTGTAAACTTTTAATATACAAGTCGATTTTGAAACCAATATGGTGCTACGGAATACAGTTATGGGACACTGCTTCAGCATCCAATATAGAGAGAATCCAACGAAGGCAAAATAAGATTTTAAGACTAATAACATCGGCTCCATGGTACATTAAAAATTCAAATATACATCGTGATTTAAATATGCCACTAGCTAACAAAACTCGAGACCCATCCTAATCCCCTTGCTCGTAATATCTTGAATTTTACTGGACACATCCGCTTAAAAAAGAGGGACACAAGGGCTCTAATACTCAACACTCCAGAAGAAACTGCTTGAATATATTTGTTTTTGCTTATCACGACTTATGTATTATTAATAACTTTCACTAAGATTATGTCCGACACTGGTCGGGCCTAATTAATTATATTTAGATTTAAGATTTGAGTACTTATTGTTAGTTCATATTTGAAGATTCAATAAATAAATATATGTATTAAAAAAAAATATTTAAAGACATGTGCGAGCGGTATGGGATAAAGAAAACCAGAACCACACCACTTCACCAACAGTCTGATGGCATGATAGAGAGGTTCAACCGTACATTAGAAGAATATTTCTGAAAAGTGGTGATCGAGCATCAAAAAGACTGGGAAGAGCACATTCCAGAGTTTCTATTAGCATATAGGTCAGCTGTGCATGACACAACATCGCGAACACCTGCAAAAATTATCTTTGGAGCTGAGTTAAAGTTGTCTGGAGATTTACATGAAGCAGATACAGACCCTTTCCAAAGGCAAGAAAATTTAAATGAGAATAGGCGAAAGTGGGCGGCAGTGTTACGTAAAAATATTCGAACAGGGTTAATGTAAGTGTTGTGCAAAAATATTCGAACAGGGTCAATGTAAAGAAATATCCAGAAGTATTAAACTAAAGAACTAAAGGTACACGCGTATTCACATACAAGCACTATAGCAAACTGCGTTACTTTATTTTTATTTTTGAGCAATCAAAAGAACTCACACGTTTAATACATTTTTAAACGTAACAATATTCTGGCTCAATCCAAATGCATTTACAAAAGAAAATGAAAGAAAAAACGTTACATTTACATTTTCAAAAGTTCACATGTCCTGACATGTTTTTGTGTTGTTAATACTTTTGTAAAAATGTCAGCAGCATTCTGTTCAGATGACACGTTGTTAATATCGATCGATCCATCGTTGTATCTATGTATCTCTTATATAGTGGAATATTATGTCGATATGTTTGCTGCGTTTGTGAACTGCTGGGTTTCTAACAATAAAACTTGCGCCTTTATTGTCACATAAAATAACGGTAGGTTTACTGATGAGATGCTCAAAACCAGTTTCAGCAAGGAGAATTTTAGTAAAAACAACTTCCTTGCTATCTTGACATAGGTCTACATATTCGGCCTCCATAGAACTGAGTGCCACAATAGTCTGTTTTTTTTTACTCCCATGCAATTGCACCATCTGAGAGAAACATTACAATACCTGAATATGATTTGCGGTCACACGAATCACATCCCCAATCAGCATCCGTAAAACATGAAGGGATGGGACTACTTCCGGTGTATGATATCTTATTATCGGGATGTTTTACAATATATCTTAAGTGTTTCGCTGCATGCATATGCTCTTCATGGAGGTGAGAATTAATTTGCGACAGTTTCGAAACTACATGAGCAATATCAGGCCTAGATATGACTGCCAGATACATATGGCTACCAATTAAACTCTGATACTCACGTACATTTAGTCTACAATTATCAACTGTACACTTCTGTAAGACAGTTCCACTAGCCCATGGTGTTGATGCTGGCTTAGAATTAATCATTTTCCATGTCTTAAGTAACTCTAAGGTGTACTGTTTTTGATGAATTTTCATGGGACCCCTTTCACCTTCACGTTCGATTTCTATGCCCAAATAAAAAGAAATCGGTCCCCTGTCCTCGGCTTCAACGTGGCTATTAAGTCCAGTAATAATTTCTTTCATATCCGTTTCAGTTGAAGATGCGATCAACATATCGTCTACATACAACGCAATGATGCTTATGCGGTCACCATCTCTTCGAAAATATATACAGTTGTCAGTTTGGTACCTCTTGAAACCCATTTCTGAAAGAATGACTGATACTTTTTTATTCCACTCTGTTCCTGCTTGACGTAACCCATATAAAACCTTAATTAATTTGCAAACCTTTTCAGGGTCAGTACAGCTTTTGTACATTGGTGGTTGTTCCATAAACACCTCATCTTCAAGGTCACCATTCAAATAAGCCGCGACAATATCTATGTCTTACCAAGAGTCTATATTCCACTCTAGTGCCAATATAATTCTTAACGTGGAATGACGAACAACAGGTGCAAACGTTTCAAGATAGTCCACATTAAATTTCTGAGAGCATCCTTGGGCTACCAGTCGCCTTATACTTTTCCACCGAACCGTCTGGCTTATATTTAATGGCGAACACCCATCTTGATCCTATGACATTTCTGGACGTATTTCTATCCACGAGTACCCACGTCTTATTTTTAATTAATGAGTTATACTCACGTTCCATCGCAGCTTTCCATTCTGAGACTTCATCTGAGTTTAATGCGTCTACAAGCTTTTCAGGATTTTCTACTAAGGAGCTCAATAATTCTATAGACGCCGCATACTGCTTTTTTGGGCGTCCTGGCTGTCCATATGAAACAAGCTTTGGCCTTCCTCGGCCCCTCTTTAATTTTTCTTGTGGCTTTGAATTTTCATTTTCATCTAGCATCGCACCATCGTCCGCTATTTCTTTTTCTGATTCTTCTTCACTTGCAGTTTCAAAAACATCCTCATGACTCCTTAGTTCTTCTTCCTTAATATCATTTTCTATTTCGTCTTTGTGGTGGAACATTTGAATATGAAACTTTTTATCATTATTCTCTTGATTTTGCATTTTTTCAAAAGAATTCTCAAAGAAAATGACATATCTTTGACTATTTTACGGTTTGCTGAATTGTATAAACCGTATCCCTTCGTCATGGATTCGTAACCAACTAGTTTAATTTTTACTCCCTTTGGCATTAATTTACCGCCCTTGCCATTTTTCTGAAGAGCCACAGTATCGCACCCAAATGTTCTAAAATCTGCAACAGATGGCTTCTTATTGTGCCATTTCTCATATGGCGTCATCTCCCCAAGAACTTTCGTTGGACTCCTGTTGCGTATATACGTAGATGTATTGATGGCCTCAGCCCATAAACTCTGTCGTAGGCCAGACTCATTCAGCATACAACGTGCCATTTCGACAAGAGTGCGATTTACCCTTTCGGCCACACCATTCTGCAGTGGTGTGTGACTCACTGTTGTGTGATGCATTACTCCATTTTTCTGAAAATATTCACATATTCCTTACCATTATCGCTTCTAATCTGTAACAATTTACGGCCGGTCTGTTTCTCTTCCATCGCAACAAACTGTAGGAAAATGTCAAATGCCTCTGATTTTCGTTTTAAAAAGTATGTAAAAACGTATCGAGAGAAATCATCAGTGAACGTCATCATGTATAAGGCACCGCCTTGAGATTTCACCTTAAAAGGGGCACACAGGTCTGTGTGTATTAATTCCAGAACTGCTTTCGTATTAGTTTGACAATAAATGGTTTTGCAGTAATCTTTCCAACAGCACAAGTTACACATTTAAAATTGTCAGGTAACTTTATATTCAAGCCTCGTATCATATTTTTGTTGCATAATATATTTAAGTCTATACTATTTAAATGACCATATCTAGAGTGCCATTTAATAAACTCATTATCTGCTGCTGCACCATAAACAGATTCTGCCGCAGCCACATTCCTCAATTTAGCAAAAAAATATACCGTTTCCCTTCAAGGCATACATCATTATCTTGTTTTCCTTACTTCTAATATTCGCACTATTTCTTGAAAAACAAACAGTATGTATGAATTTGCTGACAGAGAAAAAATTTGAGTGAAGACGGGGTACATAAAAAACGTTGATAAGCTTTATTCTCATATATTTTGACACTAACTTCACTGTTCCCCTTCCTTCTGCAAACACAAATTCACCATAAGCTAAAATTACTTTCTGCTTTTCTTGTTGTAATGATGAAAACAAATCTCTGCTACGGCATATATGTGACGATGCACCGCTGTCTAAAATCCACTGCGCAACGTTATTTACTTCTTTATTTACTGCGCTGAGAACCGACGCGACAGACTCGCTACCATCAACTTTACACTGTGAGAGAATGTGTCACCTCTGTCCACACTTATAGCATTTACTATTATTGCGTTTTTTGTGTTTTTTCTTTTGAATTTATTCTTGTTTGTCTTTTCGTATTTTCTTCTCTCACTAGCTGAAAAAACTATCATGATTTGAATTGTTTTGTCTCCTTGTCGTCGTTCTTCTTCTAGAACTTTTGAAACTAACTGTTCAATACCAGTCAAATTGTCTCTGCTTTCAACAGCAACAAAACTTTCCATCTCCTCTGGTAACGCACACAACAACAACACAGTAACGAAATCCTCATTTAATGAGGTCTTTAAGTCATCTATAATTCCACGAAATTCACCAATCTGTGTAGAAATCTTTTCACCAGAAAATATATTAAACCGTACCAGCTTCTTGAAGAGGTTCACCTTCCTGCACGCCGTATTTGCCTTATAGAGCCCACTCAAGGAATCCCATGCACCCTTAGCTGTTGTGGAGTCCTTAATATGTATGAGCTACCGGGCTTAACATTCAAATTAATCATGGCGAGAGCTTTCTGGTCCATAACATTCCAGGCTGCTACTTTTGCAGCTTCTGTTGGACACACACTCTGGACAGTATCCCACCTTTATCGCCCATGTCGCAAAGTTCTCGCCATTTAATTTTTCCACGTTGGCCACAGAATTCATTTTAATTATTTTTATAATTCTTTAAACTAAAATGCGTTGCTCTGGGCCCATAACCTTTGTTGGATATTCCGTTCAAAAATAACAACTCAACTGTCTTCGTTTAAAAGTTTTGTTGGAATAAATAAAATAAATGTCTTGGATTTATTATTGTAGTTAAGTTAAATTTTGAGTCGTATTAACTCCATAGTTTCGAGGGTTAGCTTTGTTTTACGTAAACTATATAGCTTGGACTTGATTTTGCCTTTCCACATTATGAAACGTATTGTTCATGGGTTAATTATGCCTTTATTTTTATATGCTCTGGAAGTATATTCTGGGGGTCTACTCTGTAATTCGAAACGAAATAAAATTCTTTCGAATTTGTATGCTTATAACATGTAAATTCGAAAGCATTTTCTTTCGTTTCGAATTACAGAGTAGACCACCTGGAAGTTTGGGTTATATATTTAAGAAGATTCGCTTAGCTTTTAATAGAGTTATCAGGTACCTTTATTCACTCAGACTGCGTCAACATGTTTCGTCTTATGTTTTAGATTTTTAAGGTTTGTCATTTGCGGATTTCGTTAAATTTCGTAATTTATTGCACTTCTATAAGACATTTAAGTTGCAAGTACCTTTATTCGTTACTGACTTATTTGAGTTTTATAGATCACGTAGAAATAGCCAAATTAGAATACCAAGTTTAACAACAATCTTGGAGCGTTCATATAATCTAAGAGTAGCTAGTGCATATAATGAATTACCATCTGATTTAAAAGTATTTAATTTTTCTGTGGAAACTTTCAAAAGGAAACTTTTTCTCCTCATGCGTCATAATAGCTCATTGTTGTAGTTGTTTTTATTTTTTTACTTTATTTTCTTTTTCCTTTTTAAAATATTAATATGGATGGTTTATACTTTATAGACATAAATAGTTATTTTTATTTAACATGCATACCTTGGACCACTGACTGACGCCAGTAGTTAGATACTGCCGGTTCTATGACCATTACAATTGTCAAATTTGGGTAATTAAAATCGAAATTTTGTAATTTATGGGCTAAAATTTAGTGTCAATGGTGTGAAGTGACGAGGGTTTCCATAACCCTTTTTTTTGTACATAGATAAGGATAGTCTGAAGTTGGTCCGTCGATGTCTTTTTGTTTTAATTTTATGGTTTGATGTCCGTCCGTTGCTGTGCATAGTTAATTATGTAAGCACGCAGGGCTTGTTTGTACGTAGTTTTTTCGGTTGTTAAGCGGTTGCAGTAGGTTTATGATTTTAGATTGTGTGTGCGTGTGTGCATAGAGAAAATGTTGCTTTAGCTTTTTTGAAATACTCTTTTGTTTGTACGTAGTTTTTTCGTTTGTTAAGCGGTTGCAGTAGGTTTATGATTTTAGATTGTGTGTGCATAGAGAAAATGTTGCTTTAGTTTTTTTTTTCTTTTTAGCTGGCGACCATGGAAGGTTATTTTATAAAGAAATTATGTATGCTTGTGGGAAATCTATAAATGTTTTTGTTGTTGGTTTTATTTAGTTTGATTTTTCAATTTCCTATGTTTTAAGAGCTTAAGGAGATGAATAAAATATGTGGTTTGTGAGTTAAGCATGGTTTGATATCCGTCCGTCGATGTACATAGTTAATTATGTAGGTACGCATTAATTATGTACGTACGAAGGCTTGTATGTAGGTTTTTGTTTTAATTTTAATTTTGAATTGAATGTTTTTTTGGTTTGTTAAGCGGTTCCAGCAGGTTTATGATTTTAGAGTATAAGTGCGTGTGTGCATAGAGAAAATGTTGCTTTAGTTTTTTTTTTAATACTCTTTTGTTTGTACGTAGTTTTTTCGTTTGTTAAGCGGTTGCAGTAGGTTTATGATTTTAGATTGTGTGTGCATAGAGAAAATGTTGCTTTAGTTTTTTTTTCTTTGTAGCTGGCGACCATGGAAGGTTATTTTAGAAAGACATTATGTATGCTTGTGGGAAATCTATGAATGTTTTTTGTTATTGGTTTTATTTAGTTTGATTTTCCTATTTCCTATGTTTAAAGAGTTTGAAGAGATGAATAAAATGTGTAATTTATGAGCAATGAACTTACTTGAAGGTTGGAGAAATTGAAATGTAAGATATTTAGGATTGTCAAAGGGAATTAGAGATGCGCGATCATGGGAGCCAACGTTATGCTCATGCATATGTATTTGTGTATGTTTTTACAATAACTTGAGCGTTGGCAAACGGGTAAGTAGTCGTATATGTTTATAAAAAAAGCGAGTGTGTAATGCCGAGTACACATCTGGCATTTGTTGTGTTCTAATAATTTTTTAAAATGTGTGCAACGCCTTTCACATTATGTTTTTTTATAGGGAAAGCAATACCACACAACAAAAAATAAATAAGAAATCGGAAATCATAAACGTTACCACTAGTGCACACTGTTGCGATTGCACAAAATATCATAGTGTGCACGCGGCATTCCTTTTTTGTTTGTAGTATTTCGTTTAGGACATGGAAGGGTATTTATAGAAAGTAATTATGTATGCTGTTTCTGTTTTTGTTGTTGTTTGATTTTTAATTTTTTTATGTGTAAAAAGTTTGAAGAAATTAATAAAGTATACAATTTATGCGTGTTGTATTTATTCATTCTTTTCACTTATTTTGTAAACAAATTGAAGTTTGTGATATTTAGGATTGTCAAAGATTGGTTGTTATTTTCACTGCTTGCTGACATTTGTCTCTGTCTCTTGTACATACCATATACATATAAATAAATTATTGAACAAAATTTTGTATATTTTTAATCTACATATTTATTTAAAAAAATATCGTAAATATATGTTGTAGCAGTGTAAAAATAGAAAATTAAAATAAATTTTTTAGTTATTTTCCTGATAAAGGAAATATGAATTTCTTAAGGCACAGACCCTGCAGTAAAAATATTCCGGATATTTAAGTTGTATTTGGTTTAAGTTGATGCACACAATATCCTCGATGTTGAAAACTCTAAGTTGAAGTAGTTTCTCAAACCATTTCTTCTTTTGCACACCCTTAACATAGGTTGAAGAATGTTTTAAATTGGATTTTAAAAATTTTACAACACTCTTAAATGATATTGATCCGTCATTCCAATTCAGATGATGAAAGTTTCTTGTTAGCCAATTCGCTTCTCTTTGTTTTGCTATTAGAGTTTTTCTTTTCCCGGACTTTTTCATTTCCCGGGAAAGATTTTTCGGTTTCCCGGGAAATCCCGGGAATTCCCGCCCAGTACAAAACAATACAAAATATTTTTAAATTTGTTACACAACCTATAGGCACTCGGACGTTCTCCTCGACTAGCTCAAGAGGAAGAATTTTTATGTGGTGTTCTTAACCCTCATCCGAGCCCAAGGGTCAGTAGCAATTATACGAAAAAAAACAAACAAAAAAATGTGAACTTACTTTTTTTTACGCGTTTTAGGGAAGGTAGTTGTTTCTTCCGACTGCCCTAATCCCATCCTTGGTCATTTCTTCCTTTCCACTAACATTTTTTTATTATGACTTCTCTCTCTTTATTACCACACACTCACCTCACTTCGTATTTCAACCCCCCTAATTTGACTTATCCAGACATATTTTGTAATTTCGACTCACAAGATACAATATGAATATTTATTTCGATTCCTTATTTTATGAATTATACTTTTCTATATATACATATACAAATTTTAATAAATTTGGCTTTTCTACAATTTAGATTCAAAATATCAGTAGATGGTCTCCAAAAAAAATCGTATGTAGCTAAACTCTATATTTTCACACTAACAAAAAGACAATGTTACGCACAAAAATTAAATCTATCTCGGGTTTCTCTTCCCCATGACCTTAGAGCCAATCTCGCTCATCTAAATGTTTCAAACTCTAATTTGTTCCTACCTGAAGGAGCTCCCTAAGGTATTGAATACTCTGCCACTATGCAGAACCACACTAAAATTTAAATACTTTACGAGGATGAAATTCCTTTCATAAATTCCTTTCTATTTCCACAAAAAATTAACTTTATATACATATATGTATCTCTCTTTTAATTTTGGTTATATAAATATTTTTTTCTTTTTTTGGAGATTATCCTTACATAACGCAATTTAAATCTCTTTTCTTTTTTTAACACTACCATTAACACTTGTTTTACAAAAAAAAAGGAACAAAATCATACATAAAAAGAAATATCAAATGCCTGTCTCATACATTAATTAATATTTCAATCATTGACTTATCTTTTACTTATTTTGTTTTTAGCACCCTTGGGCCTCACTCATCGCTTGTTTCAGGAATTTTCCTTTGCCGTCACACTGATTCTGATGGTAATTATTATGGTAATTATAAGTTCTCTCGCCTTGATGCTGTCTTCCAAGATATGTACTGGTTTTTACTTTCTGCAGGTTTTATCTTGGCTGACCAAAAAAATTTCGAATGTATTTCTTTCTTCACAAATTTTCTAATCGGAACGATGATCACACATTTTCAATTCTTCTGATTCATCTTCTCACGTTCCAAAATTTTAAAATTGTCGACTGTTCAATTTATTTCGATACTTTCTTTCGTTCTTTTTAACAATATGAGTTCGATTTAGTTTTTTTTTTATAGATATAATTGTTCTTTATTTTACACAAAAAAAATTTATTTTAACTTTCTTTATTTATTTAAACTCGTTGACTGCGCGCTCACCAACCGCTAGATCAACCTTCTGCTTCAACCCTCACTCGTTGAATCTCCTCTATCATCGAAATATCTTTTCTTAACTTCACGCATACGTCTTTCCCCGCTTCCAATTCTTCCAATTTTCTTCTACCATCCTTTATAATGGCTATTCCAATCTAGCGGTCTACGTCCGCTATCCTTCCTGACTACATGAGTAACTTAAGGAATTTTCTAGAAATTTCTGCTTCTCCATATTTATTTCTTTTCGCCATCTTTTTTTGCGTTTCCCTCCAAAACTTATTTATCTATTCCTTACTCCTGTTCCCAATCCTACTGTCCTAAATTCCTCTAAATCGCCTTTCCATATCCTCAAATATACCAGGACAACATACAATTTAACAAGACGACTAACCCATTCAACAATTCACGTAACTTCGCTAACATATTTAAATTTCAAATTACTCCATTAACCGTTTTACGCAAAATACTAACGTTGCCAATCACTTGTCGCTAATAGTCAATTATTTCATTCACTATCTTCTATTAGCCTAAACAGCTGTTTTGACCTAAATAAAATCCACAATCATTTGCACGAGATACATCTAACAGAAGACATCACATTGATAAATTAATACCGAAAAGAAATAAGAAAACGTATACGATACGAAACACTTTAAATATTTGCCATATAACTTTCGCCCTTCCCATAATCTCTACGAGTTGGCCTATGCCTTAGAATACTTTCGGCCCGCTAAAAGTGTCGGAGGGTAAAGTATTGTTCCACTTAATTTCATTTACATATTTTGACATTTGCTTTCTTTCCCTACAGGTCCTTAATTGAGCCTTACTAAACCGCGGATTTGCTCAGCCGCCCCCGCATCATTTGCCTTTACCCTCATTACTATCGAGGAATATCGATATCAACGCGAACATCAAAGCTACCTCCATACGTATATGTATATACGTACATACGTATTTTCTTTTACATGTAGATATGTAGGTGTGCATTCCTATTGCCCTCAAGTTACCCTATACCTGGTAATGAACCAAGGGTGTTTTTTTTAGAGGTATAGAACTTCGAATTGAAATAAAACACAAGAAAATCGTTTTAATGTCCATCAATTTGGCTTTATTGGAAGGATAATTTTATGCCATTAATGTTTAAATATGATTTCGGGCATGTGGCCGCCGCGGCTGGCTCGAATAAAGCCAATTCGGCTTTTTTAAAGCCAATTCGGCTGGCTCGAATAAAGCAAATTTGCACGATTTGCAAGCGTTGTTCTTTTGTCAACCTGTTCATGATGAAATGGCAAACCAAACTAAATATTAATCACTTGACAGCTGACAAAATGGCAGCCAGTTAAAAAAGTGATGCCAACTTAAAGTTCTATACCTCAATAAAAAACACCCTATACATATAAAAACTAATATACGGGCATGCCCACCACAACAATACACCAGATTTGTTAGCCAACAGAAGACAAGGCTGGTGTGCGTTGGTCTTGAATTCGAAAAGCGCTCAACGTGGGGAACTCCTACGCCCTGAGATCACAGCCGGGCATTCGTTAGACTTTTCTCTCGTTGACAATTCTTATCGAGGTAAAATTCCTTGTCCCTATTTCGCCGACAATCATAACTAATGTGATTAACCTCACAGGTACAGGCATGCTCACAAAACACGACAAATTGTTATTTTAGCGGTCGCTCACATCGCATGCACTCATGTATAAAAAAAATATGAAAACATACATATACTAAAGAAAACCAAAAATCCTGCCAAATACAAAGAATCGGGTACCTAGAAGTTACCGTACCCCCAGCCTACCAATCTTGACAAAAGGAAACCAGCCGGATTCATACCAAATATCTTAGTTCCGTGCAACCACTTTACCTATTCTTATCATGTAAGTCTATTTAATCATCGAGCGTTCAAGTTTTACTAAATCCCAATTATACCTTGATGTCCTTTGCGTGAAAAATACCGATAGGCTTACCTTGTAAGTCTTCTAGCTTGAACATATTGTTCCCTACGGGCCTTAAAATACGACATTTTAAAAACTTCCTACAGAATTTTGCGTTGCGATTCTTCTCGAAGTTACTGAGGACCATGTTTCTCCGATACACTTCTTGTCCTGGTGTGAATTTGATCTTTCTTGCGCGTTTATTATACCTTTCAGCAGAACGGACGTAGGCTTCATGCATATTTTCCCCAATTTTTTCTCGTATTATCGCCAATCTGTCCTTATTCTGTAAGTCGCTTATTTTGTGATCACTCAACGATCGCAGTTTCCTAACTATCTTATAATTAGTGCCACTGGTGAACATATGGTAGCCGAATAAGGCAAAAAAGGGTGTTACTCCAGTTGCTGAATGGATTGAATTCCTTAGAGCACATTCGATTTCAGAAAGGTAAAGATCCCAGTACCTGTGATCTTCCTGTAGATACGCTCTTATCGCCGCTAGCACCGATTGGTTTACCCCCTCTGACGCACTAGCCTGTGGGGAGTAAACTGCTGTTTTTAAGTGTTTTATTTTGAACGTATTTAGCATGTTTGCGAAACTTTTTGCCACAAACTGAGATCCGTTGTCACTATGGATTATTTCTGGAACACCGAACTTATAAAATATTTCATTTACCAAGAATTTTATAACATTGCTGGTGGTGGCTTCGCGCATTGCCTTCAAAAAGGTAAATTTTGAAAAATGGTCTACTACTATTAATATGTAACAATTTCCACTTTTTGATCTAGCCAAGAAAATCTATATAAAGTTTTTGAAATGGGCGTTCTGTAATCACTTCCTGACCGATACTAGGCATTAAATTCGTATTCGCTGGTTTTGTTTCCTTACATACTTCGCATGATTTTATAAATTCTTTCACCTGTACTGTCATACGCGGCCAATAGTAAAAACGTTTTAATTTCTCTAGGGTTTTGGCTATTCCACCGTGAGCCGATGTGTTTATTTATCAGATTTGACGTCACGTCCACTGGTACCCATATCTTCCACTGTAACTGGTCAACACTTTCTTGATCCCAGTGTACTTTTTTGAAAATTACTCCATTTTCAACTTTCAGATCCGGCAATTTATCTTTATTTTCCTTTATTTCCTGAACCAACTTCAAATACTCTTCCTCTTGGAATTTTTGTGTATCCAATTCTAGCAATTGCTCTACTCCTATTTCGTCTACTGTCAGATCTACTGGGTTTCTCGATAGCATGTCCGCTACAACGTTCTCCGAGCCTTTTCTGTGCTGAATATCGAAGGTGAACGATTGCAGTTGTAGCGACCATCTTGCTAACCTGCCGCTAAGATCTTTTAGACCCATTAGCCATTTTAAACTTGCGTGGTCAGTAATAACAGTGAATGCCGCCAGACATTCTTTCTCAGTCGTACTATAATTCCTTTGGCACGCGTTTAGTTTTTGGGAATAGAATGCTATAGGATTTTCCTCGTTCTGGGCGTTATGCTGGAATAATACGGCACCTATTCCATAATTGGATGCGTCGCCTTGTATAAAAAATCGTTTTGAAAAATCTGCGTGTCTTAGTACAGGCGCTGTCGTAAGTGCGACTTTCAATTTTTCAAAATCTTCTATAGCTTCTGTTGTCATCGTGAACTTCTTACTCTTTTTTAATGTATCGGTTAAAGGGGCCGAAATAGATGCGAAATCTTTAACAAATCTTCTGTACCACCCCGCGGTTCCTAAGAAACTCCTTACTTCTCTGGTGGTTTTGGGGATTTTTATGCTTTTTATGGCAACTATTTTTTCGGGATCTGTTTTTAGTGCACCGCCTCCAATAATAAATCCGGGATACTTCAGCTCTTGATAACAAAACTGGGACTTATTCAACCCTATCGACAGATTAGCACCCTTTAGACATTTTGCCACTTCCTGTAGTAAGACTATATGTTTTTCAAAATTACTTGAAATTGCTAACAGGTCATCCAAATAGATGAATACGTTGTCCTTAAGTTTGCTTGGAACGACCTTATCCATTAATCTGCATAAGCGTTGTGCGGCGTTGCACAGGCCGAAAGGCATCATGCGGAATTGATATAAAGGGCGTCCGGCTACGGTGAAAGCCGTGTATGGTTTACTTTCATCATCAAGCTCAATCTGCCAAAAGGCATATTTTAGGTCGACGCTGCTTATGAAGACTGTCTCATCTATTCTGCTTAAAATGCCTTCGATGTGTTGTAAGGGGTATGCATCTTTTATTGTCAAAATATTTAATTTGCGGGCGTCTAAACAAAATCGGTTTTTATCAGGTTTTCTCACCACGGTAGTACAATTGGACCACGGGCTTTCGCTCTCCTCTATAACACCTAGTTCCAACATATTATCTTTTTCTTTATAAGTTATTTCTTGCATGGCTGGTGACATTGGATAGTATCGGTCTTTTACTGGATTTGCACCATCTACAAGTTTTATTGTATGTTTCTCTATTTGTGTGCATTCCAAACCCTTTTCTTCAAACGTATCAAATTCCTTAATAGCCTCCTCCAATAGCTTTTTCTCTATTTTATTTAATTCGTGGGGCTTCAGACGATAATCCTTTTTCTCATTTCGGTACTCCTCTTGAATTTTCTCGTAATTTATTTCTTCTACTTGCATCACTTCGGGTGCTAGTTTGATTAATTTGAAAAAGTCTACCCCTAAATACAACTCCTGTTCCAGGTCAGGGCACAAAAAGAAATTCATTTGAAATTTTTGTTCTCGGAATCTGACAGACGCGTTTATTTTGCCTATTATCCGTTGGTGTTGACCGCTAGCCGTTCTACATTTGACTAGTATACTTACAGACGCTCCTGTATCTAATAAACCTGTTACTGCATGACCTTCAATCTCTATAGACAGGAATATTCTTGGGTCATTTTTACGATTATTTATCCTGTTTAAGGATTCTGTTGAGAATCTTCGCCTTGGGCTTTCTTCCAAGCACTTGTAGCTCAAAGAAATGGGAAGATTACTTCAATGTTTTTGGAATAATAATTTTCTTACAGGCGCATAAACCTGAAGAGTTTTGTTTATTGTATGACCTCTCAAGCACTTTAACCTGGAGGTAAATTGGTTTAGTTGGCGCAACAACAGCACTTGAACCGAGTTGCTTATCTTAATTGAAAAAGACCGTTTCTTTCAGTTTCAAATTAAGAATTATTTTATTCCGTATTTTCTTAGTCTTATATACTAGTTTTATCAAAGAAATGTGATTAATTTACATAAATTTTGCAGCAATAAAAAACAAATTAAATTGCAATAATAACTTGTATTAAATTGTGCGGTATTAAATTACATTGTAGGAAAGAATAAAAATAAATTGTAATAAAAAATGTATTAATTTAGGGCAAGTGTGCAACAGTTTATTGAACTTAAATACAATAATAAATAATTCTTGTGCATTATTATGTATTAATTTAGGAAAAGTGTGCCATATTAAATTACAATTGTAGGCAAGAATAAAGTAAAAGTAAATAAATGTATTGGCCAAATGTGTTAAGGTTTATTGAACTTAAAATATAATAATGCTCGTGCATTAACATTCTCCCCCCGTTGAATGCAGCTCAAAATATTTCTTGCTGTAGGGCTATTGTTGAATGTTGTGTTGGTTATTATATGTGAACACTGAAGTCTGAGTCTAGTTGTTGAATGCGAGGTGCTGGAATTGGAGTTGACCGTTTTTGGCACTTTTGTTTTACTAGTAGATATATGACAATGCTAAAAGCAATCACTAATGATGTATACCCAATCGTCATGTGATGATAGTTGTGAGCTTCAAGTTTGTTTGGGAGTCTTAATATCTCTTGTGTTGCTAATGATTGTTGTAGAGCTGTTAAATTTTTTACTTGGGAAATGTATTGATTCACATCTTCTTGTGGTAACAATGGTTTAATGCGTTCTTCGTGTCGTTGTTGCGTGAGTTCCCAGAAGCTAGTATATGAATTTTCAATCTTGCTGGATATCTGGTTTTGTGCACGCAACGTCGTGAATTTGTATTTAAAAGTGCACTCTGGTTCCAATGCACGCAAGCCAGATCCTTCAAGTGTGAATTGTGTGATTTCCGTTTTGCATAGTGCTGTTGCCTGAGACGGACTTGCAACTGAATATATCCATTTGTTTTGTTGATGAAGGGGAATCCAGACTTCTTTATCTTTGATTTGCTGTACTGAGCAGTCTGATTGGGTGTTGTTGTGAAATAAATTCAGCTCGCAGGCACATGTTGATGAGCCATTTTGATGCCTTATTTGGCCTTTAGGGCACAGATACATATCTTCTGTGATGAGTGAGCATAAGCTGAGTTCAGATTTGCTAATGCTAAAGTATTAGTTGAGAGCAGTGTTGATGATTAAAAGAGGTGCACATGGTTGTATTGCTACTAATGTGTCATTGATCCACGTTGGCACTGGAATAATATTAAATATTTCATATCGTTCACGTTGAACTAGTGGTAATGTTATACTGAAAACTACTATATTGTCAGTGAGCCCTCCTTTAACCTTCATGAGCTTGTATAGTTGTAACGTATTTTCTTGGCTTACCGGCAGTTCCCGTGATTCGCTGAGATGCATTTTAATTTTCCTTACTTCTTGCTGTAATTGATGAGGAGTCAAGAGTAGTGGGCTTATAATGCCATGGTGAGTGTTTGTTAAAATGTCAAGTATTGATAATTGTGTTTGTTGGAGCTTCGCTGCTGTAATTGTTAATTGAATGCACAACGAAAGAAAAATACGGTAAATCTTTTCCTGCTGCCATTCGTCGCTTACCATATTGCGTATTTGTTCAATTTGGAAATCAATTTGATCGAATTTTTTCTTTACTGCTTCTTGATCTAATCTCATTATGTTTATTGTAGCGTCAATGATTGAGGTTTGATTTTTTAAGAGATCGAGAAGATGTTCTTCGTTTTCTTTAACTTGAGAAATTGTACCAGCCATATCTTTGGCGTATTCGGAGTCTAATACACCAAAAAGTGAATGGGCGATATTTCCAACTAGATCGATTGCTGCTCTCTTTTTTATCCGCCCAGACAACAGAGTGCTGTCTAATTTTAATTCAGCTTCTGTGTGTTCAAAATGCTTGACCAGGCTTGTGCATGTAGTTTTGTCCTGCATTTGCTTGCATAGATCGTTTAAGGTTTGTGTTCCTTGCGAAAAAGTTGCCTCTTCAGTCCAAAATTCTTTTAAGTCATAGTAAACTAATAATTGCCATTCTGTAGTTGAAATTGTGGCGGATCCAATTCCTTCAAAATGTATGCCCAGACGATTTTCGAACCTTTTATTATGTATTTGTGCCCCTAATGCTAGCGGCATTAATATGATCGCCATCATAATAGTGAAGATGTTTTGGCTTATCGTTTTCCGTTTTTTATCACCTTGAGGCCTTTCGTTCTGATGAATGCTTGTGCTAGTCGAGTCATCTTGTTGAGGGATTTCGTCATCTTCAGAATTATTAATTGGTAATAGTGCCAGCCTAGAAATTGGTCTTCTGCAAACTCCTTTTGATGTTTTGACATCAACTACTCGAATGAAGCCATCATCGCCCTTATGTGTTTTTACAATTCTTCCTAGAGGCCACTGTAAAGGAGCTGTGTTGTTCTCCTTTATTATTACCATGTCTCCTGATTTAATGTTATACTGTTGTTTAGCCCATTTGTGTCTGTGTTGGAGTTCTGACAGATACTCTTTTGACCAACGCCTCCAAAATTCTGATTTTAAATGTGTAACTAACTTCCATCTGGTGAGAAGATTCTTTCGGTTTTCGGTGGCTGCTACGTCAATTTGGGAGTTGAGTGGTGCTCCTATAAGAAAACGGCCAGGGGTTAATGCCGCCAAATCGTTCGGATTATCTGACATCGGGCTTATGGGTCGGGAATTAAGAATTCCTTCAATCTCTATGACCACTGTGTCAAGTTCCTCATATGTTAGTGATGCTGTTGATACACTTCGTACAAGGAGATGTTTGGCCGATTTTACTGCTGCCTCCCATAAGCCTCCGAAATGAGGTGCTCTTGGTGGTATAAAATGAAACATGATGCCTCGAGCTGTACATTCTTTATCTATTTTTTCCGTAGCTGACTCTCCGTAAACTACTTCTGACAACTCTGCCAGTTGATTTTTGGCACCAACAAAATTGGTGGCATTATCACAGTATAAGTTTTTGCAATGGCCTCGTCTGCTTATGAATCTTTTTAATGCCCCTATGAAAGCATCTGTTGTTAAACTGCTAACTAATTCTAGGTGCACTGCTTTGGTAGCAAAACAGCAAAATACCGCGATGTAAGCCTTCTGAGGCCTCTTTCCTCTGCTCTTATAGTGGACCCAAAATGGACCACAAAAGTCGACTCCAGAGTTAATGAAGGGTCGAGCTGGACTGATTCTTGTAGATGGCAGATTTCCCATAATTTGAGTAAGAAGTTTTGGTTTAGCTCTAGAGCATTTTATGCAATGTTGGACAATTGATCGGGCCATTGACTTTCCCTTGATTGGCCAGTATTTTTGTCTTATGTGTGATAATAGTGCCTGAGGACCACAATGACGGTTTTCCTCATGCACCATCTGCATCAGCGATTTTGATATCGGGTCATTATAAGGGAGTTTGGTGTCATACGGAAGCTCTGATGCTTCTAATCTTCCTCCCACTCTGATGATGCCGTTGGTGTCCAAAAATGGGGCAAGGTTATTATATGGGCTATTCTTGCTTACTTGCTTGTACCTTATTAGGTGTTTTAGTTCTTCGTCAAAATCTGAGTGTTGCATTGCCCGTACAATCAAAGTAAGAGCTTGTTCCCGTTCTGGAACTGATAATAATAGCTTGGATTGTTGATTGCCCCTTCTTGTATTGTTGATGAATCTCACAATGTAGCCAACTACTCGTTGTAGAGTTCTGAATTAGCCATTATGTTTAATGTTGTAGATCACACTATCTGTAGGATCACTGGCTGTGGTTGCTGCTGCTACCCTTTTTCGCTCTATATCAGAATTCTGATCGATGATATTTGCTTTGGAGACTTCTTTTGGCCATATCTCCTGTTGTCCATGTAGAAATATGGGTCCGTAGAACCACAAATTGTTTGATGCGAGTTTTCTTGGAGAGATGCCACGGGACAAGATATCTGCAGGATTATCTTTTGAGCTGACATGTCGCCACTGTTCTGCTATTGACAATTCTTGTATTGCAGCTATTCTGTTAGCCACAAATGTTTGATATGATGATGATTCTGAATCTGTCCATAAATAAGTAGGAACATCCTTGTATTTTAAGTCTTTCTTCACTCTTGAAGTGAGCTGAGCGCTTAATAGTGCTGCACAGAGTTCGAGACGAGGTAAAGTTTGACGCTTTAGAGGTGCGACTCGGGACCTTGAGCATAATAATCTCACAATAATCTGATTATTTTTCGTTGTTGATCTAATGTAGACTGCTGCGCCGTATGCCTTTTCTGATGCGACTGCAAAGGCATGAATTTGTATGTTGGATGTCACATGTCCTTCGAAGATATGTCGCGTGATTCTTAGATCTTTTATGTGTTCTAACTCATGTCTGAATGTAACCCAAGTTGAATGAAGATTTTCTGGCAGTGCTTCATCCCAGTCTAACTTTTTCTGCCATAGTTCTTGGATGAATATTTTGGCGGTAACTACAATCGGCGATAGTAGTCCCAAAGGATCAAACAAACTAGCTAAATCTGAGCTAATTGTGTGTTTTGTTATGTGGTTAATCTCCCTTAGGCATACTTTTACACACAATTTGTCATGTTGTGGCATCCATGTTAAGCCCAAAGTTTTCACAATATGATTATTCTCACTATCGAAGTCAAAATTAACCTCTTGTTGTTCCTCGGCAACGTTTTGAAGTAGTTTTGAATGATTTGCTGCCCATTTTTGTAATTCAAAACCATGCTGGTGCAATATGTGTTGTAGTTCTGACTGAATTGCTAGAACAGTGTGCAAGTTATCCCCTCCGCCAATACCGTCATCTACATAGAAGTTTTCGAGTAAAAATTTAGCTCCATGTGGGTATCGTATCATGTTTGTCTTAGCAATTTGTTCTAAGAATTTTGTCACAAAATAAGGTGCAGATTTCGTTCCATATGTGACTGTATTTAGTTTATAATACCTCATTGGCTTGGTGGGATTTTCTCTCCAAATGATTATTTGAAAGTTTCTATCATCTGGGTGCATTACTATTTGGCGGTACATTTTTTTGATGTCGGTTGTGAAGACAAATCGTGGACACCGAAAGCGTAGTAGAATAGAAAATAATTCACTCTGTACTATGGGTCCTGTATACATTATGTCGTTCAATGAAGCTCCGTTAGTAGTTTTAGTGGAGGCATCAAAAACTACTCGTAATTTTGTTGTTAGACTTTCAGGTCTAAGTACACAGTGGTGAGGAATGAAGTAATTTGGTGTTTGCATAGAGTTTATGTCTATTTGGGCCATGTGCCCTAATGCTTCATATTCTTTCATGAAATTTATATATTGAGCTTTGATTTCTGGAGTTTTTGATAATCGCCTTTCTAATGATAGGAATCTGTTGAAAGCTACTCCATGGGATTCGCCAAGAGTGTTTGTGCTGGTGCAGAATGGAATTTTGACCACGAATCTTCCATTTTTGTCAATGGAGTGAGTTTGCGAAAAATGGTTTTCACATTGTCTTTCAGCCATCGAAAGACATCTGTCAGATGTGCTGATAGTTTCCAGTTCCCAGAGCCGAGCAATAGCTTCTTCCAAATTAACTTCGTCTTCAGTACATATTCCGCATGCTGCGATTGATGATTCATGTTCTCTAATTCTTCCAGAAATTACCCAGCCAAGTAAAGAGTTATTCAAAATGGGCAAATCGTTACCTAGTTGAATCTGCCCACCTGACAGTAGTTGGTGATGAAATTCTGCTCCAAGTAGAACATCTATTTTGTCAGGACGATTGAATTGTGGGTCTGCTAGCATAATATTTTTTGGAATTGGCCAATGATCTATATTGATAACTTGTGATGGTTGAGGTGAAATTATGTGCGGAAGAACCGCTGCTTCAAGCCGTGCGGTATAATTATTGATTCTTGAATGTAATGCTATGTTTACTCGGCGTGTTACTCTAGTGTCACTAGAAGCGATGCCACTAATGGAGATTGATGTTGGTTAAGTTGAAATTCCGAGACGTTTTACTAGACGTTCGCTGACGAAATTCAATTGGGATCCTGAATCGAGAAGTGCTCTGCATTGTATCTCCTTCTCATTAGCTCGTATTTTTATCATGTCTGTGCTCAGAAGGACGTAGCTGGGACTTTTGGATTGGTTGTACGTTGTAAGTGATATGGCGTCTTGATTTCCAGATGATAAATGATTGCCTTGCAGATCTTTGTTGTTTGAAATGTTTGTTGCTGGTGTTGATGATGTTGCTGGGTTATTGCAGCAATGTATTATGTTTCTTGCTGCATTCCTTGCAACCCCTTGATATACAGGTTTTAGAATTGTGACCGGGCTTCAAACAGTTTACACAGTATTTTTGCTTTTGAATGAATTGTAATCTCGCTGATGTCGATAACTGACGAAACTTGGTACATGCGAATAACGGATGATTTGCATTTTTGCACATAACACATGAATTGTTGACTTGCTTTGTGGTGATGGAAGTACACACCCTTGATTTTGAATGCGGCATTTTTTCAGAAAACACTTCCATTGATTGGAAATTTCTTTCCAAGAATTCCAGTAACTCTGTGATTGTCGGAACCTCCCGAGGATTCTTCAGTGCTTGCTCGTATCGGAGACGCGTTGCTTGGTCCAATTTCTTTAGTAGTAGGTAGCATAATATTGGATCCCATGATTTCGTATCCAGCTGAAGATTTTGAAGCGCTAAAAGACACTCCTTAGTTCTGTCATGGAGCGACTTGTAGTTGTCAGTATAGCCTTTAATTGGGGTATCTACTAACTCTTGCACAAGCTTGTTGACCAGTAATCTTTTGTTGTTATACCGCTCCACCACCATGGTCCATGCAGCGTCAACATTTTCTTCAGTGGCAGCGAAGTGTTTTATCAAATTTGCTGCTTCTCCTACTAACTGTGTTTTTAAATACCACATCTTTTGAATTTTAGGCATTGCCGCTTTATCACCAGAGATAAGAATATATCATAGAATTCTTGCCACTTGAGGTGATTTCCATCGAATTTTGTTAATGCGACCTTCGGCATAGGCAAGGAATCTGGATCACTGATGTTCTGCTGAGATTGTTCAATCGTGCTTACAGTATTGATTACCTTTCGCAATTTAGTCTCGATTTGTATAAAGCGCACGGAGTCGTAGCCTAGTTGCTCTGGGTTGTCATAGAGCTCAAATATTTGGAAATGTATGGCTTCAATGTCTTGCCATATGTTTAATGCGATGTTTCGGTTCTGATGAGTATATTCGTCATTAAGCAACCGTTCTAAAGAAGATATCATTAACGCTTGTCGACGTTTGAGCTTTATGAACTCATTCGTCTCAGCTGCTAACACATCACAGCCCTCTTGTGGTGGAATTTTGTCTGAAGTTGACTTTACCTTCATCATAGATTTTTCGAATATGGTTTTATATTGTTCGACAACTTTCTGTATTGCCGAATAATAATCTTCCGTGAAATAGCGGTGATCTTGAGGTTTGTCGTCAAGTAGCCGAATCTGGTTGTCATTTGTCTCGAATATCATCCATTCTTCGTCTAGTCCCCAAGAACCTTTTGCTTTTGAATCAATTCTTCGAATGATACCATTGTGGATTATATTTAGCTGGCTATCACTGCTGCTAGTATTTCCACTCGAATAATGTATTGCTGAACTGGTGATATGTTGAGTAATGAATTTAGACGTCCTGCTCTTGTAACAGGATCATGTCGGGGTAACCAAAATGTTGAGAATCTTCGCCTTGGGCTTTCTTCCAAGCACTTGTAGCTCAAAGAAATGGGAAGATTACTTCAATGTTTTTGGAATAATAATTTTCTTACAGGCGCATAAACCTGAAGAGTTTTGTTTATTGTATGACCTCTCAAGCACTTTAACCTGGAGGTAAATTGGTTTAGTTGGCGCAACAACAGCACTTGAACCGAGTTGCTTATCTTAATTGAAAAATACCGTTTCTTTCAGTTTCAAATTAAGAATTATTTTATTCCGAATTTTCTTAGTCTTATATACTAGTTTTATCAAAGAAATGTGATTAATTTACATAAATTTTGCAGCAATAAAAAACAAATTAAATTGCAATAATAACTTGTATTAAATTGTGCGGTATTAAATTACATTGTAGGAAAGAATAAAAATAAATTGTAATAAAAAATGTATTAATTTAGGCCAAGTGTGCAACAGTTTATTGAACTTAAATAAAATAATAAATGATTCTTGTGCATTATTATGTATTAATTTAGGAAAAGTGTGCCATATTAAATTACAATTGTAGGCAAGAATAAAGTAAAAGTAAATAAATGTATTGGCCAAATGTGTTAAGGTTTATTGAACTTAAAATAAATAATGCTCGTGCATTAACAGATTCAATAAGTATTCTTCTATTTTTACGGCGCTCTTTAAATTGCTGTCTTAATTTTATTCTTCGATTTGGCACCTGTTTACTAATTTCACCAGATCCAAATATGCGGGACTTTATTTTCTTATAGTTTTCTTCTCTAATTCCTACCGGTATATAATGACGTAATGTTGGACAAAAGTTCTTTGTATTGTTGTAATTTATTTGCATTAAATTATCCAACAAGTTATTATTTTCCTTATTATTTATTGTTAATTCCTGGGGTTTCGATACTGACGCTAATCCCCCCGAAATACAGCGCCTCTCTGGCGGTTTTCCGGACGACAATCTTGGCATTTCGGAGTGACTACGTTTGGCTTACCACACCCATAACAAAATATTCTTCTTTCCAGAGACTCGCACTCTCGGAAATTGTGCCCTACGGCCTGACAATTCCAGCAGCCTATTTGTCGCTTTGGCTGACGATCCATTCCGGTTGCAACTTCTTTACACATTTCTTCCTCAGAATCAAATATATCGTCATCTATCTCGTTTACCACACTTATAGGCCTTTGTTGGAAATGCACATTTCTAACCTCCCTTCTCGGAAAATTCTTCTCGGCATCATCGCATTCAATACGCAGCTGTTCAACCGACGATACAGCCACCGGATATATAATTCGGGCAATGTGCTCCTTGACGTTTCGTTTCATAATCTTGATCATATCATATTCCGACAGGGGCTGTAACAATTTCGATCGTATTTTATTCATTATTTGGAAAAAGCTATCTATTGATTCATTTGCTTGCTGTTTTCTCTCCACTAATTCTCGCATAATTTCAAAATTTAAAGTATTTGTTTGATATTGCCTCAGCACTTCACACTTAAGAGTGGGCCAATTCATTACCCCATGCATGCGGATTCGAAGCCAATACCATTCCTTAGCCGCACCATTAACCAACAAGTGGAAATCTCTTAAAATTTCCTCCCACATTACCTCATAATGGGCCTGTAGGTGTTCCAAACGAAATATAAAATATTTAACGCTCATATGATTGCTATTGCCGTCGAATGATATACCCCACTTGTCCACTCTTATCGAAATCTTTTCGCCTGTCCTATTGATACCTGTACCATTTGACATATTCGAAGTTGTATTATTACTCCCAATTCCCGATGTGCGTGGTAAAGAGTTGCTTTGACCATGAGAATTAATCCCTAGCATGCCATTCTGAAAAGAGCTAGCACTACTTCTTAAATTTTCGCGGGTCGTGTTGCCGTTGTTACTTCCGCCACTTTCGGATAGAGGTATATCCGATATTTCATTTCGCGGATTCCCAACGGTTGTAACGCCTCTAACTACCGTCGCCAATTCCCCTACTAATCTTCTAAGGTCGTTCATTTCACCTTGTATCATTTGTTTCATCCTTTCTTCTAGCTCTACTTGACCACTTCCGGTTGCCTCAGCCGTCGACCCTCTGCCTACTGGTTCATTTGCCTCCATGCTAGACGCGCCTACGTTTTCTAATCCCATATTATTATTAGCAGGTGTGTTTACTGCTGCCGCTGTTGAATTATTTCCATGTTGTGTATTGCGTGAATTTATGGTGTGTGACAAATCTGCGATACTCGGGTCACTATTGTTACTCGCCATATTGTAATTCGAGGTTTTTTTCTGTTTTGTTGGGATTAAATACGATGTATTAACTTGTGATCGAAGCTCTCTTTTTCTATTTTCTCTCTTTGTCTCTTTGCCTTTATCCATTCCTTAGATACCCAACTAATCTGTCTATCAACCCCTAGATTGTATTGTATATTTTACACAGAGCACAAACACTATCACGATACGATCCCCGGGACCGTAGACAAATCGTTGACCTTCAGCTAATGTATTTGGACCTATACAAAATTATTTCCTTATGAACACAAACTTATCAAACGAGTGACGTGATTACGAAATTAGACAATACGACCATAAATAAGCGATATGAATTACTAAATATTTTAATAAACACTTGACTGAAATGACTAAATATATAGGTGTGTAAAGAAACAAAAACTTAATCTAAATCTATAGATGTATGTATGTATATAATCACTCACAGATTAAAACGTGAAATACCTTTATATATAAATCTCTTCGACAAATAATAATTAAAATCTCTTATAATAATTAAGTTAACAATCTCACAATAAATTAACACTCAGTGCTTCTAAAAACTTACTCCTGACACAAACAAACACTAACGATTTCTTCTACTGACCATTACTTTTCAGCTTACAATTACTCAATTTCTCTCTACTCTGTAATACTTATTTTAGGGGTCTAATACTAGTTCCGGTGTGTATGTGTGCTAATAATATTTCTGTAGTTCCTACTTCTAAAACCCTTCTATAAGAGCTAAAACACTGCGTCTAAAAAAACATTTTTTTCTTTTTTTTTTATATACATATTTATTTATTGTATCTTCAAAAATGAACTAACAATAAGTAATCAAATCTTAAATCTAAATATAATTATTAGGCCCGACCAATATCGGACATAAGCTTAGTGATAGTTATAAATAATACATAAGTAGTGATAATCAAAAAGAAGTATTTTTAAGCAGTCCCATCTGGAGTGTTGGGTATAAGAGCCCTTGTGTCCCTTTTTTTAAGCGGATGTGTCCAGTAAAGCTCAAAATATTACGGGCAAGCGGATTAGAATGTGACTCGAGTTTAGTTAAATATTTGCCTGCGTATTTTGCAATTTCTTCACTCACTAGTGGCATATTTAAATCACGATGAATATTTGAATTTTTAACGTACCATGGAGCAGATGTTATCAAACGTAAAATTTTGTTTTGCCTTCGTTGGATTCTCTCGACATTTGAAGCTGAAGCAGTGCCCCACAACTGAATTCCATAGCACCATATTGGCTTCAAAAGCGACTTGTATATCAAAAGTTTGCAGTCTAGGCTGAGTGTTGAATTTCTGCCAATTAACTAATATATTTGAGTCAATTTAAGTTTCATTTGGGTTAACTTAGAGTCAATATGATATTTCCATGTAAGCCTTCGATCAAGGTGTATGCCAAGGTATTTGACTTGAGAATGTTGAGGAATATTTTGATTGTTGATTCGAATGGGGGAACAGGTATCTTTTCTTAGGGTAAACGTTATATGAACACACTTTTGTTCATTGACTTTAATTCTCCACAAGTTCAACCATATTTCAAGCTGGGTAATGTGTGCTTGGAGATTGCGGGATGCCTCATCAGGATTTTTGTGAATACTCAAACAGGCTGTATCATCGGCAAATGTAGAAGTGTGGATGTTATTGCTCACAGGCATATCACAAGTATATATTAGATACAAGACTGGCCCCAGAATACTACCCTGTGGCACACCAGAAGATATAGATTCGGGTACACTCATGAAGTCTCCTTCCACAACAGTAAACTTTCTATCAAGAATATAACTTTCCAAAAGCTTTTGTATACTTATTGGTAGGTATGTCTTCAATTTTAAAACTAGGCCTTTGTGCCATACTTTGTCAAATGCCTAAGAAACATCAATAAAAAGGGCAGAACAATACTTCTTTTCTTCAAAAGTCCTCCTTATAATTTGAACCAATCTATGCGTTTGCTCAATAGTGCTATGCTGACTTCTAAAGCCAAATTGATGGTCCGGGATGCACCCAGTATCAGCTAAAATTGTGGACAATTTAGTCATGAGCAGCTTTTCGAAAAGCTTTGAAATTGTTGAAAGTAAGCTTATAGGCCTATATGACTCAGCCTTGGTAAGATCTTTGCCTGGCTTTGGAATCATTTTAATCTTGGCAAGTTTCCAGTTATGTGGAAAATACTGCATTCGTAAAATGGCATTAAAAATAAATAGCAAAATTCTTATTGCAATATGAGGCAAGTTCATCAGCATCTTGTTACTAATGCTATCAATACCTGGAGCTTTCTTAGGGTCGAGTTCAGCAACTATTTTTTGTAGTTCACGCATCTGAAACCTTAAGGGACGAGGGGGTAGAGAGACTACACTCGGTAAATCGGCAGCACCCGTACATGAATTGGGAGTGAATACAGATTTTAAATGCTCAGAAAATAAGTTACCTTTCTCACTATCGCTTCTTGCCCAGCCTCCAGTCGAAGTACGCAATGGTGATTTGAGATCAACGGGTCTTTTAAGATTTCTAGTAGCGCGCCATAAAGAGTAATTAGATGTTGACGTTACATCAAGACCTTCTAAATACTTTTCCAGTAATGCAGTCTTTTCCGACGATAGCAGCTCTTTGAGTCGTTTAGTACATTCTTTAAGTCTGATTTTATTAAGGGGTGATCGGTGTTGTTGCCATTCTCTTCTAGCTCTCCTTTTTTCACATACAAGACGTTCAATTTCCGTAGAATAAATTCTATTAAAGCCAGTCTGCGGATAGGAAGTAGTGGCATGTTCAGCAGCCTGTTTAATGTATTCGTTAAGATTGGCAATATTAAATTCAATATCATCAGGTGATCTTAGCTGAATGTTTTCTACGCAGTGACTACTAATATATTTTTTGAATCCTAGCCAATTGACCCTGTTAATCGTTTTCGCATATGAGTTAGTTAAATCACTCCTTAGTGGGTTGAAAATTGTAACTATTGTGGGAGAGTGATCGGAGGACAGATCTACAGAGCCCTCTACGTGAATTAAGTCCCTATGGATATTTTTCGTGACGCCAAAATCTATAACATCTGGAATTTTTCTTACGTCAGTAGGTCAGTAAGTAGGCTCCCCACTCGAAATTTTTGAAATTGTATTAAACAACGCTCTACCTCTAGGTGTAACAAGACGCGAGCCCCAGTACGTATGTTTTGCATTGTAGTCACCAGCTGCCACGAAACAAGATCCAAGCGATTTGTAGAACTTCTCATACTGATCTTCGGTAACTGAAAATCTGGAAGGTGAGTAAATTGATGATATCACGAAGTTCGCACAAAAGTTTTCTACGAAAATATTCGTAGCTTGCATATATTCTTCACTAACGTTCTCAAGGATATAGTGCTTGAGTCTTGACTTAATTAGAATTGCTGATCCACCGCATGCTCTCCCTCTCGGGTCCTTTGAATCATATAGAGTGTAACCATTTATTTTAAAGCAGCTTCTCGAAGTCAAGTGAGTCTCAGAGACCATCATTATATCAATATTTTTTTCCGTGAGGAAGTGCTCAAGTTCATTTTTATGTTGGCGAATACCGTTTGCGTTCCAGAAACATAGTTTTAACGTGTTCATGGTTTGTTGACTAATGCTTGAAGCAGAGTATTCTGCATTCTCAGCATTTCTTGCATCATGCTAGTCATATTTGTTGTAAAGTTGTTTATAGTTAGCACCAGATTCTCAATAGTAGCTTCAAGACGACTAAAGTTAAAAGTAGAGTTTGCATTCGTTGCATTACTAGGTGGAACATTTTGTGTGGGAATAGAACTAGTCTTAGCAGCATCGGCATACGATACACGTGAAGTAACTAGTTGGCTAGTTTGAGGAAGAGTGGCGGAGTAAGCATTTGCTGATTGAACTGGAGCTAATTTAGATTTTTGACCCATAGCCTGTTTAACGAAAGAATATACAGGGCATCCTCTGTAGTTAGCAGTGTGATTACGTCCACAATTACTGCATTTCTTTTCTGCTTGTACTTTTGGCTTGGTACAGTTAGCAGGACCATGCAATTCACCGCAGATAACACAAACTGTAGGTAATTTGCAGTAGGTTTTTGTGTGGCCATATTCTTGGCAATTATGGCACTGTACGGGACCTGAACGCTTACGTGGCTCTTCAACTGTGATTTTTCGGTGTAAAAGGTATTTTAGACTATAAATTGGGTGCGTCTCATTTTTCTTTAACTGTATATCATTCGGCTCCAGTTCAACACGAAATAGAGGCTGGGGAATCTTCTCTCTATTGATTATATTGGTAACATTTTTTACCTTCTTCAGGCTCAACATATGAATATATGCCCTTTAATACTATTTGTAGGCCTTTAGCACTCTTAAGTTGATATGTATAAAAATTTGTTTTATTTTTTTCAAACTCACTAACAATTTTTCGGAAATCTTTTTCATCATATATTTGGATTTTAGTTTCATTAATATTACCTCGTTTAATTGGAATGATGTGAAAAGTATTTTCACCAATGGTCGACAGTAGATTTTTTTGAAGCGCGTTTGAATTTTTTTCTCTCAGATAAATAGGTGGTGGCTTAAAAGACTTTTGCGATGATGCAGCGGGCTTGTCGTTTTTGTCTTGCAATAATGAAAAACGATTTTGACGATTGATAGAAGATGTGCTGTTATCCCTAGACATCTTTGGGGCGGATCCAATTTTAGTAGAATTTGGGCTTCGCCCGCGCTTTAAAATGGTTATATATCTGTCCATTCCTACTTGTACCTTTGGTTTTGTACTACTGTTGTCTTCAGTAACAACTTGTTTAATTGTTGACCACGAGCCCGAAGCGGATGATATCGCTGAGTTAAATGTAGAAGTACTAGGCAATAATGTCAACGATTCACTAGTTGGCATTGGACAAAGCGAAGTTGATCGCTGACGAAACTGTGGTTTTGCCGTTAGAAAAAGTCTATTATCAGATTTTTGATTTTTATTAAGAGCTTCAGAACTCACAGCAAGTCTATTATCAGATTTTTTATTTTTATTGTTATCATTATGAGCATCAAAACTCACAGTAAAATAAGCATTTCTGCCGTTAGAACTCACTTCACTATTTTTTCCTCTGGGGTACTCATAAAGAGTATTCCTCAAGGGTATTTTGTATGTTTTTTTGTTTACGTTTTTTTTTATTTTTGTTATTTCTATATGTAAAAATATTATCAAAGCAAAAAAATGCTTATTTATCAAAGTTAATATGTACTACGAATATTTTTTGTATGCTTTTTTTTTGTTTAGTTTGTATATAAGAAAAATTCCGCTATTACGTCTGTTCACTATGAAGGTACAACGAGAAACATGTATAAAAAAAACTATTGCCTAATATGAATCCGTTTGTACCCTAGCCTACCTTTCCGCAATATCCTGCCGTTAAGTTACCAGGGGCGCTTGCTGCCATTTTTATTTCAATCAGACCAATATCTTACATTGGTTCAGCTGTTTTAGAAATCCATCAAGGCCTCACAAACGAATAAAAACAAAATCTTAATTAATTACTCAAAAACAAAAGGGGTATTAGGTACTCGTCTGTCTCACTAAGTATAGACTCATCACTACCTTAGGAACTTTTCCTAATATATTCCCATGCACTTGGTTTACTGACTTTCATGTCGTTTTCTCAACGTAAATATTACCAACACCTTCGTACAACGGACTTCCAGCCTTCGGCTAAAACGGCTACGTGGTGCATTTAGAATATTTTCGTGGATATGAAGTCATATTCTGGCTTATTGCGCTTTCATTAATGGGCTATTGCATTGTGTTTCGGTCTTATACACTGACATTACGTATGTTTTATAATTCCTATTATTTTTAAATTTGGGCGCCATATTGTTGCATAACCTATAGGCACTCGGACGGTCTCCTCGACTAGCTCAAGAGGGAGGATTTTGATGTGGTGCTCTTAACCCTCATCCGAGCCCAAGGGTCAGTAGCAATTATACAAAAAAAACAAAAAAAAAATGTGAACTTACTTTTTTTGACGCGTTTTAGGGAAGGTAGTTGTTTCTTCCGACTGCCCTAATCCCATCCTTGGTCATTTCTTCCTTTCCACTAACATTTTTTTATTATGACTCCTCTCTCTTTATTACCATACACTCACCTCACTTCGTATTTCAACCCCCCTAATTTGAGTTATCCAGACATATTTTGTAATTTCGACTCACAAGATACAATATGAATATTTATTTCGATTCCTTATTTTATGAATTATACTTTTCTATATATACATATACAAATTTTAATAAATTTAGCTTTTCTACAATTTAGATTCAAAATATCAGTAGATGGTCTCCAAAAAAAAAATCGCATGTAGCTAAACTCTATATTTTCACACTAACAAAAAGACAATGTTACGCACAAAAATGAAATCTATCTCGGGTTTCTTTTCCTCATGACCTTAGAGCCAATCTCGCTCATCTAAATGTTTCAAACTCTAATTTGTTCCTACCTGAAGGAGCTCCCTAAGGCAGTGATGTCAGATGAAATTTTTTAAATTCCCCACGTTTTGATCAAAAATTCCCCATATTTCCCTACGTCAACAAATTTTTTCCCTACAATTTTCCCTACGTTAGTTACTTATCAGTAAAACTCAAAATTTATTTATAATTTTATATATTTAATTTTATTTACTTTAAACAAAAACAAATAACAAACTTAAGTAGCATTTCAGGTAGCTTGAAAAAAAAACAATAAAAATATGCGCATAGTATATCGAGCCTTCTTTTGATTTTATCGTAAGCGACATGTTATCGGAAATATACTTTTTTATTGAAATTAAAATTGTATAGACCTACACATAGTTTAGAATTATCAAAATGGCAAAATTGTTCATAACTTTTAAGATACACGCTGTACAATTTTATCGTTAGCGACAATTTACGTACAAAAACAAATTTGAATATTTAAAAAAAAACCTGAAAATTTTAATTTTTGTCGATTACGATAAAATTTAAAATAAGGCTCGATATGTATACCACATCTACATAACATAACATATCTATATACGTAACATAAACATTAGTTGTAAAGCAATTGTGAATTCATTTTTTTTAAATGACTTTCTGTACAACGGAAACTTGTACAATTTAACATTTTTGATTGTAAATGAGATCTAAGAATACACATAGAATTTAAAACTCCGTGACTCAATTTATTTCTTTTTTTTGTGCGGACGTCAGTTACAATATCAATACAAATATTCTCTCAGCATCTGCATTGGCATGTGGCAAGCTCAATAGAATTGTGGTTAATTTTGACAGACTGGGGAATACTAAATTATCATTGAAATTCTTCGACTTTGATATATACGACCAAAAAGGTTCCAAATCCAGCTTTGAAAGAGAATTTTTTTCTTCTTCTGAAAAATTATATTCTAAAGTTAGCCATTCTTGAGTAAGAAGGTTAACATCAATACTAAAAATTTCACATAACATTTTAAATTGGTAAGTGTTTTTATTACCAGCATTAAGGGCCAATTTAGGATTTAAGAACTCAATTTCTTTAAAAATTGTTTCTTTTTTTAAAGGCAGTCTCTTCTGTATTTCCTCTAGTGCGGTTATATAAAATTTCAAACAATCAGACTTAATCTGGTATGAATTTGATTTTGGGAAGGTTTTTAGCAGCTCTTCGCATTCATGGCCAACATAAATATCTTCTGTTTGTTTTGTTACATGTGGTGGTTTAATATTGCAGTCAACACATAGCTCTTCCTTTTTAATAAAATTTTTACCAATTTTAAAAAATAATTTGATTGATTCAGAATGTAGAACATGTATCATGGGTTTCTTTTATTGAAACAAAGCATTTAGAGTATTGAAATAATTCAAAACGTACTTTAAAAATAGTAAATAAGCTTTGTTTTATTCATTTGTCAGCTCACTTAATATTAAATCTGCTTGCTTTAGCTTATCTTGTTTAGCTGCATTTTTAAAAAATGCTAATAAAACTACCCAGTTCTCCAATATTCTTTCAATACATTTCTGATGAGACAGCCACCTTGTTGCAGATGTTCTTAAAATTCTTCGCTTCTCTACGTTGAGCATTTCTTGAAATTCCTCTAACTCATAGCATCTTTTAGAGCTTCCAAATATATATGTTCCAATTTGTCGCAATAAATCTTCAGGAGCTCTAGGTAACGTAAGGCAAGCTTTATTTGCAATTATTGCCGCCGAGTGACACATACATTTTATAGTAATGATACTTGGGTTATCCGCTAACAATCTCGATGTAAATGAATTGTGCTGCCCAACCATTACGCTAGCCCCGTCACAGCAAAATCCAATTATATTTCCGAAGGGAATTTCATATCCTAAAATACATTTTTTAAACTCATTATAAAGGGCTTCTGCTGTACAATCAGATCCAAGCTGCAACATATCCAAAAGTTGTACTACAGCTTTTTCTTGTTTTTCATCAAAGAACCGAACAAGAATGCACATTGTTTTTCTTGACGAGATGTCAGTGCTTTCGTCAATAAGGACTGAAAACTTATTCTTCGATTTCTCTTCATTGGCTAAAACATTACGTATTATATGGGTGCATTTAGTACGTGCCAGTTGACATTCTTTTATTATAGCTGAATCTGGTACAATCTCTTTCAATAAGGGAATTAAGTGTTCAATCACCTGTAGAGCAACATTATGTTCAGCGAAAAAAAGTGCCATACGCAGCTCAAAATTTGCAGTACTTCTTTCAACGTTATTCGGTTTGTCTTTTTGAAAAAATGAATGCATATTTTTAGAGTTTTTAGTTGATGAAACATTAGTTTTGTGTGACTTTCCGCTGGCATGTTTCATTAAGTCAGATTTTCCACAATTTAACATCTTTCCGCAAGGCATGCACCTGCATTTAAATTCATCGTCAACTTCAGCAAGCCACCCTTTAAAAGAATCTTCCTCCAACCAACACTTGCGGAATCGTTGCTTTCTATATTTCTTTTGGCAGTCTTTCGAAGAATCAGAATCTGAAGACATTTTCTGCAATATTACGATGTTAGCACAGTTCTTTTTATAAAAATAATACTTACAAGGATAGCGCCCTTAACATATAAATATAAACAGATAAATTTAAATATTTTTATTTTATAAAGAATTCAATTAAGCGGTGATAGTTGCAAGTGTTGATTATTTAGAGCACAGTTAATGTGGGTTAGATACTGAACACTCAATACTGGTTATTTTTTTGGGTACTCGATACTCAATAGATGCTTTTAAGTATCAAAGTAGCCAGATTGAGGTTATTTCATCAATATACTTTCAAAGGAAATATCCCTACATTTTGATAAAAGTAAAAAATCTGTCTGTTTTTCCCTACAGCGTGATTTTTCGAGAAAAATTCCCTACAAGTAGGGAATTTTCCCTACATCTGACATCACTGCCCTAAGGTATTGAATACTCTGCCACTATGCAGAACCACACTAAAATTTAAATACTTTACGAGGATGAAATTCCTTTCATAAATTCCTTTCTATTTCCACAAAAAATTAACTTTATATACATATATGTATCTCTCTTTTAATTTTGGTTATATAAATATTTTTTTCTTTTTTTGGAGATTATCCTTACATAACGCAATTTAAATCTCTTTTCTTTTTTTAACACTACCATTAACACTTGTTTTACAAACAAAAAAGGAACAAAATCATACATAAAAAGAAATATCAAATGCCTGTCTCATACATTAATTAATATTTCAATCTTTGACTTATTTTGTTTTTAGCACCCTTGGGCCTCACTCATCGCTTGTTTCAGGAATTTTCCTTTGCCGTCACACTGATTCTGATGGTAATTATTATGGTAATTATAAGTTCTCTCGCCTTGATGCTGTCTTCCAAGATATGTACTGGTTTTTACTTTCTGCAGGTTTTATCTTGGCTGACCAAAAAAATTTCGAATGTATTTCTTTCTTCACAAATTTTCTAATCGGAGCGATGATCACACATTTTCAATTCTTCTGATTCATCTTCTCACGTTCCAAAATTTTAAAATTGTCGACTGTTGACGATATTCAATTTATTTCGATACTTTCTTTCTTTCTTTTTAACAATATGAGTTCGATTTAGTTTTTTTATAGATATAACTGTTCTTTATTTTACAAGAAAAAAATTATTTTAACTTTCTTTATTTATTTAAACTCATTGACTGCGCGCTCACCAACCGCTAGATCAACCTTCTGCTTCAACCTTCACTCGCTGAATCTCCTCTATCGTCGAAATATCTTTTCTTAACTTCACGCATACGTCTTTCCCCGCTTCCAATTCTTCCAATTTTCTTCTACCATCCTTTATAATGGCTATTCCAATCTAGCGGTCTACGTCCGCTATCCTTCCTGACTACATGAGTAACTTAAGGAATTTTCTAGAAATTTCTGCTTCTCCATGTTTATTTATTTTCGCCATCTGTTTTTGCGTTTCCCTCCAAAACTTATTTTTCTATTCCTTACTCCTGTTCCCAATCCTACTGTCCTAAATTCCTCTAAATCGCCTTTCCATATCCTCAAATATACCAGGACAACATACAATTTAACAAGACGACTAACCCATTCAACAATTCACGTAACTTCGCTAACATATTTAAATTTCAAATTACTCCATTAACCGTTTTACGCAAAATACTAACGTTGCCAATCACTTGTCGCTAATAGTCAATTATTTCATTCACTATCTTCTATTAGCCTAAACAGCTGTTTTGACCTAAATAAAATCCACAATCATTTGCACGAGATACATCTAACAGAAGACATCACATTGATAAATTAATACCGAAAAGAAATAAGAAAACGTATATGATACGAAACACTTTAAATATTTGCCATATAACTTTCGCCCTTCCCATAATCTCTACGAGTTGGCCTATGCCTTAGAATACTTTCGGCCCGCTAAAAGTGTCGGAGGGTAAAGTATTGTTCCACTTAATTTCATTTACATATTTTGACATTTGCTTTCTTTCCCTACAGGTCCTTAATTGAGCCTTACTAAACCGCGGATTTGCTCAGCCGCCCCCGCATCATTTGCCTTTACCCTCATTACTATCGAGGAATATCGATATCAACGCGAACATCAAAGCTACCTCCATACGAATATGTATATACGTACATACGTATTTTCTTTTACATGTAGATATGTAGGTGTGCATTCCCATTGCCCTCAAGTTACCCTATACCTGGTAATGAACCTGGATTGACTTGGAGAGTGGTTCCTCCAAATTGAAATAAGCTCTTAATCCAAACAAACTGCATATACATATAAAAACGGGCATGCCCACCGCAACAAATTTAATTTATTTCAACAAAAAGAAATTATAATTCATGAGATCGATTAAATAATAATGTTTTATACACATATTAGTCAAAAAATAATACCGTTTCCGGTCTTTATAAAATAGTAATACATACATAGATACCAATATTATAAAAAAGTAATTATACGAGTATTATTAAAAAAAATATTACAAAATATGCCCATATGAAAAAATCATTGTTAAACTTAAAATTGGTTTAACAAACGAATTTTGTATGGCAAAACCAGTTTTAACGCATGCTTTAACTTTAAGAATCGTTTTTGCATCACGGCATATATCTTTGGAAATAGGACTTTAGTACAGAAACAGCTGTTAATGCTGTTAACCGTACTATTTACTAGGGAAGTAACGAATACCAGTTTAGCGAATGCGAATGCGAAAACGAATAATACATTTTAATTTTTGCGAAAGCGAATGCGAAAGCGAATGCAAATATTACAATACATTAAAAAAATCACATGAAAATAAATTTATCTAAGAACATGAAGTTGTGTTGTATACATAGATCTACTTGAGTCTTGAATTCAGCAAATATCTATTTATTAATTTATTAGAAATAAAAATTGTTAAACTGAAAGAAATGAAATCATATTATAACAAAAATTAAAAATTTTAAAAATTTTAAAAGACACACAGATACACAGACACACACTACAAACTTATAACACCCCTTTTTGTGGTCGGGGGTTAAAAATAAGTATAGATAATAATTAAAAATAAATTTACAAAATGTTAGGCAATCAACCCATTCGTACTTTGGCCCTAAGTTCAATATTTCCTGTAAAATGCTACCAAAATACATATTAAGGAAAATTGGAATGAATTGTTCATGAACATTTTTTCCAGAAGTAGTACTCTGATCATCTTGGGAAAAACATATGAAATATATCTTCAACATTTTAAGTTTTCATGCGAAATAATATGAGTGGCGCTTGTTTCGCAAAAAATTTACAACAAAGAAGGATTAGTTAATATTTTTACATTTCAAATTTTTTGAACGAAGTAATGATGTGCCATTTTTCAAAAGTTTTAACAGTTTTTTCTTTTTCAAAAACTGGAAAATATTTCCAATATTTTTGTCTTTAGTATTCGCTTGAAATATTCGCATACATTTTAGCGAATGCAAAAGCGAATGCAAATATCAAAAGTAAGCGAATTATTTGCGAATGCGAAAGCGAATGCGAACATTCGTTACATCCCTACTATTTACCATGTGTGTCAGATGTAAACTCGGCCTTAGTTGTTGTAAAGCTTTAGCTATTGTGATATTGCCATCACCTTATTATTGCACCATCACATTCATAAAGTGAATAAAGACACTATTCAAGGAATGTGTACATACAAATTAAGTTGCCATAACAAAATCAAAAAATCCCGGGAATTCCCGCAACAATTTCCCGGGATTTCTTTCCCGGAAAATGTGTGGGATCCCGGGAAATCCCGTATGAAAAACACTAGTATATATGTCCCTTCCTTTTTTTTAATATAACGTTACTTTTATGCATTCGATTGTAGATTTTATAATATTTCGAAAATAAATGATCAAATATACTAAATAGTGTACGGGAAAAAAAGGACGCATATGTATATTGTTAATACAGCAGATTGATAAAAAAATTTTATGAATTATTAGTTTCAGCAGGGCGATTCCGGTAAAAGAAAAACTCTGAAACATACAAATTTCGTCAAGGTTGCCAAAAAATAGCATTTTATGGCTTTTTATGTCAAAAATTGAAGAAATGGCAAGAAGTGGCATATGCCATAAAAAACTTGCCCTGCATAATTAAAAAAAATTAGTATGTCTTAAGTACAACCTTGCGTTGCAGACAGTTTTTGCATTTTATCGGCATTTAGGAACGTCGCTATGCAACTCATACATATGTTTGCATTCAAAATAAAAATGATGCGGGATTTTGAAGTGTATTGATTTTAAATATGCATTGCATTTAAGAGTTTAAGGAGATGAATAAAATATGTGGTTTGTGAGTTAAGCATGGTTTGATATCCGTCCGTCGATGTACATAGTTATATATTACGCATTAATTATGTAGGTACGAAGGCTTGTATGTAGGTTTTTGTTTTGATGGTGGCGTTGGCTGAAGTAGTTAGCACGTTGACTACAAAACCGAAGGTCCTGGGTTCAATCCCTGTATCCAACAGTCATTGAATAACAACACCACGCATTTTTCTGATGTGCATTAGTGTCCCTTTGTATCAGTTGTTGTAGGAAAGTTCAAGTGATGAAGGCATAGTCACTGGTCACTGAACTATACCCCGACTTCAGCAGATATTAGTCCTAATGTAACATCAGAGCGCCCTCCTTCGTTGTGTAGCAGAATCATCGGCGAAGTAAAATAATCAATAAAATGGCTACAAAACACAGCTTCAAAAATTTAATACGCCTCATTTGACACCAGATGGCGCAGCAACACTGCATTATCAAAAACGTGAAAAAAAGCAGAGTTGTAAAAGAATGAAGCTTTCCTCTATCTCTCCCTTCACCACCTGTCTTCTCTATTACTATCCCTTTCCTAAAGGAGGTAACACCTAGTAATAGTAGTAGGCATTAATTGCCTGAGTGTTACTTCTCTTAAAAAAAAAAAAAATTTAATTTTGAATTGAATGTTTTTTTGGTTTGTTAACCGGTTCCAACAGGTTTATGATTTTAGAGTATAAGTGCGTGTATGCATAGAGAAAATGTTGCTTTAGTTTTTTTTGAAATACTCTTTTGTTTGTACGTAGTTTTTTCGTTTGTTAAGCGGTTGCAGTAGGTTTATGATTTTAGATTGTGTGTGCATAGAGAAAATGTTGCTTTAGTTTTTTTTTCTTTTTAGCTGGCGACCATGAAAGGTTATTTTAGAAAGACATTATGTATGCTTGTGGGAAATCTATGAATGTTTTTTGTTATTGGTTTTATTTAGTTTGATTTTCCTATTTTCTATGTTTAAAGAGTTTCAAGAGATGAATAAAATATGTAATTTATGAGCAATGAACTTACTTGAAGGTTGGAGAAATTGAAGTGTAAGATATTTAGGATTATCAAAGGGAATTAGATATGCGTGATCATGGGAGCCAACGTTATGCTCATGCATATGTATTTGTGTATGTTTTTACCATAGGGTATACCAGAGATAACACAAGACGGAAGGAAATTTGTGTTTTCGGATTTCTCGCTCACTCTGTCACTGCGTCTTCTTTAAACTTCTTTCGTGGTGGAATTTTGTAGCTTAATTTCAATTTATACTTTGTAATCTCATTCGCTTGACGATTTTTGTAAACAAATGATAAAAATTAATATTTTTTAATGAAAATGCTTCAAATGAAATCTGCAATCATTTTAAAACAATTTGTAATTGCCTTTTTAATAGTTATAATCTATTTCGCATTTTATTCCTTAATTCAACACAACAAATTCTTTCATCTAATTTTGTAAAATTGTCTGTGTTGTTTACTTGTTGAAATGTTTTTTGTTTAACACTTTGTGGTCTTATTCGCTGAGTGATTTTTGTAAATAAAAGGTAAAAATTTAAATTTTTCAATGAAAATGCTTAAAGTTAAATCAGGGGGGTTACTCTCTATTGCGATGCGAAAGAAAAATTTTACCGCATCGAACAATTGGTACTCTTTATTGCGTTTTCCTTTCGCATATAATTTTTCCCATTCGCAAGTCTGGCATCACCGCACTCTGTAATGCAAAAGCAAATGTCAAAATCTTTCACTAAGCGCAAATATCATGCGCTAACAAAATATCAAACGCAGAGGAAACGCATCATGTAAGTAAAAGCGAATAAATGTTTTTATTCAAATCTAAATTGTTATTTTTTAGGGAAAAGCCGAAGAAGTTGCAGACTCAGCAAAGGCAGTTTGAAATATTAGTAGATTTTATGGTGCAACACAGCGATTTGGCCAAGGGCCAGTTGCAGTGCGGTAATGCCAAACAACGCGCCAGCAACTTGTGGACGAAGCTTGTGGACGACCTTAATTCTAATGGACCTCCTGTTAGGGATGTAGCTGGCTGGAAAAAGGTAATGTATTATGATATTTTATGTGTCTGTGTATATAAAATGTGAAACTAACCCAGTATAAATATGTATATACAAACATATGTGCATATATGTAGGTTTGGTCTGACCTGAAAACGCATACGAAGGTTAAGATGCGCAAAAATAAAGTTAGCATTTCCAGTACGGGTGGTAGTGTCTCACAATATTGCCCACTTTCCTCTATGGAGGAACAAATAATAAATCTTCTTCATATGGAAGAAGCTGTCAACGGGTTGCCAACATCAATATGCTTTGGCACAAGTCGTGATGCTAGTGTCGATATTTCAACAAACAAAAAGCTTGCAGAAGTTTTATTACCTTCGCAAAAAGAAACAAATTGTTTAGATGAAACAGCGCACGCTTCCAACCGAACATGTATTGATGAAAGTTTTCAGACACCTAAACGTACACGGCTGTCAAACCAAAACGACCGTGATACTATGCTAAAAACCCGAGTTGAAAACCAAGGAATATTCCATAAGGAATCCGTGAAACTTTTGGGCGAAGTACGAAATAACTTGAAGGAATTGGTAAGATACAGTAGAAAACATTTTGAATTAAAGGAGAAAAGTATAGCATTTTGCAAAGAAAAAATTTTATTTAAAAAAAAATTACAAGCTTCAAAAACAAAAAATTGAATTAGAAAAGCTTGAATTAAAAAAGAAAATTTTAGAGTTAGAAAGGGGAAAAAATATGTGATATTTTCACTGTGGTACGCTTTTGTATTTTATATTTTCGTTATTTTTATGTTGAATAATCGTTATTTTCCATAAAAGAAGTTACTTAATTTTTAGTGCGCCTAAAAGTGCAATTTCTAGTTTAAGAACTTTTAAATACTAATTTCAAGATCTCAAAATCGCCAAAAAGAAGCTTTAAAACTTTATATTTTAAGATTTTTTTTTTAATTTATACTGCAATGAATTGAATTTATTATATACATATAACTATATATATGCGTGTGTATGTACATATTTGTTTTTATAAAATCTTTTTTGAAATGAAACTTATGTTCTTTAAATTAAATGATTTCTAAACTGAATTTATCATATATACATAAGTATATATGTATGTATGTATGTGTATGTACATATTTGCTTTTTTAACAACTTTGTTGAAATAAAACTTATGTTCTTAAAATTAAATTATTTCTAATATTATTTCTTATTTCCTTAGCAATATTTGTTAGGTCGCTGTTGTTCGTATTGCTATCAACAGACATTGCAATTTCATTTAGACTTTCTGTCTCAGCAATATCGTTTGTTGGCAGTTGCACATTAAAATCAATACAAATATTGTGCAGGGCACAACAAACATTCGTTATTTGAACCACTCTTTCTGGTTCGTAATGCAATTCCCTGGCTGCTAACAGACACCGAAATCTGCCTTTTAAAACGCCAAATACTATCTCGATTATGGATCTTCCTTTGCAAAATTGTTTATTATAAATTGATTCGGATGAGTTTTCCATTGCGTTTCTGTATGGAGTAACCAGCCAGGGTTCTAATGGGTAGCCCGAATCGCCTTTAAGAAATTTAAAAAATAAGTTACTAAAATCTATTGGATATATTTTCATTCAATTACCAATCAACCAAAATCCTTTTTCTCCTCTTTCAAAACGATCTTTTAATTTTTGCTTTGCGTTTGAAAGGGCCCAAACATGTGAGTCATGGCTTGCACCACCGTATCGACAATCTACGAATTTAATTATCATTTTGTGATCACATATCTAAAAATGCAATATTAAAGTAGGATTTAATAAGCAAAATGAATGGATAAAAGTTTACATACCACCATAGCGTTCATACTGTATTTTAATTTTCTATTGAAGTACAAGTGTTCATTCCTAGTCGGTCAGATCATTTGTATATGGGTGCCATCTACTGCTCCAATCACCCCAGGAATGCCACATTTGTGAAAAAAGCTTCTCTTAATTTCGTTTTCCTCTTCCGCTGTTACCTCAAATTTTATGTGCTTGGGGCAGAGTATTCGCTCAATCACCATGCAAACTTCTTGTAAGCAACGCGACATGGATTGCTGCGATAAACCTAACAGATGGTCTTGTCCAATTTGGTGTTGATATCCACCTTGCCCAAGCAATTTCAAGGCAGCGGCCACTTTTATTATGTTTGGAATTGCTGTGGATCTCTTTGGAACGACGAAGTCGTGTTGAATATCGTTTAATACATACATAAACGCATCTTTATTTAGCCGAAAGTTTTGTATAAAACTATAATAAAATAAATTCAGTAAAGTGCGACTTTGACTCGCGCACGAAGGGTTCCGTACGTTGGGCTTTGAGCATTTTTTAATACAGCGTTTTTTACGTTTTTTCAGCTGAAATAGTGTTTTTTTATTTTTTTTCATTTTGGCGATTTTTTCATTTAGGCGATTTTTTTTTCATTTTGGCGATTTTTTCATTTTGCGATTTTTTCGGTTTTTCGCGATTTATTTTCGATTTAGAAATTTTTTTTAATTTGGTGCTTTTTTTCGTTTTGGCGATTTTTTTTTATTTTAACGATTTTTTTTCGGTTTGGCGATTTTATAATTTTGAGATTTTTTTGTTTTACCGTTTTTGAAAATTTCAGGAAGTTTGCTCTTACGGTTTCCAATATACAGCAAGTTTTCAAAATTACATAGTCGAAATTACATTAACTGATGGTACACCCTTTAATTAAATTTTTTTAAATTTTACTGTTAGTTGTTGTAGTCTGTATAAAAATACACGAACTTTACAAATTTCAAGTGCATATACATACAATTGTGTGTATATTAGATAGGATTTTAAAATTTTTCGTTGCTCGTTTTGGCACACCCTTTAATTTTCAACTCTCATGTATTTGTTGTTGTAGCGGCCAAGGGTCTACACACTCTGTCCAAATTTCAGGTCCGTAGCTCTTACGGTTCTCGAGAAAATACCCTGTGACGGACAGACGGACAGACGGACAGACGGCCAGACGGACAGACGGACAGCGTAGCGAAAACAATAGGGTTCCTTTTTCACCTTTGGTGTACGGAACCCTAAAAATGAAACGCGCGAAAACATTTTGGACATAACACTTGCACATAATAAATACCTGTGGTCATTTAGGGAGAATATATCTGACCTATCTCTCAAAACTATCCTTGTAACCCGTTCAATATGTTCATTTTCTTCATCAAACCATAACGCCACCGAATCCATAACTATTTATTTTATATTTTATTTTTCACAATAAAATCGTACTGCACAAACAATTTTTTTAAAATGTTTTTGTTTACAAGTTTTGACATTTCATTTTGTTGTTCTTCGCTATTGTTTGTTTGTGTTGCCAGTGTTTCTTCTTTTTCAATTTATTTTGCGAAAGCGCTTGCGTTAGCGCTACAGAGTACCAAATTGTTTTCTTATCGCATTTGCCTTTCGCATCGTAGTAGCTTACGCATCGCAATAGAGAGTAACCCCCCAGGAATCATTTGCAAACAAATTTTAATAACTTTTTAATACAAATAATCTTTTCCACATTCGGTTTTTTTAATTAAATGCAACAAATTCTTCAATTTAATTTTGTAAATGTGTATGTACGTATGTATGTATGTACAAGTGTTTATTTCACAAAGTACCCATTTTCTATTGTTTGTTTTGATTTTTTTGGTAACATTTTAATAATAAATATACTGCAGTTGTCCCTTTCTCGCCGAATCTGCGCGACAAATGATTTGAGCTTTTTTCATAAGTCACTTTCTTCAACTCTGGTCTACTTTGTGGTTTTTACAATAACTTGAGCGTTGGCAGATGGGTAAGTAGTCGTATATGTTTATAAAAAAAGCGAGTGTGTAATGCCGAGTACACATCTGCCATTTTTTGTGTTCTAATAATTTTTTAAAATGTGTGCAACGCCTTTCACATTATGTTTTTTTATAGGGAAAGCAATACCACACAACAAAAAATAAATAAAAAATCGGAAATCATAAACGTTACCACTAGCGCACACTGCTGCGATTGCACAAAATATCATAGTGTGCACGCGGCATTACTTTTTTTGTTTGTAGTATTTCGTTTAGGACATGGAAGGGTATTTATAGAAAGTAGTTATGTATGCTGGTGAGATATAAATGTTACTGTTTTTGTTGTTATTTGATTTTTATTTTTTTTATGTGTAAAAAGTTTGAAGAAATTAATAAAGTATACAATTTATGCGTGTTGTATTTATTCATTCTTTTCACTTATTTTGTAAACAAATTGAAGTTTGTGATATTGAGGATTGTCAAAGATTGGTTGTTATTTTCACTGCTTGCTGACATTTGTCTCTGTCTCTTGTACATACCATATACATATAAATAAATTATTGAACAAAATTTTGTATATTTTTAATCTATATATTTATTTTAAAAAATATCGTAAATATATGTTGGAGCAATGTAAAAATAGAAAATTAAAATAAATTTTTTAGTTATTTTCCTGATAAAGGAAATATGCATTTCTTAAGGCACATACCCCATAATTATGATAGCTGCAGTAAAAATATTCCGGATATTTAAGTTGTATTTGGTTTAAGTTGATGTACCCAATATCCTCGACGTTGAAAACTCTAAGTTGAAGTAGTTTCTCAAACCATTTCTTCTTTTCCACACGCTTAACATAGATTGAAGAATGTTTTCAATTGGATTTTAAAAATTTTACAACACTTAAATGATATTGATCCGTCATTCCAATTCAGATGATGAAAGTTTCTTGTTAGCCAATTCGCTTCTCTTTGTTTTGCTATTAGAGTTTTTCTTTTCCCGGAATTTTTCATTTTCCGGAAATTCCCGCCCAGTACAAAACAATACAAAATATTTTTAAATTTAATTTATTTCAACAAAAAGAAATTATAATTCATGAGATCGATTAAATAATAATGTTTTATACACACATTAGTAAAAAAATAATACCGTTTCCGGTCTTTATAAAATAGTAATACATACATAGATACCAATATTATAAAAAAGTAATTATACGAGTACAGTTGAACTTCTATAACTTGAACTTCTATAAATTGAAGTTTCTATAAGTTGAAGCAAATCGCATGGCAACAGCGGCAAACAAGTAAATTCCTTTATATTTTTTTCTATTACTTGAACTTCCCTAACTTGAATTTCTCTCTAACTTAAAGAAAAATAATGGTACAAAGCCTTGCAAAGTTTCTATAAATTGAATTTTTTGTGTTGACATTTTTTTTTATTTAAGCAAAAATTTCCAGATCTGCCGCTAACAGTCAGCGTATATCTTTTTTTCTAATTTGCTTTATAAACGATAGTTTTAATGGGCAAATACAAGCTAAATTAACAACACTGTCGTTATGTACTATGTGGCAATCAAGGCGAATTCGCCTTGGTGGCAATATGATTTCTGTTTAAAGTTGGGTAAAGTCCCGAAATGACAATAGAATTACTGCAAACAAGTTGTTACGATTGACTTTTATACAATTAGAAAAAAAACAGCACAATAACAAAATTTGTCAATTGAAGAAAAGTTTCAGGTAATAAATGAAATTGACAAGGGATCGAAGGAAAAAGACATGGCTGAAATATATGGTATTGCACCGAGTACAGTTTCAATGATTTTAAGAAATAAGGTGAAAATAAGCAATTTTGTTGAATCTGGAGATTTGCAAGAAAAAACAAAAAGAATAAAGAAACCTACATACGATAACATCTACAAAGCAGTATTTACATGGTTTGCAGCAACCAGAGCCCAGAATATGCCGATATCTGGAAGAATATTAATGGGTAAAGCAATGGAGTATGCCAAAAAATTTAAGGAGGATGATTTTAAGGCAAGCACTGGTTGGCTGGATAAGTGGAAGCTAAGGTAAGCATAAAGTGAGATATTAAAATGAATTGTTTAAACATCACACTCCTCCCTTTTGTTTAGACATGGAGTATGCTACAAAAAAGCTTGTGGTGAGAGCAATGCTGTTTCCGAAGAAGACTGCCAAAAATGGAAAACCGATATCTTGCCTTCTTTCTTAGAAAAGTACAACGAAAGTGAAATTTTTAATGCAGATGAGACTGCATTATTTTACAAATGTCTACCAGATAAAACGCTAACATTCAGAAACGAAAAATGTCATGGAGGAAAACATAGCAAAGACCGTATTACTATAATGTTGGCAGCAAATATGAACGGCACAGAAAAGCTTAAAATTTTAGTTATTGGAAAAAGTAACAAACCCCGCTGCTTCCGCGGAATTAAGTCTCTACCCGTCGATTATAGAAACAACAAAAGGGCTTGGATGACAGGACAAATTTTTGAAGAACGGATGGTCAAATTGGATAAGCAATTTACTGCTGCTGGAAGAAAAGTTATTTTCTTTATTGATAATTGTCCGGCACATCCAAAAGACATACGGAGTAAATTGAAATCGATTGAATTGGTATTTTTCCCTGCAAATATGACATCAAAATTACAACCACTTGACCAGGGTGTAATTCGATGCTTGAAAGCCCATTTCGATGCTTGAAAGCCCAATAGAGTATTAAAAGAAGCTATAACGCGTATAGAAGAAAATAGCAAAAGCGATATTAACTTACTAGACTGCATCCACCATATAACAAGGGCATGGGACATTGATGTTACCATCCAGACAATATCCAACTGTTTCAGGCACTCAGGATTTGGTCAATATTCAACGTTGGATGAAGGAGATGACATACCTTTAATATTATTAAATGATGTTAATGACGATTTAAATTTCGTAAAAGATGATTATGAAACTTGGTTACGTTTGAATAACACAACAACCTGTTGTACTCTTCAAGAATTTATTGAAGTAGATAATGATCTGGCTGTCACAGGTTTTCCAACGGATGAGGATATTGTTGATAATGCTTTCGAACCAGAATCCCACACTGGAATCACAATAGCTAGTGATGAGGAAGACATAGTTGATAAAACTATTATACCGCCCTCCAGGGAAGCTATGAAGGATGCGTTGAAGAATTTAAATTTATATTTACACACAAATGAAAATACGACTGACGACCACTACAAAGCGCTACACAAATTGGAGACACTTTTTATTCTAAACAAAAATAAACAAATTCAGCCAAAAATTACTCATTACTTTAATATATAATAAATTATATACACATTTTCAATTCTTTTATTACAAGTAAAAAGGAATAAAAGTTAATAAAAAATATTTTCTGGTTATATGCAAAACTTTCGAAACTTACTCCATAACTTGAAGTTTCCCTAACTTGAAGTTATTTGTTTGGATAATGGTGATTCAAATTATAGAAGTTCAACTGTATTATTAAAAAAAATATTACAAAATATGCCCTTATGAAAAAATTATTGTTAAAATTAAAATTGGTTTAACGAACGAATTTTGTATGGCAAAACCAGTTTTAACGCATGCTTTAACTTTAAGAATCGTTTTTGCATCAGGGCCTATATCTTTGGAAATAGGACTTTAGTACAAAATAAGCTGTTAATGCTGTTAACCGTACTATTTACCAATAAGAATCTGTAATTCTTTGTAATTTTCTTTTATTATCTTGCTCATTTCTGTTTTTTACTTTTATGAATTGTTGTATAATTAAATTTTGAACGTCGCGTTCTGCTTTTTCCAAGTAAAGGCATCTAAGTCTCAGAACTCATGTGTGTCAGATGTAAACTCGGCCTTAGTTGTTGTAAAGCTTTAGCTATTGTGATATTGCTATCACCTTATTATTTCACCATCGCATTCATAAAGTGCATAAAGACACTATTCAAGGAATGTGTACATACAATTAAGTATTAAAAGAAGCTATAACGCGTATAGAAGAAAATAGCAAAAGCGATATTAACTTACTAGACTGCATCCGCCCTATAACAAGGGCATGGGACATTGATGTTACCATCCAGACAATATCCAACTGTTTCAGGCACTCAGGATTTGGTCAATATTCAACGTTGGATGAAGGAGATGACATACCTTTAATATTATTAAATGATGTTAATGACGATTTAAATTTCGTAAAAGATGATTATGAAACTTGGTTACGTTTGAATAACACAACAACCTGTTGTACTCTTCAAGAATTTATTGAAGTAGATAATGATCTGGCTGTCACAGGTTTTCCAACGGATGAGGATATTGTTGATAATGCTTTCGAACCAGAATCCCACACTGGAATCACAATAGCTAGTGATGAGGAAGACATAGTTGATAAAACTATTATACCGCCCTCCAGGGAAGCTATGAAGGATGCGTTGAAGAATTTAAATTTATATTTACACACAAATGAAAATACGACTGACGACCACTACAAAGCGCTACACAAATTGGAGACACTTTTTATACTAAACAAAAATAAACAAATTCAGCCAAAAATTACTCATTACTTTAATATATAATAAATTATATACACATTTTCAATTCTTTTATTACAAGTAAAAAGGAATAAAAGTTAATAAAAAATATTTTCTGGTTATATGCAAAACTTTCGAAACTTACTCCATAACTTGAAGTTTCCCTAACTTGAAGTTATTTGTTTGGATAATGGTGATTCAAATTATAGAAGTTCAACTGTATTATTAAAAAAAAATATTAAAAAATATTCCCTTATGAAAAAATCATTGTTAAACTTAAAATTGATTTAACGAACGAATTTTGTATGGCAAAACCAGTTTTAACGCATGCTTTAACTTTAAGAATCGTTTTTGCATCAGGGCATATATCTTTGGAAATAGGACTTTAGTACAAAATAAGCTGTTAATGATGTTAACCGTACTATTTATCAATAAGAATCTGTAATTCTTTGTAATTTTCTTTTATTATCTTGCTCATTTCTGTTTTTTACTTTTATGAATTGTTGTATAATTAAATTTTGAACGTCGCGTTCTGCTTTTTCCAAGTAAAGGCATCTAAGTCTCAGAACTCATGTGTGTCAGATGTAAACTCGGCCTTAGTTGTTGTAAAGCTTTAGCTATTGTGATATTGCCATCACCTTATTATTTCACCATCGCATTCATAAAGTGCATAAAGCACTATTCAAGGAACGTGTACATACAATTAAGTATTAAAAGAAGCTATAACGCGTATAGAAGAAAATAGCAAAAGCGATATTAACTTACTAGACTGCATCCACCATATAACAAGGGCATGGGACATTGATGTTACCATCCAGACAATATCCAACTGTTTCAGGCACTCAGGATTTGGTCAATATTCAACGTTGGATGAAGGAGATGACATACCTTTAATATTATTAAATGATGTTAATGACGATTTAAATTTCGTAAAAGATGATTATGAAACTTGGTTACGTTTGAATAACACAACAACCTGTTGTACTCTTCAAGAATTTATTGAAGTAGATAATGATCTGGCTGTCACAGGTTTTCCAACGGATGAGGATATTGTTGATAATGCTTTCGAACCAGAATCCCACACTGGAATCACAATAGCTAGTGATGAGGAAGACATAGTTGATAAAACTATTATACCGCCCTCCAGGGAAGCTATGAAGGATGCGTTGAAGAATTTAAATTTATATTTACACACAAATGAAAATACGACTGACGACCACTACAAAGCGCTACACAAATTGGAGACACTTTTTATTCTAAACAAAAATAAACAAATTCAGCCAAAAATTACTCATTACTTTAATATATAATAAATTATATACACATTTTCAATTCTTTTATTACAAGTAAAAAGGAATAAAAGTTAATAAAAAATATTTTCTGGTTATATGCAAAACTTTCGAAACTTACTCCATAACTTGAAGTTTCCCTAACTTGAAGTTATTTGTTTGGATAATGGTGATTCAAATTATAGAAGTTCAACTGTATTATTAAAAAAAATATTACAAAATATGCCCTTATGAAAAAATTATTGTTAAACTTAAAATTGGTTTAACGAACGAATTTTGTATGGCAAAACCAGTTTTAACGCATGCTTTAACTTTAAGAATCGTTTTTGCATCAGGGCATATATCTTTGGAAATAGGACTTTAGTACAAAATAAGCTGTTAATGCTGTTAACCGTACTATTTACCAATAAGAATCTGTAATTCTTTGTAATTTTCTTTTATTATCTTGCTCATTTCTGTTTTTTACTTTTATGAATTGTTGTATAATTAAATTTTGAACGTCGCGTTCTGCTTTTTCCAAGTAAAGGCATCTAAGTCTCAGAACTCATGTGTGTCAGATGTAAACTCGGCCTTAGTTGTTGTAAAGCTTTAGCTATTGTGATATTGCCATCACCTTATTATTTCACCATCGCATTCATAAAGTGCATAAAGCACTATTCAAGGAATGTGTACATACAATTAAGTATTAAAAGAAGCTATAACGCGTATAGAAGAAAATAGCAAAAGCGATATTAACTTACTAGACTGCATCCACCATATAACAAGGGCATGGGACATTGATGTTACCATCCAGACAATATCCAACTGTTTCAGGCACTCAGGATTTGGTCAATATTCAACGTTGGATGAAGGAGATGACATACCTTTAATATTATTAAATGATGTTAATGACGATTTAAATTTCGTAAAAGATGATTATGAAACTTGGTTACGTTTGAATAACACAACAACCTGTTGTACTCTTCAAGAATTTATTGAAGTAGATAATGATCTGGCTGTCACAGGTTTTCCAACGGATGAGGATATTGTTGATAATGCTTTCGAACCAGAATCCCACACTGGAATCACAATAGCTAGTGATGAGGAAGACATAGTTGATAAAACTATTATACCGCCCTCCAGGGAAGCTATGAAGGATGCGTTGAAGAATTTAAATTTATATTTACACACAAATGAAAATACGACTGACGACCACTACAAAGCGCTACACAAATTGGAGACACTTTTTATTCTAAACAAAAATAAACAAATTCAGCCAAAAATTACTCATTACTTTAATATATAATAAATTATATACACATTTTCAATTCTTTTATTACAAGTAAAAAGGAATAAAAGTTAATAAAAAATATTTTCTGGTTATATGCAAAACTTTCGAAACTTACTCCATAACTTGAAGTTTCCCTAACTTGAAGTTATTTGTTTGGATAATGGTGATTCAAATTATAGAAGTTCAACTGTATTATTAAAAAAAATATTACAAAATATGCCCTTATGAAAAAATTATTGTTAAAATTAAAATTGGTTTAACGAACGAATTTTGTATGGCAAAACCAGTTTTAACGCATGCTTTAACTTTAAGAATCGTTTTTGCATCAGGGCCTATATCTTTGGAAATAGGACTTTAGTACAAAATAAGCTGTTAATGCTGTTAACCGTACTATTTACCAATAAGAATCTGTAATTCTTTGTAATTTTCTTTTATTATCTTGCTCATTTCTGTTTTTTACTTTTATGAATTGTTGTATAATTAAATTTTGAACGTCGCGTTCTGCTTTTTCCAAGTAAAGGCATCTAAGTCTCAGAACTCATGTGTGTCAGATGTAAACTCGGCCTTAGTTGTTGTAAAGCTTTAGCTATTGTGATATTGCTATCACCTTATTATTTCACCATCGCATTCATAAAGTGCATAAAGACACTATTCAAGGAATGTGTACATACAATTAAGTATTAAAAGAAGCTATAACGCGTATAGAAGAAAATAGCAAAAGCGATATTAACTTACTAGACTGCATCCGCCCTATAACAAGGGCATGGGACATTGATGTTACCATCCAGACAATATCCAACTGTTTCAGGCACTCAGGATTTGGTCAATATTCAACGTTGGATGAAGGAGATGACATACCTTTAATATTATTAAATGATGTTAATGACGATTTAAATTTCGTAAAAGATGATTATGAAACTTGGTTACGTTTGAATAACACAACAACCTGTTGTACTCTTCAAGAATTTATTGAAGTAGATAATGATCTGGCTGTCACAGGTTTTCCAACGGATGAGGATATTGTTGATAATGCTTTCGAACCAGAATCCCACACTGGAATCACAATAGCTAGTGATGAGGAAGACATAGTTGATAAAACTATTATACCGCCCTCCAGGGAAGCTATGAAGGATGCGTTGAAGAATTTAAATTTATATTTACACACAAATGAAAATACGACTGACGACCACTACAAAGCGCTACACAAATTGGAGACACTTTTTATACTAAACAAAAATAAACAAATTCAGCCAAAAATTACTCATTACTTTAATATATAATAAATTATATACACATTTTCAATTCTTTTATTACAAGTAAAAAGGAATAAAAGTTAATAAAAAATATTTTCTGGTTATATGCAAAACTTTCGAAACTTACTCCATAACTTGAAGTTTCCCTAACTTGAAGTTATTTGTTTGGATAATGGTGATTCAAATTATAGAAGTTCAACTGTATTATTAAAAAAAATATTAAAAAATATTCCCTTATGAAAAAATCATTGTTAAACTTAAAATTGATTTAACGAACGAATTTTGTATGGCAAAACCAGTCTTAACGCATGCTTTAACTTTAAGAATCGTTTTTGCATCAGGGCATATATCTTTGGAAATAGGACTTTAGTACAAAATAAGCTGTTAATGCTGTTAACCGTACTATTTACCAATAAGAATCTGTAAGTCTTTGTAATTTTCTTTTATTATCTTGCTCATTTCTGTTTTTTACTTTTATGAATTGTTGTATAATTAAATTTTGAACGTCGCGTTCTGCTTTTTCCAAGTAAAGGCATCTAAGTCTCAGAACTCATTTGTGTCAGATGTAAACTCGGCCTTAGTTGTTGTAAAGCTTTAGGTATTGTGATATTGCCATCACCTTATTATTTCACCATCGCATTCATAAAGTGCATAAAGACACTATTCAAGGAATGTTTACATACAATTAAGTATTAAAAGAAGCTATAACGCGTATAGAAGAAAATAGCAAAAGCGATATTAACTTACTAGACTGCATCCGCCATATAACAAGGGCATGGGACATTGATGTTACCATCCAGACAATATCCAACTGTTTCAGGCACTCAGGATTTGGTCAATATTCAACGTTGGATGAAGGAGATGACATAACTTTAATATTATTAAATGATGTTAATGACGATTTAAATTTCGTAAAAGATGATTATGAAACTTGGTTACGTTTGAATAACTCAACAACCTGTTGTACTCTTCAAGAATTTATTGAAGTAGATAATTATCTGGCTGTCACAGGTTTTCCAACGGATGAGGATATTGTTGATAATGCTTTCGAACCAGAATCCCACACTGGAATCACAATAGCTAGTGATGAGGAAGACATAGTTGATAAAACTATTATACTGCCCTCCAGGGAAGCTATGAAGGATGCGTTGAAGAATTTAAATTTATATTTACACACAAATGAAAATACGACTGACGACCACTACAAAGCGCTACACAAATTGGAGACACTTTTTATTCTAAACAAAAATAAACAAATTCAGCCAAAAATTTCTCATTACTTTAATATATAATAAATTATATACACATTTTCAATTCTTTTATTACAAGTAAAAAGGAATAAAAGTTAATAAAAAATATTTTCTGGTTATATGCAAAACTTTCGAAACTTACTCCATAACTTGAAGTTTCCCTAACTTGAAGTTATTTGTTTGGATAATGGTGATTCAAATTATAGAAGTTCAACTGTATTATTAAAAAAAATATTAAAAAATATTCCCTTATGAAAAAATCATTGTTAAACTTAAAATTGATTTAACGAACGAATTTTGTATGGCAAAACCAGTTTTAACGCATGCTTTAACTTTAAGAATCGTTTTTGCATCAGGGCATATATCTTTGGAAATAGGACTTTAGTACAAAATAAGCTGTTAATGCTGTTAACCGTACTATTTACCAATAAGAATCTGTAATTCTTTGTAATTTTCTTTTATTATCTTGCTCATTTCTGTTTTTTACTTTTATGAATTGTTGTATAATTAAATTTTGAACGTCGCGTTCTGCTTTTTCCAAGTAAAGGCATCTAAGTCTCAGAACTCATGTGTGTCAGATGTAAACTCGGCCTTAGTTGTTGTAAATCTTTAGCTATTGTGATATTGCCATCACCTTATTATTTCACCATCGCATTCATAAAGTGCATAAAGCACTATTCAAGGAATGTGTACATACAATTAAGTATTAAAAGAAGCTATAACGCGTATAGAAGAAAATAGCAAAAGCGATATTAACTTACTAGACTGCATCCACCATATAACAAGGGCATGGGACATTGATGTTACCATCCAGACAATATCCAACTGTTTCAGGCACTCAGGATTTGGTCAATATTCAACGTTGGATGAAGGAGATGACATACCTTTAATATTATTAAATGATGTTAATGACGATTTAAATTTCGTAAAAGATGATTATGAAACTTGGTTACGTTTGAATAACACAACAACCTGTTGTACTCTTCAAGAATTTATTGAAGTAGATAATGATCTGGCTGTCACAGGTTTTCCAACGGATGAGGATATTGTTGATAATGCTTTCGAACCAGAATCCCATACTGGAATCACAATAGCTAGTGATGAGGAAGACATAGTTGATAAAACTATTATACCGCCCTCCAGGGAAGCTATGAAGGATGCGTTGAAGAATTTAAATTTATATTTACACACAAATGAAAATACGATTGACGACCACTACAAAGCGCTACACAAATTGGAGACACTTTTTATTCTAAACAAAAATAAACAAATTCAGCCAAAAATTACTCATTACTTTAATATATAATAAATTATATACACATTTTCAATTCTTTTATTACAAGTAAAAAGGAATAAAAGTTAATAAAAAATATTTTCTGGTTATATGCAAAACTTTCGAAACTTACTCCATAACTTGAAGTTTCCCTAACTTGAAGTTATTTGTTTGGATAATGGTGATTCAAATTATAGAAGTTCAACTGTATTATTAAAAAAAATATTACAAAATATGCCCTTATGAAAAAATTATTGTTAAACTTAAAATTGGTTTAACGAACGAATTTTGTATGGCAAAACCAGTTTTAACGCATGCTTTAACTTTAAGAATCGTTTTTGCATCAGGGCATATATCTTTGGAAATAGGACTTTAGTACAAAATAAGCTGTTAATGCTGTTAACCGTACTATTTACCAATAAGAATCTGTAATTCTTTGTAATTTTCTTTTATTATCTTGCTCATTTCTGTTTTTTACTTTTATGAATTGTTGTATAATTAAATTTTGAACGTCGCGTTCTGCTTTTTCCAAGTAAAGGCATCTAAGTCTCAGAACTCATGTGTGTCAGATGTAAACTCGGCCTTAGTTGTTGTAAAGCTTTAGCTATTGTGATATTGCCATCACCTTATTATTTCACCATCGCATTCATAAAGTGCATAAAGACACTATTCAAGGAATGTGTACATACAATTAAGTATTAAAAGAAGCTATAACGCGTATAGAAGAAAATAGCAAAAGCGATATTAACTTACTAGACTGCATCCGCCCTATAACAAGGGCATGGGACATTGATGTTACCATCCAGACAATATCCAACTGTTTCAGGCACTCAGGATTTGGTCAATATTCAACGTTGGATGAAGGAGATGACATACCTTTAATATTATTAAATGATGTTAATGACGATTTAAATTTCGTAAAAGATGATTATGAAACTTGGTTACGTTTGAATAACACAACAACCTGTTGTACTCTTCAAGAATTTATTGAAGTAGATAATGATCTGGCTGTCACAGGTTTTCCAACGGATGAGGATATTGTTGATAATGCTTTCGAACCAGAATCCCACACTGGAATCACAATAGCTAGTGATGAGGAAGACATAGTTGATAAAACTATTATACCGCCCTCCAGGGAAGCTATGAAGGATGCGTTGAAGAATTTAAATTTATATTTACACACAAATGAAAATACGACTGACGACCACTACAAAGCGCTACACAAATTGGAGACACTTTTTATTCTAAACAAAAATAAACAAATTCAGCCAAAAATGACTCATTACTTTAATATATAATAAATTATATACACATTTTCAATTCTTTTATTACATGTAAAAAGGAATAAAAGTTAATAAAAAATATTTTCTGGTTATATGCAAAACTTTCGAAACTTACTCCATAACTTGAAGTTTCCCTAACTTGAAGTTATTTGTTTGGATAATGGTGATTCAAATTATAGAAGTTCAACTGTATTATTAAAAAAAATATTAAAAAATATTCCCTTATGAAAAAATCATTGTTAAACTTAAAATTGATTTAACGAACGAATTTTGTATGGCAAAACCAGTTTTAACGCATGCTTTAACTTTAAGAATCGTTTTTGCATCAGGGCATATATCTTTGGAAATAGGACTTTAGTACAAAATAAGCTGTTAATGCTGTTAACCGTACTATTTACCAATAAGAATCTGTAATTCTTTGTAATTTTCTTTTATTATCTTGCTCATTTCTGTTTTTTACTTTTATGAATTGTTGTATAATTAAATTTTGAACGTCGCGTTCTGCTTTTTCCAAGTAAAGGCATCTAAGTCTCAGAACTCATGTGTGTCAGATGTAAACTCGGCCTTAGTTGTTGTAAAGCTTTAGCTATTGTGATATTGCCATCACCTTATTATTTCACCATCGCATTCATAAAGTGCATAAAGCACTATTCAAGGAATGTGTACATACAATTAAGTATTAAAAGAAGCTATAACGCGTATAGAAGAAAATAGCAAAAGCGATATTAACTTACTAGACTGCATCCGCCATATAACAAGGGCATGGGACATTGATGTTACCATCCAGACAATATCCAACTGTTTCAGGCACTCAGGATTTGGTCAATATTCAACGTTGGATGAAGGAGATGACATACCTTTAATATTATTAAATGATGTTAATGACGATTTAAATTTCGTAAAAGATGATTATGAAACTTGGTTACGTTTGAATAACACAACAACCTGTTGTACTCTTCAAGAATTTATTGAAGTAGATAATGATCTGGCTGTCACAGGTTTTCCAACGGATGAGGATATTGTTGATAATGCTTTCGAACCAGAATCCCACACTGGAATCACAATAGCTAGTGATGAGGAAGACATAGTTGATAAAACTATTATACCGCCCTCCAGGGAAGCTATGAGGGATGCGTTGAAGAATTTAAATTTATATTTACACACAAATGAAAATACGACTGACGACCACTACAAAGCGCTACACAAATTGGAGACACTTTTTATTCTAAACAAAAATAAACAAATTCAGCCAAAAATTACTCATTACTTTAATATATAATAAATTATATACACATTTTCAATTCTTTTATTACAAGTAAAAAGGAATAAAAGTTAATAAAAAATATTTTCTGGTTATATGCAAAACTTTCGAAACTTACTCCATAACTTGAAGTTTCCCTAACTTGAAGTTATTTGTTTGGATAATGGTGATTCAAATTATAGAAGTTCAACTGTATTATTAAAAAAAATATTACAAAATATGCCCTTATGAAAAAATTATTGTTAAACTTAAAATTGGTTTAACGAACGAATTTTGTATGGCAAAACCAGTTTTAACGCATGCTTTAACTTTAAGAATCGTTTTTGCATCAGGGCATATATCTTTGGAAATAGGACTTTAGTACAAAATAAGCTGTTAATGCTGTTAACCGTACTATTTACCAATAAGAATCTGTAATTCTTTGTAATTTTCTTTTATTATCTTGCTCATTTCTGTTTTTTACTTTTATGAATTGTTGTATAATTAAATTTTGAACGTCGCGTTCTGCTTTTTCCAAGTAAAGGCATCTAAGTCTCAGAACTCATGTGTGTCAGATGTAAACTCGGCCTTAGTTGTTGTAAAGCTTTAGCTATTGTGATATTGCCATCACCTTATTATTTCACCATCGCATTCATAAAGTGCATAAAGACACTATTCAAGGAATGTGTACATACAATTAAGTATTAAAAGAAGCTATAACGCGTATAGAAGAAAATAGCAAAAGCGATATTAACTTACTAGACTGCATCCGCCATATAACAAGGGCATGGGACATTGATGTTACTATCCAGACAATATCCAACTGTTTCAGGCACTCAGGATTTGGTCAATATTCAACGTTGGATGAAGGAGATGACATACCTTTAATATTATTAAATGATGTTAATGACGATTTAAATTTCGTAAAAGATGATTATGAAACTTGGTTACGTTTGAATAACACAACAACCTGTTGTACTCTTCAAGAATTTATTGAAGTAGATAATGATCTGGCTGTCACAGGTTTTCCAACGGATGAGGATATTGTTGATAATGCTTTCGAACCAGAATCCCATACTGGAATCACAATAGCTAGTGATGAGGAAGACATAGTTGATAAAACTATTATACCGCCCTCCAGGGAAGCTATGAAGGATGCGTTGAAGAATTTAAATTTATATTTACACACAAATGAAAATACGACTGACGACCACTACAAAGCGCTACACAAATTGGAGACACTTTTTATTCTAAACAAAAATAAACAAATTCAGCCAAAAATGACTCATTACTTTAATATATAATAAATTATATACACATTTTCAATTCTTTTATTACATGTAAAAAGGAATAAAAGTTAATAAAAAATATTTTCTGGTTATATGCAAAACTTTCGAAACTTACTCCATAACTTGAAGTTTCCCTAACTTGAAGTTATTTGTTTGGATAATGGTGATTCAAATTATAGAACTTCAACTGTATTATTAAAAAAAATATTAAAAAATATTCCCTTATGAAAAAATCATTGTTAAACTTAAAATTGATTTAACGAACGAATTTTGTATGGCAAAACCAGTTTTAACGCATGCTTTAACTTTAAGAATCGTTTTTGCATCAGGGCATATATCTTTGGAAATAGGACTTTAGTACAAAATAAGCTGTTAATGCTGTTAACCGTACTATTTACCAATAAGAATCTGTAATTCTTTGTAATTTTCTTTTATTATCTTGCTCATTTCTGTTTTTTACTTTTATGAATTGTTGTATAATTAAATTTTGAACGTCGCGTTCTGCTTTTTCCAAGTAAAGGCATCTAAGTCTCAGAACTCATGTGTGTCAGATGTAAACTCGGCCTTAGTTGTTGTAAAGCTTTAGCTATTGTGATATTGCCATCACCTTATTATTTCACCATCGCATTCATAAAGTGCATAAAGACACTATTCAAGGAATGTGTACATACAATTAAGTATTAAAAGAAGCTATAACGCGTATAGAAGAAAATAGCAAAAGCGATATTAACTTACTAGACTGCATCCGCCATATAACAAGGGCATGGGACATTGATGTTACCATCCAGACAATATCCAACTGTTTCAGGCACTCAGGATTTGGTCAATATTCAACGTTGGATGAAGGAGATGACATACCTTTAATATTATTAAATGATGTTAATGACGATTTAAATTTCGTAAAAGATGATTATGAAACTTGGTTACGTTTGAATAACACAACAACCTGTTGTACTCTTCAAGAATTTATTGAAGTAGATAATGATCTGGCTGTCACAGGTTTTCCAACGGATGAGGATATTGTTGATAATGCTTTCGAACCAGAATCCCACACTGGAATCACAATAGCTAGTGATGAGGAAGACATAGTTGATAAAACTATTATACCGCCCTCCAGGGAAGCTATGAAGGATGCGTTGAAGAATTTAAATTTATATTTACACACAAATGAAAATACGACTGACGACCACTACAAAGCGCTACACAAATTGGAGACACTTTTTATTCTAAACAAAAATAAACAAATTCAGCCAAAAATTACTCATTACTTTAATATATAATAAATTATATACACATTTTCAATTCTTTTATTACAAGTAAAAAGGAATAAAAGTTAATAAAAAATATTTTCTGGTTATATGCAAAACTTTCCAAACTTACTCCATAACTTGAAGTCTCCCTAACTTGAAGTTATTTGTTTGGATAATGGTGATTCAAATTATAGAACTTCAACTGTATTATTAAAAAAAATATTACAAAATATGCCCTTATGAAAAAATTATTGTTAAACTTATAATTGGTTTAACGAACGAATTTTGTATGGCAAAACCAGTTTTAATGCATTCTTTAACTTTAAGAATCGTTTTTGCATCAGGGCATATATCTGTGGCGCCCTGTCAATTTATCCAACTCTGTGAACTTACCTTTTATTTACAACTAAAATATAAAAGATGGCAGCTTATCTTTTTTTCTTTTTTACTCACGATCTAAATTCTAATTTTGTCTGTCGGCTGCTCAAAACGCGTCAAATTAAAATTTGCAATTAACATTTATAAAATAAATTAAGTTACAATTAATAATTAAATTAAAATAAAAACTGAATTTGCAATATAGAACTAGTTAAATATAACTTGTGATTTATTTTGTTTAAGATTGGTGTAAAAGTTAAAACGCACCAAAGTGGTGACCCCGACGTGATTGATTTTATTTATTGCGAGGCACTGGAACGATTTCCAACTGGAAAATTAAAATTTTCTTTTTAAAACATTTCAATTGTACGCCATCTTTTACTCGCAGTAAAAAACTAGCGCCAACCGAGCAGCCATTTTTTTTTTAAATCATGGCCACAAATGCCGCTACATCAGCAAAAAGCGAAAGCGTTAATGTTCATGAGAACGAGACTGTTGTCAACGAGCACGACATGCAAGGCGATCCCACCGCTATACAAGGCAATGTGTCCGCAATCTTGGCCAGATTACCAGTGCCGCCAATGTCAAGCAACAATATTGACGCCTGGTTTATATCGATGGATTTCTTGTTTACGGCGTCTGGTATAGTCGCGGACAAGCAAAAGACAGCGACTATCCTAGCAGCACTCGACCCGAACGTCATTGCGCAACTAGCTGACGTAATCGCTTCAATGCCTCCAAACAACAGGTACGATTTCATCAAAACAAAAATTATAAATCATTTCGCCGACAGTGAGCAACGCCGCCTAAACAGACTTTTGTCCGAATTACCTCTTGGAGACAAGAAACCCTCGGAATTATTTTACGAAATGCGGCGAGTCGCAGGAACAACGTTAGGGGAAGCAGCTGTCAAGGGGTTATGGACAAAAAGGCTTCCGGAATTTGCTCAGCCAGTTATCGCCGCTTCAGCAGGCACACCAGCCGAATATACGAAAGTTGCTGACGCTGTAGTCGATGCAATAGCATCCAACCACATTGGCAAAGTTGAGGCCACGTCAGGTAGTGCAATAAATGAGTTGCGCATATCAATTGTTGAGCTAGGCAAAAAATTCGAACGCCTCTCGGCGCGTTCTCGTTCCAGAGCGGCCAGGTCTCCTTCGCGACGCAGTTTTTCAACAACACGTTCAGCGCCACGTGCAACATACGCTTACAACACAATGGGCGGTACTGAATGCTGGTATCATAAAAAGTACGCTTCCCGTGCACGAAAATGCCGCAGCCCCTGCAAACACAAAAATTGAGACAACGTCGCCTCAACCTCAAGCGCACCATCATCCAGTCACCAGGCAAACTGACTCCTTCGGCAAGTGGTTGATTCCGGCGAGATCACCACTAATTGCCACATGTTTCGCCTGCAGGTAAGAGACAAGATTAGTAACAAAAATTTTTTGGTAGACAGCGGCGCAGATGTTTCTGTCCTGCCACTGACTTCAAAGTCTTTCGACATGCGCCCTACAGCAATAGTTTTATACGCCGCCAACGGTTCACCCATTAAAGTGGTAGGCGAAAAGCGAATTAAAATTGACCTTGGTTTAAGACGAAGTTTTCTATGGTCATTCGTAGTCGCCGACGTGACGTCACCGATTATTGGTAGCGACTTTATTAAACACCACGACCTGCTTATTGACCTGCGACGAAACCGTCTTATAGATAATATGACGGGCATAGTATCTCAACTTACAACGCCCATTGCTTTTGAAGCGGCCACTATCAAGACCTTTAATTCATCCGACCCGTTTGCAGACGTTTTGGAAAAATTTTCTAACATAACGAAGCTTTCGCCATTCGGCTCAGCAACAAAATCGTCAATTGAACACAGAATTATTACGACTGGGCAACCAGTTTTTTGCCGTCCACGTCGTTTATCACCCGAGAAGCTTGCGGCAGCGAAAAAAGAATTCGAGTTTCTCATGAAAACAGGTATTTGTCAACCCTCAAAAAGTAACTGGTCCAGTCCGTTGCACTTAGTAAAGAAAAGTGACGGAACTTGGAGACCATGCGGTGACTACCGTGCTCTTAACGCTCAAACGCTACCAGATCGATATCCGCTTCCATACCTAACAGATTTTACATCAAACTTAAGGGGTAAAATTTATTTTTCTAAAATCGATTTGCAAAAAGCATTTCACCAAGTGCCAATACACCCTGATGACATAGCGAAGACTGCCATAAGTACACCCTTCGGCCTATATGAATTTAAATTTATGACATTCGGACTATGTAACGCGGCTCAAACGTTCCAGCGGCTAATCAACGAAGTACTTCGTGGCTTAGATTTTGTTTTTCCGTATATCGACGATATTTATGTAGCATCCGCCTCAATTCAACAACACCGACTCGACCTTGCGGAGGTATTTCAACGACTTCGAAATAATCATCTGGCAATAAATCTAAGCAAATGCGAATTTGGCAAAAAAGAAATAAAATTTCTAGGCCACTTGGTTAACGCTGACGGCATTCGACCACTGCCAGAGAAAGTAGAAGCAGTACTAAACTTTCCTAAGCCTAAGGTAGCCCAAGAGCTGAAAAGATTTATTGCCATGTTAAACTTTTACCGCAAATTCTTGCCGCATGCAATCGACTACCAAATGCACTTACAACGCTTAATAATCGGAAACAGGAAAAACGATCGCACCCCGATAAGGTGGGACAATTCCGCTGAGGTGTCTTTCCAACGCTGCAAGGACGAGTTAGCTCAAGCAGCCCTCCTAGCACACCCCGCTGCAGATGCTGAATTGGCAATTTATGTCGATGCCTCCGATACTGCTATAGGGGCGGCTCTACATCAGAAAGTTGACGGGTGCCTTCAGCCATTGGCATTTTACTCAAAAAAGTTTACGACAACGCAACGAAAATACTCCACCTACGACCGGGAACTAACAGCAATATATCAGTCTGTTAGTCATTTCCGTTATATGATCGAGGGACGAAACTGCTACATAGTCACCGACCATCGGCCACTGATATTCGCTTTTCGTCAAAAACTTGAGAATGCATCTCCACGTCGAGTTCGTCAGCTTGACTTCATCAGCCAGTTTTCAACGGACATCCGACATACACCTGGTATAGACAACGCCGCGGCTGACGCACTCTCTCGTGTGGACTCAGTAAGTCAAGTTATAGACTACTCCCACATAGCACTGGCTCAACAAAACGATGATGAACTTCAGAATTTACTTAATAATGAGACCGCTAGAATGAATTCATTAAAACTTAAACACTTCCCGATTCCAGGTTCGGATAAGCAATTGGTTTGTGATACTTCTACAGAACAAATCAGACCCTTTATTCCAAAGAATTACCGTCATCAAATTTTAACTTCAACCCACAGCTTATCTCACCCAGGCGTTCGAGCTACAACGAAATTAACTTCAAGCAAATATTGCTGGCCCGGCATGCGCAAGGATTGCACGACTTTTGTTCGCAACTGCATTCAATGCCAAAGATCGAAGATTCAGCAGCACACTCGTTCAATGCCTGCTAAATACAAACCTACTAAACAACGTTTCTCGCACATTAATATCGATATCGTTGGCCCTTTCCCTCTTTGCGAAGGGCAGCGATACTGTTTGACGATAATCGATAGGTTTACTAGATGGCCAGAGGCAATACCGATCCCCGACATGACTGCTGAAACAGTAGTAAAAGCCCTCCTATTCCACTGGATTTCTAGATTCGGTGTGCTGGCGCGGATAACTTCGGATCGAGGCCGACAATTCGAGTCGTCAATATTCGTCGAACTTGTAAAGGAAATTGGCGCAACTCATTTAAAAACAACACCGTATCACCCGCAATCAAATGGTATAATAGAAAGATGGCATCGTACGCTAAAAACCGCAATCTTATGCCGCGACCATACAAAATGGGTTTCGCACCTGCCAATGATCCTACTGGGGTTGCGAGTAGCTTTTAAACCCGATATAGATGCCTCGCCAGCAGAGCTGGTATACGGATCGACGCTCACAATTCCTGGAGAATTTTTTCATTCAAAAAACGTTACAAACACCGACAGCGATTTCCTTACAAATTTCCGAACGCACATGCAAAGTATAAGACCGGTCGACGCTTCTCACCACACAACGCCTCGAACTTTTGTATCAAAGAGCTTATGGTCTTCATCGCACGTCTTTGTCCGAAATGACTCGATCCGCCCGTCACTAACTCACCCTTATGACGGACCGTATTTGATCATAAAGCGATACGAGAAGTTTTTTAAAGTCTTGATAAGAGGCCGACAAACTAGCATCAGTATTGACCGCCTAAAGCCAGCGTTCATAACAAATAATGAACTATATGAAAATCCAGCAAGTAAGCCAGATTCACCGACTCCCCCAACAAACTTACAAGAGTCAACAGGCACAGCTTTAAGTAAACACGAAGTTCTACAGAACGAAGCAGTAAAATCACCCGGAAGGACAGTTAATTTTCAACCTACGGCGTGTCAGCCAAAAGCTACTTCCAGCGGTAGACCTGTCCGAATCCCTTTTAGATTCAGGTGAATCCGTTCCAGACGGGGGGAATGATGTGGCGCCCTGTCAATTTATCCAACTCTGTGAACTTACCTTTTATTTACAACTAAAATATAAAAGATGGCAGCTTATCTTTTTTTCTTTTTTACTCACGATCTAAATTCTAATTTTGTCTGTCGGCTGCTCAAAACGCGTCAAATTAAAATTTGCAATTAACATTTATAAAATAAATTAAGTTACAATTAATAATTAAATTAAAATAAAAACTGAATTTGCAATATAGAACTAGTTAAATATAACTTGTGATTTATTTTGTTTAAGATTGGTGTAAAAGTTAAAACGCACCAAATATCTTTGGAAATAGGACTTTAGTACAAAATAAGCTGTTAATGCTGTTAACCGTACTATTTACCAATAAGAATCTGTAATTCTTTGTAATTTTCTTTTATTATCTTGCTCATTTCTGTTTTTTACTTTTATGAATTGTTGTATAATTAAATTTTGAACGTCGTGTTCTGCTTTTTCCAAGTAAATGCATCTAAGTCTCAGAACTCATGTGTGTCAGATGTAAACTCGGCCTTAGTTGTTGTAAAGCTTTAGCTATTGTGATATTGCCATCACCTTATTATTTCACCATCGCATTCATAAAGTGCATAAAGGACACTATTCAAGGAATGTGTACATACAATTAAGAATTAAAAGAAGCTATAACGCGTATAGAAGAAAATAGCAAAAGCGATATTAACTTACTAGACGGCGTCCGCCATATAACAAGGGCATGGGACATTGATGTTAAGATCCAGACAATATCCAACTGTTTCAGGCACTCAGGATTTGGTCAATATTCAACGTTGGATGAAGGAGATGACATACCTTTAATATTATTAAATGATGTTAATGACGATTTAAATTTCGTAAAAGATGATTATGAAACTTGGTTACGTTTGAATAACACAACAACCTGTTGTACTCTTCAAGAATTTATTGAAGTAGATAATGATCTGGCTGTCACAGGTTTTCCAACGGATGAGGATATTGTTGACAATGCTTTCGAACCAGAATCCCACACTGGAATCACAATAGCTAGTGATGAGGAAGACATAGTTGATAAAACTATTATACCGCCCTCCAGGGAAGCTATGAAGGATGCGTTGAAGAATTTAAATTTATATTTACACACAAATGAAAATACGACTGACGACCACTACAAAGCGCTACACAAATTGGAGACACTTTTTATACTAAACAAAAATAAACAAATTCAGCCAAAAATTACTCATTACTTTAATATATAATAAATTATATACACATTTTCAATTCTTTTATTACAAGTAAAAAGGAATAAAAGTTAATAAAAAATATTTTCTGGTTATATGCAAAACTTTCGAAACTTACTCCATAACTTGAAGTTTCCCTAACTTGAAGTTATTTGTTTGGATAATGGTGATTCAAATTATAGAAGTTCAACTGTATTATTAAAAAAAATATTAAAAAATATTCCCTTATGAAAAAATCATTGTTAAACTTAAAATTGATTTAACGAACGAATTTTGTATGGCAAAACCAGTTTTAACGCATGCTTTAACTTTAAGAATCGTTTTTACATCAGGGCATATATCTTTGGAAATAGGACTTTAGTACAGAATAAGCTGTTAATGCTGTTAACCGTACTATTTACCAAAGAGAATCTGTAATTATTTGTAATTTTCTTTTATTATCTTGCTCATTTCTGTTTTTAATATTTATGAATTGTTGTATAATTAAATTTTGAACGTCGCGTTCTGCTTTTTCCAAGTAAAGGCATCTAAGTCTCAGAACTCATGTGTGTCAGATGTAAACTCGGCCTTAGTTGTTGTAAAGCTTTAGCTATTGTGATATTGCCATAAAGTGAATAAAGACACTATTCAAGGAATGTATACATACAAATTAAGTTGCCATAAGTAGTAGGGAACTGCCAATTCTGCGTCAATTAGAATTTGAAATTTGGGTAATTAAAATTTTAAAATTCTTGGAAATTTGTGAAATTTGATACCTTGAGTTTTCGGCGGCACGCTTTGATGTTTTTTGTTTACATTAGGAATTTTTTGTTTACATTAGGAGTTTTCTGTTTACATTAACCCTTGTGGGAACGGGTGATTTTTTTGGGGTTACATTAATTGTGTGAACGGGTGATTTTGTTTTTTGTGGGAATACGTTAAGTAGGTTCATAGGTAGGAGGGTTTTCTTTTTTGTAATGTATGTATGTATATGCCGACGGAAAAATCATGAAAATTATTTTTCCTAGTACCAAAGGGAAAATGATGAAATGATTTTTCCTAATACTAATGGGGGTGAAATAGTGAAAATTATTTTTTCCTAATGCCTAAGGCAATGCATGAATATTTTTCCTAATGCCGACGGCAATACATAATTATTTTTCCTAATGTCTACGGTAAAACATTAATATTATTTTTTTTTCAAATGCCGACGGCAAAACATGATTATTATTTTTTTCAAATGCCGACGGGAAAATGATTTTTCATAGTTCCGACGGGAAAAACATAAAAGTTATTTCTAATGCTAATACAAGAGTTTAATGCTGGCCGTGATTTGGGTGGGTGGGGTTGTTGTTGTAATATATAACCGAGGGAGTTTATGGATGTGTCTGTCTGTTGTGCGAGGCTGTGATTGGTCGGGGGAGCGTGGTGTAGTTGAGGTAGATGGATTGAGTGTATGTGTGTGTATACCTGTCTGTTGGAATTTGTGTGAGGGTGTGATTGATAGGGGGCGGGGTCTAGATGTGGTAGATCGACTGCGTGTACGCAGGTGTTGCTAGTCTGTAGGAATTAGAGTTCGACCGATTAATCGGCTTCGGCCTTCGGCCAAAAATTGGTAATCGGCCAACATTCGGCCTACGGCAAAAATCGGCCGATTAGCCGAAGCCGAATATTTTTCATTCCAAGCTTGAAAAATAACATTATGTTTGGTCGTTGCTCGCCGACAGTTTCTATTGTGTTTAACGTTTTGAAAGGGTTGCTTTGAAATACAACCCAGTTGCTTTCTATTTTCTTTGACTTGGACGTTCTTGTGAGTGATCATATGAAAAAGCAATCTAGAAATTGCAAAATAGTTTTATTTTTCTTATTATGTATCCAATAGATATTACAGCTATTTCAGTGATCTCAAAAAATTAAACTTTTTTCTTAATTCATATAAAACAAGTATAATTTTTAAAATTTAAAACATTCGGCTTCGGCTTCGGTTTTGGCCGAAGTTTAGGATTTTAGCCGAAGTTCGGCTTCGGCTTCGGCCAAAAAAAAACGCCTTCTGTCGATCTCTAGTAGGAATTCAAGGCTTATAGTGATTTGGGGTAGGTCAGGGTGTTGTTGTACGAGTAACATGTATCCATGGGAATTTGTGGATGTGTCTGACCGGAGGAATTTAAGCGAGGATGTTATTGGGAGGGGCGGGGTGTACTTGAGGTAGATCGACTACGTGTATGTATGTCTATATGTTTGTAGGAGCTTAAGGCTGATCGTGATTTAAGACAGATGAGGATGTTGTTGTAATATGTATACGTAGGAATCTGTATGTATGTATGTCTGTGAAAATTTAAGGCTGATCATGATTTAGGGTAGGTGAGGTTGGTGTAGTAATATGGCTGTGTGTATGTACATATGTTTGTAGGAGTTTAATACTATTAGTGATTCGAGGATAGGTTGTCGTACGAGTGATATGTATGCGTGGGAATCTGTATGCATGTTCGTAGTAGTTTAAGGCTGATCGTGATTTGTGTTGTTGTCAGTGTTGTTTGTAGGAATGACCGTGAGAGTTTTTGTATGTATATCTGTAGGAATTTAAGGTTGGCCGTGTTTTGTGAGGGGTGGTGTGTTGTTAAAATAATTTGAATTTTTCTTAGATGAAATCTGGTATATGTGTGTTTGTGTGCGTGTGTGTGCGTATGATTTTCTCACGCTAGTAGCTTTATGTACGTAGAAATAAATTGTATTCAATATCGAGATTTGGTTCTATAAAATATTTTCATATATCTGATACATATACATATACATAAGTATATTTTCATACTCAAGGTTGCTGGGTATTTTGTCATGCTTAAAATTGTCCAGCTTTAAAGTCTGCCTGCGAGAAGTTTGATTATATTACAGATTTTGTTTATTTAACTACGTCCGGCTTCTTTCGCTGAACTTCTTTTCATACGATCATGGGAATTTATAGTTTCTCTGTCCATAATTAGGTCGTTTAGCTTGGGAATGTGCTCTGACTGAATGGTTTACGTTGTTATATTTTTATAATGTAGATATGTAAGTGTGATTGTCAAGATCTAATAAATACTTGAGTATTGATAAGAAATTTGATATTATGTGTACATACATATCTACAAATTGATTTTATGTATGTATGTACATATGTACATACAAATAAGTGTTTGGCTCCGTGCCAAACCGTGAGGATTTTCTGTTTTAAGTAAAACTGAATTCTTTAAGATACATACTTTAGAATAATAGTAACTATAATAGAAATATTTCCTATATTTAATTTACATTTGTCTAAAGTTGATGCAGCTTATCTTCATTCTTAGTGTAGTGTAATTTTAAAAAAAGATCGACTGTGTTTGATTTGTTTATTGGTTAGAGTATTACTTAGCTCTTCAGCCGCATTAAAAGAGCATCAAAATGCCCACTTGAGAATTAAAAAAGGAATCAAGAGCTTTTTGATTGTCAAATTAATTCTGAATTTTATTCCTAAAAATCAATTGCTTATATACTAAATTATTGCATTGGTCAGCTCATAAATTTCATAAGAGAAATTATTATTTCCCACGTTTTTACTTAATAAAGAAATAGTATTATATTACAAATCTCAAATAAACATTTAGTACATTGACATTGTTTTGAATATTTAAAGTTTTCTGCTGACCAATCGTAAACATAAAAAAAAGAATAAAGAAAAAAAAGGTTCTTAAATAACTAAGTGTGTGTTAAATAAGTGTGTGTCTCATAATTAACAAAGTAAAAAAATATAATTAAAAATAAATTCTTAAAATTCTAACAGTGATGTACATAATTGTCCATTCACTACACCCTCACCCTTTTGGATTTGGGCATTATTAAAATAAAACAAATTTTTTTTTTTTATAACTTTAATTATGGATAATTTTGTTTCAGTTTAAGTATTTTTTTAGTAAATTTTTATGTACCGTTTTTGTTTTTGTTTCATTAATTTCTATAACTACATTTAAATTGTCTGTGTCTAGTACTTTATATGGACCTTTATAGGGAGGTTCAAATTTTCTTCTATTCTCGACTTTCATTAAAACAAAATCACCTACTTTTATCTCTATACTATTTTGTTTTTGTTTAGAATCTTTTTTCCTTTGGTCTTTAATTTTTAAAGTCATATCATGTGCTCTTTGTAGTGAGTAGTAGAGTCTAGTTTTTAATTCATTTGAATAGTTGTCCAAATTATAAATTGGCCTTGGGTTTTTCAATTCGTCACTTGGTAGTCTAGGAAGTTTTCCGAATACCAACTCAAAAGGCGTGTAGTCTGTATCAACGTTTGGAGTTGTATTGTAGGCAAATGTGTAGAATGGTATCCATTCATGCCATTCATCGTCTTTCACAAAGCTTAGTAAGTATTCGTTTAGAACACGATGGTTGCGTTCAATTGTTCCTACTGTTTCATGGTGGTAGGGAGTAGAAAAGTTTTGTTTTATTTCTAATAATGAACAAATCTCTTTCATCAGTTCATTTGTAAATTCTGTACCTCTATCTGTTTTAAGAATATTAAATAAACCGTACTTCAAAACTACTTGCTCTATCAAGACTTTCGGTACTGTTTTTGCATCTTTGGATTCTATAGGATGTGCGATTACGTATTTTGTTAATTCGCATTGCATAGTGAGTATATATCTGAAATTGTTAGATGGTCTTAAAGGACCTACAGTGTCCATTACTATAGTGTCAAAACTTTTTGATGGTGTATCTGTTGTGATATAAGGTTCTTTTGTGTGTTTTATTTGCTTATTTAATTGACACGATTTACAAGTTCTTACATAATTTTTAACCATTTTGTTCATATTTTTCCAAACCTATTTCTGTTTTAATTTTGATAGTGTCTTTTTTATACCGAAATGTCCACTGTGTGGCAAATCATGGTATTCCTCAATCAATCTATACTGTTTTGTGGTGTCATGTATTCTCTTTGGCATTTTATATATAATTATTTTAATATCATTATTTTCTAAATTGTTATATTTCTCTTTTAACTTTTCGGCCGTTATATATTTAAAAATTTCATCATTATCATATATTACGTACGTTTTATGATCTGCTCTTTGTAATTTTAATAAAAGTTTCTCCAAAAATGTTTCTGAAAACATAGGATTTTCGCTTTTACTACATATTATGCGCATAATATCATCATTCAATTCTTTAGATTCTTGCTGCAGCTTTTTATCATATATAAATTTTATTTTTTGGAGCTTCTTAATATCATTTATTGACGTGCATTCCCACATACGGAGGTGATCAGTCTCTTTTGGAGATATGCAATCCTTAGTATTATTATTATCTTTATCGTTTTTATTATTTTGGTTAACCATACTTCGCATTATTGCCAAAGTTTTCTTTTCTTTTTCATCAACATAATTTGGAATCATATCTTTTAGAATTTGCGAATTTATTTCAATTCTTGATAATGCATCTGCGTTTGTATTATTTGAACCTTTTTTTATACAATTTCAAAGTCATAGTCCGATAGTTCTAGTCTCATTCTGGTTAATTTTGAGGATGGGTTTTTATGAGAAAATAGTGCAATGAGTGGTCTATGGTCCGTAACAACTGTAAATTTTCTACCGTATAGATAAGGTCGGAAAAATTGTATGCCCCAATATATTCCTAATAATTCTTTCTCGATTACTGACTTATTTCTTTCATGTTTGTTTAGTGATTTACTCGCATAAGATATGGGCAAATCACTTCCAATATTACCCTGTGAAAGTACTGCACCTAATGCAACATTTGATGCGTCTGTGGTTAGTATAAATGGTTTATCGAATTCAGGATATTGTAGTATAGGTGGGTTTTTTAGTCTCTCTCTTAATGTATCAATTGCTTTTTGGCAGTCTTCTGTCCAGTTGAACATTACTTTTTTTTTTTTGTAAATTATTTAAACAGTTGGCCGTTTTCGCAAAGTCTGGAATGAAACGTCTGTAGTAATTGCAAAAAGCAACAAATCTTCTAACGTCATCTGCGTTTTTGGGAACAGGATACTGCTCGATAACTTTATATTTTGTTGGATCGGTTTTGATGCCATCCTTTGTAATTAGATGTCCTAAATATAAAACTACTGGTTTCAGGAAACAACACTTCTCAGCATTGAGTTTTAAATTATAATGTTTTAGTCTTTTGAATACTTTTATGAGATTCTCATTGTGGTGTTTCAGATTGCATCCAAAAACAATTATGTCGTCAACATATAAAAATGCTTCTGTTTCCAGCCCTTATAGTGCTATAGTCAACATTATCTGAAAGCTATTTGATGATATTTTTAGTCCGAACGGTAACCTATTATATTGGTAATGTCCGCTGTTGGTGGAAAAGGCTGTAAGTGGTCGTGATGAAGGGTTTAGTTCGATTTGATGGAAAGAACTTGTCATATCTAGAGTTGAGAAATATTTAGCCCTTCCTAATTTATCTAATATATCATCAAGTCTTGTTAAGGGAATTTTGTCATTTACTATTTTATCGTTCAATCGTCTGTAATCTACAACTAAACGCCATTTCTTTATACCATCTTGTTGTTTTTTTGGTACTAAAAGTAAAGGTGAATTATATGGGCTAGTGGATTGTTCAATGATATTTTCCTTTAGTAGTCCTTGTACTTGTTTATCTATTTCATTAAGTTGTGTTTGTGGTAGACGGTAGTTTTTTATATATACTGGTGTACTATCTGTAAGTTCAATGCTTTGCCTGTAGAAATTATTTGTTGTTAACTTTTCATCTTCAAGGTGAAATATTTCCTGATATTCTCTTAAGATCTTGTATAAAGTATGTTTATTTTCTTGGTCAAAGTCTTGGAAATTTACTGCTTTAAGTAGTTTCTGGAATCTTTGTTCCGAATAGTTTTGATGTGTGGCTTTAAAAATGTAGTAGTGTTTAAGTGGTATGGTAGAAATTTTTACGTTTGAAAGTCTTGCAGGTGAATCTGTAGTGTTTAAAATTCTGACGTGTCTATTGCCTTCTTTTGGGATAATTGTATTTGCTACAAAAATACCATTTTCTATTTCTTTATTGCATACTAAACTATCCTCATCAATTTTAATATTTATTCTTACTACTTTTTCTGATCTTGGGGGTATAATAATATTTTCTAAATGTTCTGCATTAATCTCTAGTGGAATTGTTATTCTTTCTCCATTGATAAACGCATTTATTTTACATGTATCATAATCTATTTTGCAACTGTATTTATAGAAGAAATCAATTCCTAAAATTCCATCGGTTGCGATTGGAAAGTCACCGTTAACTATATAAAATTTATGTTTTACTTCATGTTCATTTAGTTTAAGATTTAAGTATGTCGATCCGATGGTATTTATGGAATCTTGTGTTATACCATTTAATTTACATATGTCTTCATTAAGTATATTGTAGCCGTGTAGTATATTTTCTTTGCATAGAGATATATCTGAGCCGGTATCTATTAAGAAAGTTAAGTTGTAAGTTATATTTTTAATTGATAAGTAAATAAAATTTGATGTGTTAGTTTTTATGTTGTAGATTCTTAGTTTTCCCTTCTCGGAGTATCGTTCTGAAACTCCAGGGTATGGTCGTTTCCCTGTTGTTGTATTGTACGTATATTTGAATTTCGTTGATTAGTATTGAAGTTTCTATTAAATCTGTTGAAAGTATTATGCTGGCTTGAATTTCTGTTATGTCCAGTAAAACTATTATTGGTTGGGGTAAAATTCCTATTTCTTATATTGAAGTTATTGTTATTGTGATTATTATGGTTTGTGTAGCTAAAATTTTTGTTTTGTCGATTAAAATTTTGGTTTCCCTGGTTGCTGTACGTGTTGTAAGTGTACTTTTTTCTGTTATGGTTGTTAAAGTGCGTTTGTCGTCTGTTACTAATGTGAAAGATTTTTAATGCATCTGTTGTATTCAAGATTCTTTCTTGTGTTATTGCTATATCGTAAGCATCTGTCAGTGTTTTGGGTTGTGCAGCTATGACTGCTATTCTTATATTTTCATTGAGGCCTTCTTGGAAAGTTTCTAATGCTAATTTTTCATTCATGTTTTTTATAGTTTCAATAGCTATTTCATTGGGATTTTCACCTAAGTCTTTAATTTGTATTATGGTCAACTCTGTTATTAATGAATTAATTTTTTCCCTGTAAAGAGCTACACTTCCTTTCTGTTTCATCTTTTTCAGTTCTGTGTGAAGACAACTTGCTGTTTTAGTGTGCTTAAAGTTTGTGGCTAACGATGTTTTTAGTTCGCTAAAAGTTGTTGGTAGTTTTTGTGTCAATAGTAAACTTCTGACTTTGTCGTTCAATTTCATACAGATTACATATTTTATAAGTTTCTTTTTACCTTCATCATGTAACTCGTCATGAACCATTTCTACCATAGAGTACTAACTAGAGGCGACACCGGCGAATTGAAGAGAATTCGCTTTACTAAGTTCTTGCGGTAGAGACAGCAAATATGACTAATTTCTATGCCTTTCTCTATCGCACCATCTTAGTAAAATGTCATTTAGTTATTTACAAAATAAAAATTTTCTTGGCAGGAATTGGCGCAAATTGGATAAAAAATGATTTTGCGCCAAAATCCTTGCCAAAGTTGGTAATATGTGGACAAAAATTGGTAGATTATCTTGTCCACATATTACCAACAGTGAGAAAAGTAAACAAAACAAAAGTGATGGTGAAAAAAACACGGATTACTGGGAGCATCACACAGCAAAAGTAAAAATGTAAGTATATATTTATTGTTTCTTTTACTTATTTATAATAGATTCTAACAATATATACTTAATTTCCAGTATCCACAGATGCACTATGGGTTGACCCACAGGATAGAAGCTGAATTTGTTCCCGACAGAGCCAACTAAGTAAGTAATTTATATAAAAACGTCTGTGAAAAGTGAATTTTTCAAAGTGAAATTTAAGTGTGGAGTTGTGTACATTGGAAGGGGCAATGGTGTTCTTGTCCCTTCCAATGTACAAGTGCTTTGCTTAACATGTAGTGTAGAAAAGATGTGTTCCGATCAATAAGATCCAAAATACGCTCGCTTTGTATTACTTTTAGAAGGAGCTAAGTAATGTAAACTACACGACTAATTTTTTTTTTTTTTTTTTTTTTTTTTAATAGTATATTTATTTATTGTATCTTCAAAGATGAACTAACAATAAGTAATCAAATCTTAAATCTAAATATAATTATTAGGCCCGACCAATATCGGACATAAGCTTAGTGATAGTTATAAATAATACATAAGTAGTGATAATCAAAAAGAAGTATTTTTAAGCAGTCCCATCTGGAGTGTTAGGTATAAGAGCCCTTGTGTCCCTTTTTTTTAAGCGGATGTGTCCAGTAAAGCTCAAAATATTACGGGCAAGCGGATTAGGATGTGACTCGAGTTTAGTTAAATATTTGCCTGCGTATTTTGCAATTTCTTCACTCACTAGTGGCATATTTAAATCACGATGAATATTTGAATTTTTAACGTACCATGGAGCAGATGTTATCAAACGTAAAATTTTGTTTTGCCTTCGTTGGATTCTCTCGACATTTGAAGCTGAAGCAGTGCCCCACAGCTGAATTCCATAGCACCATATTGGCTTCAAAAGCGACTTGTATATCAAAAGTTTGCAGTCTAGGCTGAGTGTTGAATTTCTGCCAATTAACCAATATATTTGAGTCAATTTAAGTTTCATTTGGGTTAACTTAGAGTCAATATGATATTTCCATGTAAGCCTTCGATCAAGGTGTATGCCAAGGTATTTGACTTGAGAGTGTTGAGGAATATTTTGATTGTTGATTCGAATGGGGGAACAGGTATCTTTTCTTAGGGTAAACGTTATATGAACACACTTTTGTTCATTGACTTCAATTCTCCATAAGTTCAACCATATTTCAAGCTGGGTAATGTGTGCTTGGAGATTGCGGGATGCCTCATCAGGATTTTTGTGAATACTCAAACAGGCTGTATCATCGGCAAATGTAGAAGTGTGGATGTTATTGCTCACAGGCATATCACAAGTATATATTAGATACAAGACTGGCCCCAGAATACTACCCTGTGGCACACCAGAAGATATAGATTCGGGTACACTCATGAAGTCTCCTTCCACAACGGTAAATGTCCTATCAACAATATAACTTTCCAAAAGCTTTTGTATATTTATTGGTAGGTATGTCTTCAATTTTAAAACTAGGCCTTTGTGCCATACTTTGTCAAATGCCTGAGAAACATCAATAAAAAGGGCAGAACAATACTTCTTTTCTTCAAAAGTCCTCCTTATAATTTGAACCAATCTATGCGTTTGCTCAATAGTGCTATGCTGACTTCTAAAGCCAAATTGATGGTCCGGGATGCACCCAGTATCAGCTAAAATTGTGGACAATTTAGTCATGAGCAGCTTTTCGAAAAGCTTTGAAATTGTTGAAAGTAAGCTTATAGGCCTATATGACTCAGCCTTGGTAAGATCTTTGCCTGGCTTTGGAATCATTTTAATCTTGGCAAGTTTCCAGTTATGTGGAAAATACTGCATTCGTAAAATGGCATTAAAAATAAATAGCAAAATTCTTATTGCAATATGAGGCAAGTTCATCAGCATCTTGTTACTAATGCCATCAATACCTGGAGCTTTCTTAGGGTCGAGTTCAGCAACTATTTTTTGTAGTTCACGCATCTTAAACCTTAAGGGACGAGGGGGTAGAGAGACTACACTCGGTAAAATCGGCAGCACCCGTACATGAATTGGGAGTGAATACAGATTTTAAATGCTCAGAAAATAAGTTACCTTTCTCACTATCGCTTCTTGCCCAGCCTCCAGTCGAAGTACGCAATGGTGATTTGATATCAACGGGTCTTTTAAGATTTCTAGTAGCGCGCCATAAAGAGTAATTAGATGTTGACGTTACATCAAGACCTTCTAAATACTTTTCCAGTAATGCAGTCTTTTCCGACGATAGCAGCTCTTTGAGTCGTTTAGTACATTCTTTAAGTCTGATTTTATTTAGGGGTGATCGGTGTTGTTGCCATTCTCTTCTAGCTCTCCTTTTTTCACATACAAGACGTTCAATTTCCGTAGAATAAATTCTATTAAAGCCAGTCTGCGGATAGGAAGTAGTGGCATGTTCAGCAGCCTGTTTAATATATTCGTTAAGATTGGCAATATTAAATTCAATATCATCAGGTGATCTTAGCTGAATGTTTTCTACGCAGTGACTACTAATATATTTTTTGAATCCTAGCCAGTTGACCCTGTTAATCGTTTTCGCATATGAGTTAGTTAAATCACTCCTTAGTGGGTTGAAAATTGTAACTATTGTGGGAGAGTGATCGGAGGACAGATCTATAGAGCCCTCTACGTGAATTAAGTCCCTATGGATATTTTTCGTGACGCCAAAATCTATAACATCTGGAATTTTTCTTACGTCAGTAGGCCAGTAAGTAGGCTCCCCACTCGAAATGACATCTAAGCCCATTTTTGAAATTGTATTAAACAACGCTCTACCTCTAGGCGTAACAAGACGCGAGCCCCAGTACGTATGTTTTGCATTGTAGTCACCAGCTGCCACGAAACAAGATCCAAGCGATTTGTAGAACTTCTCATACTGATCTTCGGTAACTGAAAATCTGGGAGGTGAGTAAATTGATGATATCACGAAGTTCGCACAAAAATTTTCTACGAAAATATTCGTAGCTTGCATATATTCTTCACTAACGTTCTCAAGGATATAGTGCTTGAGTCTTGACTTAATTAGAATTGCTGATCCACCGCATGCTCTCCCCCTCGGGTCCTTTGAATCATATAGAGTGTAACCATTTATTTTAAAGCAGCTTCTCGAAGTCAAGTGAGTCTCAGAGACCATCATTATATCAATATTTTTTTCCGTGAGGAAGTGCTCAAGTTCATTTTTATGTTGGCGAATGCCGTTTGCGTTCCAGAAACATAGTTTTAACGTGTTCATGGTTTGTTGACTAATGCTTGAAGCAGAGTATTCTGCATTCTCAGCATTTCTTGCATCATGCTAGTCATATTTGTTGTAAAGTTGTTTATAGTTAGCACCAGATTCTCAATAGTAGCTTCAAGACGACTAAAGTTAAAGCTAGAGTTTGCATTCGTTGAATTACTTGGCGGTGGAACATTTTGTGTGGGAATAGAGCTAGTCTTAGCAGCATCGGCATACGATACACGTGAATTAACTAGTTGGCTAGTTTGAGGCAGAGTGGCGGAGTAAGCATTTGCTGATTGAACTGGAGCTAATTTAGATTTTTGACCCATAGCCTGTTTAACGAAAGAATATACACGGCATCCTCTGTAATTAGCGGTGTGATTTTCTCCACAATTACTGCATTTTTTTTCAGCTTGTACTTTTGGCTTGGTACAGTTAGCAGTACCATGCAATTCACCGCAGATAACACAAACTGTAGGTAATTTGCAGTAGGTTTTTGTGTGGCCATATTCTTGGCAATTATGGCACTGTACGGGACCTGAACGCTTACGTGGCTCTTCAACTGTGATTTTTCGGTGTAAAAGGTATTTTAGACTATAAATTGGGTGCGTCTCATTTTTCTTTAACTGTATATCATTCGGCTCCAGTTCAACACGAAATAGAGGCTGGGGAATCTTCTCTCTATTGATTATATTGGTAACATTTTTTACCTTAAATCCTTGTTCGATAAGTGCACATTTTACTTCTTCAGGCTCAACATATGAATCTACGCCCTTTAATACTATTTGTAGGCCTTTAGCACTCTTAAGTTGATATGTATAAAAATTTGTTTTATTTTTTTCAAACTCACTAACAATTTTTCGGAAATCTTTTTCATCATATATTTGGATTTTAGTTTCATCAATATTACCTCGTTTAATTGGAATGATGTGAAAAGTATTTTCACCAATGGTCGACAGTAGATTTTTTAGAATCGCGTTTGAATTTTTTTCTCTCAGATAAATAGGTGGTGGCTTAAAAGACTTTTGTGATGATGCAGCGGGCTTGTCGTTTTTGTCTTGCAATAATGAAAAACGATTTTGACGATTGATAGAAGATGTGCTGTTATCCCTAGACATCTTTGGGGCGGATCCAATTTTAGTAGAATTTGGGCTTCGCCCGCGCTTTAAAATGGTTATATATCTGTCCATTCCTACTTGTACCTTTGGTTTTGTACTACTGTTGTCTTCAGTAACAACTTGTTTAATTGTTGACCACGAGCCCGAAGCGGATGATATCGCTGAGTTAAATTTAGAAGTACTAGGCAATAATGTCAACGATTCACTAGTTGGCATTGGACAAAGCGAAGTTGATCGCTGACGAAACTGTGGTTTTGCCGTTAGTAAAAGTCTATTATCAGATTTTTGATTTTTATTAAGAGCTTCAGAACTCACAGCAAGTCTATTATCAGATTTTTTATTTTTATTGTTATCATTATGAGCATCAAAACTCACAGTAAAATAGGCATTTCTGCCGTTAGAACTCACTTCACTATTTTTTTCCTCTGGGGTACTCATAAAGAGTATTCCTCAAGGGTATTTTGTATGTTTTTTTTTGTTTACGGTTTTTTTTTTATTTTTGTTATTTCTATATGTAAAAATATTATCAAAGCAAAAAAAATGCTTGTTTATCAAAGTTAATATGTACTACGAATATTTTTTGTATGCTTTTTTTTTGTTTAGTTTGTATATAAGAAAAATTCCGCTATTACGTCTGTTCACTATGAAGGTACAACGAGAACTGACTAATGCGTACATGTAAAGTGAATTGAAAGTGTGAAATTTTGTACATTGGAAAAGACGATGTTTGTCTTGTCCAATGCACAAAAACTTTGGTTAACATGCCGACATGAAATGAAGTGTTTGGATCAATTGGAATCCAATTTTGTTCGTTTTTTGCAAGTGCCTTACGCATCCAAGTTTATATGGTTAATGTGGACAGATAAAGTGAAGTGTATGTGTGGAATCTTGTACATTGGAAGGGACAATGATGTTCCTGTCCAATGCACAATAGTAAGGGTTAACAAGACGTATAAAAATGTAGTGTCCAGATCTTTTGGATTCCAAGTGTTCCAAGTTCTTTTTGTTTTTCACAAGTTCTTAACAAAAATAAGTGATTTGTGTCTAAGTTGATTATGTGGAATTTTACACATTGGAAGGAGCAATAATGTTCTTTTCCAATGTACAAATACTTTGGTTAACTAACTGTTTAAGAAAGAAGTGCTTGGAACAATTGGATTCAAAATTTGTTCACAAACAACTAGTTTTTATTACTAATGTGTACATATAAGTGAAGTGTTTGTGTAGAATCTTGTACATTGGAAAGGACAATCATGTTATTGTCCAATGTACAATGACACAGGATAACAAGCCGCAAAAAAGTGAAGTGTTCGGATCAATTGGAATCCAAATATGTTTGCTTTATGTTCTTTTTTTTAAGTACTTGACAGAAATAAGACTAATATGTGCCTATAAAGTGAATTGACAACGTGGAATTTTGTACATTGGAAAGGACGATGATGGTCTTGTCCAATGTACAATAACACCAGTTTGTAAGTCGCTAGGAAAAGAAGTTTTCCAATCAATTGGAACGCAATTGTGTTAATTTTGTGTTTTTCTTTACAAGTACTTGAGACAAAAAAGAAAGTATTTTTCATTAAATTAAAAGAACTTTTACGGGCTACCGAATACTTTATAAAAGACATTTAACTTTTGTTTTATAGATATATAACCTTAGTTCTATAAATAAAAAGCCCTTAAACTTTTTCCAAAAAATACATTTTTTTAAAACTAAAAATACAATTTTAATAATGCTATTTTTTAATTTTTATTTTATTTACATATGTGAACGGCAAGAAAACCTGGAAGAAACTAAACGAAATATCGCTGCTACAAAAACCATTCGACCCCTAAGAACTAAACTGGAATGTTTGCAAGGAAAACAACTTTAGACTTTGGTGGCATGAGTAAAAGTATTTTTATTTGAAGATATTTAAAAAAATTTAGTTAATTACATCAGTAAATATTCTAATTTTGTTTTTTGTAACAGTTTCAAATGATTAAAAATTATATATTTATGCAGTTACTAAAAAAATTTAATAATAAAAATAAGAAAACAATTCCAAAATTGAACATATAATTTATTTTTTTTTAAGATTTTATTACTACAAATTGAGGTGAGTATACGCTCAAGAAACGAAGACCTTTTTTGATTTGGATCGCCTATTAAAATAACATATTTCTGTACTGAATATTATTTCAAGATAATACAAAAGTTAACAAAAATCATTTGTTTTTGTAAAAAAGTTATTACTTTGAGTCTAAGATATGTTTAATAACACAATTCCACGATTGTTCCACTCTTAAGAAATTAGTAAGCAATTCGGATAGGTATAAGGTACTAAGATTCAGAAAAAATATTAAAAATTTTCAATATAAAATTAATTTAAACTTTGAGATTATTTATGATTATAACTATCTTATAAATATCCCCTTTCTTTCTAAAAACTGACACAAAAAGACATGATTCAATTAAGCTTATTATTAGTATAACTGGTAAATAAATAAACTAATCCAATTCACTTTTGCGATGTAACTTTCTTTAATGATGTGTGCATCTGTAAGAAAAAAAGTTAATTAATAAATGTACATTCATATATATTAAAGTAAAAAATACCTTGACCTCGAAAAAGATTCTAAATTTATAGCGTGTACTTCTGATTTCAATTGACCCTTATGATTTTGATTATCTGGAATAAACAATGACAATTAATATATCAGATACTGAATTATTTATTTATTCAATGGATGTAATAATTACTTTTCAAATGAAACTTACCGTTTTGATGCATATCACCAGATTTTACAGGTGGCCCGGCCAAAGCAATATAAGGTGCTGGAATAGTTTGCTGGCCAGTTATATCATATCCGCACATGTGCAGGTCAGCGTGGTGTTATACGTATTTTTGTATACACTTGCGGATCCAAACAAAAGTTGGCCTGGCCTCAACTTTGGCCAAGCTGTTGCATGGACCGTATACCGCACTTGTGATGCACACATTGTGAGTCCAGACGAGCTTTATTATCGTCTAGCTAATGCTGATTGTGTTTTGTCAATAGTTTCTTGGCCAGCTATTACTTCAAGCAACATACCATTGATCTTACTAGCCAAAAATGGATGCAAATGTCTGTCTGGGTATAATCGTTCGACCAGTATAGTAACAAAGAGCACTAACGATTTTCTGGAATAAACGGTGAGAACAATTAATGTTTCAAATACTGAAATATTATTCAAATAAAACTTACCGTTTTGATGTATTTGCGACACAAGCTGACTTGCTGGAATCTTTTGAACTGTTTGCGTACACCTTTTTTGGTAGCACGCTGTTGAACAGCGTTAAAGGTGGCCCGGCCAAAGTAATATAAGGTGCTGGAAAAGTTTGCAGCCCAGGGTAGAGTATTACGCATTTATGTAGGCACTTACAGATCAGAAAAATGTGGCCGGGTACATTAGGCGTGGAAACACGCGTGCATTTTTATTTGGTAGCACGCTCTTGAGTAGCACCAGCTGTTAAAGGTGGTCCGGCCAAAGTTAGACACACAAAAGCGTCTAGCTGCATTATATTAGAATACTTGGCCAAATTGTTGCATGGGTCGCTTAACGCCCATGTGATGCACATATTGTGAGTCCAGATGAGCTTTCCAAACTTATTTTCGTTGAGCAAATGCCGATTTTCTTATGGGGAAGGAACTTGCAAACGTATCCTTTCTCCATATATGTAAAAACAACATGCACAACTTTAGCAATTGTTTTATTTGCTACATCTTCCGAAGTGTACAAAGCCGTTTGCTTTAGATGAGTCTCCATCATCGGTAGTAACACAATGCCCTTATCCACTTTTTTTGTAAACACTTTGTAATTACGAAAGTTTTTTACATTATTTGGGCAACAATTTACAGTCAGTAGTTGAGGAAGCCCACTGACCATCAATTACACATCTTATTATATCAAAAACACATCTATTTTCAACAAAAATTAAATTTTTACTTAAAATTTTTCACTTTTGAACAATTTTATTTTCTACTTTTTTAAGAACATATGTTTGCAAATGCAACATATAGCTTTTGCTTTTTATGCATGTAGAAAACAATTTTTTCTCTCACTTGCAACAACTTAGTAAAAATTTAAAATTCACACCAATCAGCTGTTATCGCGATTTTTCATCACTCACTGGTGGGTCTTCTGGTTCATATTCTGTGATTTCTACCATGGTTAGGAATATGTCTAGATGGAGTGGCTTTCCATCAAATGTCGGGATTGTATCCGATGCCTTTTTGCTGTCGAAATTAGACATGATTGTAGGTATTTTTGTGTCCAATGTGCTTTTGTGTTCTAAAAGTGTTTCATTTGCTTTTCCCTTCAGTATTCGAAATTCTGATATTTTATCTTCCCTTAGTGATCTTGGTAGTTGGCTTGCTACTTTGCCAAATTGCCTACTTAATTGCTCAACTAAATAAAGCTTTTCTTTAAGTGTTTCTTCTGTGTACTTCTTACTTTTCGATTTTTTTGCATTTACAATTATTCTGTTGAGTTCTTCTATAATTTGATCCATAAAAATTTTTTTTTGTAATGGTTTTTGTTTAATTTTAATATATGTTTTCATGCATTTTGTACATTATTTCTTACTACTTGTTTCTTTATATAGTTTTGAATAAATTTCCATAATGCTATTAGTAAGATAATTATCAATAAAACTATTACTATTTCCTGACTTATCGTTATTTTGTTGTGGTTTACTGCATATGCATTTGCATGACCTTCAACTTTAGCATCCGCGATACCCATTTCTATGTTTTTAATATTATAACTTATGATTTCTTCGGGTGTTAAACTAAAAGTGTGCATAATTTTAATTGAAATGAATTGTGTTGTATTATTTCCATCCTTTCTTCTTTAGTTCCGCTAGTTGTTTTATCAATGGTCGTTTTTGATTGCCCTTGCTGATGTTTATGACTCTTTGTAAATCTCTGCAGGCTGCTTCGAATTTTCGTTTTTTTCCTCCTCTTTTTTTGGGTTTTGTTGTCACTGTTTCTACTTCTGGTTTTATGGATTTTTTTGCTTGTCTTGCTCTGTATTGCTCGATTGTAAGTGGCTTGGGCCCGGCATCTTTAGGTGTTGGTATATAAGGTGGTGCTTCCTCAGCGTTCTCAGTTGTGGAAGTTGGAAAGTATTCTTCTGAAAGTTCTATGAATTTTTCGTATTTTTTGAAAATTTCGTAGATTTCTTCTTTCGAAGTCATTCGGGAAACTTTTCAGGATCGGTGGCAGGATCGCCATGTAGTGTAATTTAAAAAAAAAAGTTCGACTGTGTTTGATTTGTTTATTGGTTAGAGTATTACTTAGCTCTTCAGCCGCATTAAAAGAGCATCAAAATGCCCACTTCAGAATTAAAAAAGGAATCAAGAGCTTTTTGATTGTCAAATTAATTCTGAATTTTATTCCTAAAAATCAATTGCTTATATACTAAATTATTGCTTTGGTCAGCTCATAAATTTCATAAGAGAAATTATTATTTCCCACGTTTTTACTTAATAAAGAAATAGTATTATATTACAAATCTCAAATAAACATTTAGTACATTGACATTGTTTTGAATATTTAAAGTTTTCTGCTGACCAATCGTAAACATAAAAAAAAGAATAAAGAAAAAAAAGGTTCTTAAATAACTAAGTGTGTGTTAAATAAGTGTGTGTCCATAATTAACAAAGTAAAAAAATATAATTAAAAATAAATTCTTAAAATTCTAACAGTGATGTACATAATTGTACATTCACTACATTAGAAATATTTTGATATAAAATTTTTTCCAGCCGTAGGCTTTTTTCATCACCTTTTACATTTATTTTAGAACATCTTGCATTGCCTTTTATACATTTATAAACATTTTTAAATGAAACTGATCCAGCAGTCCAGCTTATGTAATGATAGTTTTTTGTTAGCCAGCTTGCTTCTTTTTTTATTGATTATTAAGTTTTATAATGAAATTATTATATTCGTAATTGTTGAAAACAACCGCTACTTCTTTTGCGATGAAATCATTTCAATTACTTTTGAAACCTTGTACGTATATAAAAATTATGTTGTTTTCCATATTACTCAATTTATAAGACTTTTCGAACTTGTCCTTTGATGGGTACATATTCTTTTATACGATCATGAATACGAATACAGTAAGCTGATTTCTTTGCTTACTATTTCAAATTAAAATTTTATTCAATTGCCCCGCTATTGAGATTCTTTCATATACTACCTTTGCTGGAATCTTAGATACATATAATACCTATATAGAAATGCATTACGTTTATTTTTAAATTTTATGTTAGGATTATCATCATATGGATATGAGACTGAACTTAAATGTACTTTTAAATTAGTTAATTCATAATGACCAATCTTATTTTCTTCCTGAATAGCGAACAACAGAAAACGAAGTCGTTTTCTTACAATTTCGGTCTAACCTCTCAACTGGTCCTCTAGTATACAATATGACTTTGTATGTCAGCATTTCTGTCTCCTCTTTGTCAGCGTTAGGGATAATTAAATTTTAAACTTTTTATTCTTCAAATTGTGCTACTTCATACTGATAATACATATGTTTAAGTACATTAATAATGTACGAGTATATGTTTATTTTATGACGGGTGAGCGCATATGGCTTTTATTTGATGTTCTGGATGAAGTGATTTTTTTTTTCTCATTTTATTAAAGTTTAGCGTATTGCGTATATATTTCTAATATATTTAAGTGAGCTTTTTGTATCTGTCAGACAGAGTGAACGTATCAGTTGGTCAGTCAGTCTCTCTTTTTATTTTATTAATTTTTTCTTCTAATGTGTCACTATTATTTTTTCAGATTTTACTACTTGAAATAGAAAATATTTATATAATTTTAAAAGTATTAATATATACATACATATAGGTAAATATATGTATGTACGTAGAAATTACTTCATATACAAAGAAATACATCTTTAATAATCAACTATTTTAGAAAATCTATCTTAACTAACACATTTACCTCCATCATCAATTCACGGTCAGTGTTTTCATAAAGTGTTAGAAACATTGGAATATCTATGTTTGGGAGAATTTTTACTTCAAGTGTTTCTATATAAGATTTGGTGTTTGACCCCTTGACGTTATTGTGGTTAACGTAGGCTGCGTTGTATCGCATTCAGATGTAATCATTTCTCACTTAGAAAAGGTCCTCATCACCATCAATCATACCTAACGTGACCAGAAGCTTTTTACAAAAAGCGGGACACGATCGTTCAAAAAGCGGGATTTTGACGAAAATACGGCCAAAAAGCGGGATTTTTAAATAAACAACTATTTGAAAGCGGGATGTGTAATACGCACATAAAAAGTTTCGTATTTACTTAGGAAACACAGTTTTTAACTCAAAAGAATCGATTTTAAATAAAAAAAAGTTTTTATTAACAAATATTTTTATTTAGTAACGTAAAATAAATAAAATTAAAGATTTTTTGACTTCATTTACAAAACAAAATACAATTTTTATACAAAACAATGTACAAAAACTTAAGGCGAATGATAGCAAGTGGCCTTGTTAGTCCACACCAATGTATCAAACTCTTTATAAAAAAATAAGCAAGAACTTTTTATTTTATTATTGACAGTTTGGTGAATGTCAGTTGTTATTCTCCTAATAAGCCCTCTTGGTAATAAATTCCTAAAGCAGCACTGTAACAAAAGGATCTTTGAGTGTGTACGTTTGTATTTTTATTTTTTTCATTTGAGGAGCTGCCAGATCCAAAAAAAAATAAACAATAACTACACTAAAAAATATTTGGAATAAATTTTTATCAGTTACATATTATTAAACATATATTAAGAGATAAGAAATTTCAAAACTCTAAAAAGCGGGATAAAGCGGGATAAAATTCAAGGCGGGATGTCTGGTCAGGTTAATCATACCTGTATACAATACATTCAAGAGTTGAGTTGATCCAGATACAATTGCTGTCTACAAATTAATGATTAGAAAAAAGCTTTGTCATCACCTTCTAACAGGTTTAACATTTTGCTAGCATGCATGCTTTAGCATGCTTCTATCGATAGTGACATTTAGTGGTGTTTCAATTAAAAATCTATACTATTAGAATTACGAATTCACTCTTTTGAATTTTTAACAAAGTAGATACATATGTATGTATTTGATTTCCCACAAAGTCTTAAAATTTCTTTGCTTATAAAAGTATGACGTGAGGAATTTTTTTAAATCATACATGCTTCGGCATGCTTCCAATATTTTTTTTTTTTGGTAAATTTATTTCATATTCATACAGATACAGATATAAAGTAAGATCTGTTTACATTCCATTTTACAATTTATGCATGCTTCAGCATGATTCTAGTTGAAGTCTGTATTTATTTAGTAAGTTTGTTTGATACCCATTCATACACATGTACATTGTTAAAGATTGGATATCAAAGTCCAATTTTCTTAGTTTATCTAGGAATGAACAGAGTGAATATTTATTATATTAACCCCATATTCACAATTTAAAGTTTTGTGTGCTAGAGCTTTCGAAATGGAAAATGTACACCTTTTACTATAAAAACTGATAATATGATGTGCTGAATATTTTGAACTCTTAAGTTTTCACAATATTTCATACAGACCATCAAGTTTAGAGAATTCCAGTACATTAGGCTAATTATCTTCCCTGAGACCTAACATTCCTAATCAATCCTTCAAAAAACCAATACAAACTAGATTTTTCCTTTTTAATTTTATTTATATTTTCATTGAATTTCAACATTTTGTTCCTCTTCAAATTACTGTATACTATATTTTGCACCTTTTTCTCATTCGTTGAGTTAACTTTAATCGCAAATATTTTAATGATGAGATGAACTTTTCTATTTCATGAACTAAGTAAATCTTTGTGTATATCAATCCACTTATATGAACCATTATAGCTAAATTCTTAACACACAATTCCTTTTAATGATCTATTAAATCATTCTACTATTGATGCTTTCATATTAAGAAATTTTTAATCCTCTGTTTATGCATGAATTTTGCAGTGTTTATTAAAAATTCTTTACCATCATCTGTTTGTATTTTTTTGTTTTGATACTCATATCATTTCAAAAATGTTTTCCATTGCCTTGGTTTTTTTCGAGTGCAGCTTTTATTTTCAACGAACTCACCATATAAATTTTGAGAATGTGTCAGTTACAGTCAGCAAAAATCAATAATTTCTATTTTCTCTAGAATAGCTACCCACTTCACCTAAATCAGCTCCATAAAAGATCATCTATTCCATTCATTACATCACTACAATATACAAACAATTTTATAAATTTATTATGGATTACGTTTACTAAATTTCTTTTTAAGGACATTGAGTTGTTTTACAGTTTCTTGGAGAGTGTTGTGATCTACTTGATACATTTTCAGCTATTTATACTAAAATGTAGTTAATTTTCCAATCTATAAATTTTATCGCTCAGCTGTTCAATTTGTTTGTCAAAAGATGATTTAATTTTTAGAATGTCTTTTTCAATTTTATACCTATCTTCTATCGTTAATTTTATTTCACACTCCACTCCATTAATTTGCATTTGAATATATCCTTGAATTATATTAATGCCTTAAGCTTTATTATTAATTCATCCTTTAGTTTCTCGATTTGAGTTTCCAGAAACAATTTACTGATAACATTGTTCTCCGTCAGTGAATGATGATGGTTCTCTATGTATACATTGGTAGAAATTATATATTTTATTTAGTTTTCAAAATCAAATTTGTCATAGTATTTTCACGTTTTATCAATCATTAAAGAAAATAAACCCACTTTTAAGCCTCATATTTGACCATCAACTTTAGGTGAGCCATAGTTTGTATCTAATTAATTTCTTCCTTCTAAGACTAATAAGTATTGAATAAGTATCTTCGGTGTTGGAAGACTGTGGGTAAAAATCATCTTCTTCATCATCATAATCATTCACAGTATTAGCATCATTAAATAAGATAGTATTATCAAATATTGTTCCTTTTGAAAGTTTCTTTAACTTCTCTCTATCTTGACTGATGGTTTCTGAGACTTAAATACTTGTACTATTTTCAGATTCTATATTGTTTTTACTTTGTTCTTTCTTGTCTATTCTGTCAATATTTTTAGAACTATTCATGAATTCTTTGAGAGGTTCTGTTATAAGATCAAATATATCTCTTAGTTCTTCACGTGTATCTATTTCACCAGTTTTTATACTACGAAGCTTTTTCTTCAAGACATTTCTTGTCAACACCAACTGTTTTAAAATTTTTTCATCCATGTTTAATAATACCAAATAAGAGGTATCAGCTACTAGATCAGGTATCACCTATTAGATCAGGTATCAGCTATCAGATCAGCTTATCAGGAGCTGGTCTGGTTTTCAGATCAGCTTATCAGGAGCTGGTCTGGTTTTCAGATCAGCTTATCAGGAGCTGGTCTGGTTTTCAGATCAGCTTATCAGGACCTGATCTGGTTTTCAGATCAGCTTATCAGGAGCTGGTCTGGTTTTCAGATCAGCTTATCAGGACCTGATCTGGTTTTCAGATCAGCTTATCAGGAGCTGGTCTGGTTTTCAGATCAGCTTATCAGGACCTGATCTGGTTTTCAGATCAGCTTATCAGGACCTGATCTGGTTTTCAGATCAGCTTATCAGGAGTTGGTCTGATTTTAAGATCAGCTTATCAGGACCTGGTCTGGTTTTCAGATCAGCATATCAGGAGTTGGTCTAGTTTTCAGATCAGGTTGGCAGACAGATGATCTGTAAAACAGTCAGGTTATCAGGAGCTGTTTACAAGTAGCTGGACATTTATAACATTTAGATGAATGAAGTTTAAGGCCAGATAAAATGCGAAAAACTATACTGTTATGTAGTCAAATTGTTTTCTATGACGATCATCACTTAATTCAGTATCTTTCCTTATAATCAAAATTCCATATTTTTAATTCCATCATGATTTATATTTTTCTCATATTACTTAAACATTATAATTACATTATGATTATTTCCTATCAAATATTTGGTGATTCTGGTATAAATTTGACATTAGTAGAATGCATCAACATTCTTATCTTATCCCATACAAAAATATGCTTCTCACAACATGGTTAAATATCATATTGGTATTACTTCTAGCTTTCTTAAAAGAAATAACAGATTCATTATCTGTAAATGTGTAATACCCATGACTTTCATTAATGAAATTAATTTCTACAACTATTTATATTTAGGTTGTTAGAGAGTTTGAGTTTAAATATGAAGTTGTTTTCAAGTTTTAGTCCATTAGAACTATCTAGCCAACCACTCATAATATTATTATTTTTTTTATTTATTTTTTATTTATTTTTTTATTTATTTTTTATTTATTTTTTTATTTATTTTTTATTTATTTTTTTACCAATTTAACAGACCAACTATTCTTTCACGAATAGAAATTGATAGAAGGGAACTATGATTTATTTTTGAGCTAACGTTTGATGACTCATCAAAATTTCATACCAAGGTATTTTTATGTTGTTTTGACTATGAGTATGGGTCAATATTTATGAAATACCTTTCCTAAATATTGGTGCATGCACATAGTCAAAACAAAGTATGTTTTAAGTGTTTAAAACCAGTATTACCATAAAAATGGTGGTTTTAAACTCTTAAAATATACTTTGTTTTACTAACCCCATTTTGTAACTAAATGCATTTCATAGATATTGAAGCATACTCAGAGTCAAAATATCCTTTGTTTTGAGTATGAGTTTGGTTCATTATCTCTTATTATAGAAAAAATAGTATGATTATATGATATCAGAAATCATGTTTTCTGTTGTCATATGACCATACTATTTTATTATTTCTATAGTAATAGAAAATATTTATAAAATGCATTTAGTTACAAAATGCGATTAGTAAAAGAACATAAATATACCTTGGTATGAAATTTTGATGATTCATCAATTTTTCGTACCATCCTATTTTTAGGTTGTTTTGACTATGAGTATGTACCAATATTTATGAAATGTATTTCATAAATATTATCTCTTATTATAGAAAAAATAAAATAATGTAGCTATACGATATCGGAAAATATTTTCTGATATCATATGGCTATATTATTTTATTTTTCCTATAATAAGAGATAATGGTTCCTATTCATAGTCAAAACAAAGTATATTTTAAGAGTTTAAAACCAGTATTGTCATACAAAACACTGATTTTAAACTGTTAAAATATACTTTGTTTTACAAACCACATTTTTTTAACTAAATGCATTTCATAAATATTGCCGAATACTCATACTCAAAACTAATGATATTTTTATGATGTTTTGATTGTGAGTATGGATCATTATCTGTTATTATAAAAAATAAAATAATGCAGCTACACGATTTTAGAAAATATTTTCTGAAATCGAATAGCTGTATTATTTTATTTTTTTATAATAAGAGATAATATTTATAAAATGTATTTAGTTACACAAAAGCGGTTAGTAAAACAACCTAAATATAGGATGGTACGAAATATTGATGAGTCATCAAACGTTAGTTCAAAAATAAATCATAGTTCCCTTCTATCAATTTCTATTCGTGCAAGAATAGTTGGACTGTTAAATTGGTAAAAAAAATAAATAAAAAATAAATAAAAAAATAAATAAAAAATAAATAAAAAAAATAATAATATTATGAGTGGTTGGCTAGACAGTTCTAATGGACTAAAACTTGAAAACATCTTCATATTTATACTCAAAATCTCTCTAACAACCTAAATATAAATACCTGTAGCAATTAATTCCATTAATGAAAGACATGAGTATTACACATTTACAGATAATGAATCTGTTATTACTTTTAAGAAAGCTAGAAGTAATACCAATACGATATTTAACCATGTTGTGTGTGAGAAGCATATTTTTGTATGGGGTAAGATAAGAATGTTGATGCATTCTACTTATGTATGTCAAACTTATACTAGAATCACCAAATATTTGATAGGAAATAATTATAATGTAGTTAAAATGTTTAAGTAATATGAGAAAAATATAAATCGTGTTGGAATTAAAAATATGGAATTTTGATTATAAGGACAGATACTGAATTAAGTGATGATCGTCATAGAAAACAATTTGACTACATAACAGTATAGTTTTTCGCATTTTATCTGGCCTTAAACTTCATTCATCTAAATGTTATAAATGTCCAGCTACTTGTAAGCTGATGACCCAATTTGAAACAGATCATCTGATCTGAAAATCTGGACAGCTCCTGATAACCTGACTGTTTTACAGATCAGCTGTCTGCCAACCTGATCTGAAAACTAGACCAACTTCTGATATGCTGATCTGAAAACCAGACCAGGTGCTGATAAGCTGATCTTAAAATCAGACCAACTCCTGATAAGCTGATCTGAAAACCAGATCAGGTCCTGATAAGCTGATCTGAAAACCAGATCAGGTCCTGATAAGCTGATCTGAAAACCAGACCAGCTCCTGATAAGCTGATCTGAAAACCAGATCAGGTCCTGATAAGCTGATCTGAAAACCAGACCAGCTCCTGATAAGCTGATCTGAAAACCAGACCAGCTCCTGATAAGCTGATCTGAAAACCAGACCAGCTCCTGATAAGCTGATCTGATAGCTGATACCTGATCTAATAGGTGATACCTGATCTAGTAGCTGATACCTCTTATTTGGTATTATTAAACATGGATGAAAAAATTTTAAAACAGTTGGTGTTGACAAGAAATGTCTTGAAGAAAAAGCTTCGTAGTATAAAAACTGGTGAAATAGATACACGTGAAGAACTAAGAGATATATTTGATCTTATAACAGAACCTCTCAAAGAATTCATGAATAGTTCTAAAAATATTGACAGAATAGACAAGAAAGAACAAAGTAAAAACAATATAGAATCTGAAAATAGTACAAGTATTTAAGTCTCAGAAACCATCAGTCAAGATAGAGAGAAGTTAAAGAAACTTTCAAAAGGAACAATATTTGATAATACTATCTTATTTAATGATGCTAATACTGTGAATGATTATGATGATGAAGAAGATGATTTTTACCCACAGTCTTCCAACACCGAAGATACTTATTCAATACTTATTAGTCTTAGAAGGAAGAAATTAATTAGATACAAACTATGGCTCACCTAAAGTTGATGGTCAAATATGAGGCTTAAAAGTGGGTTTATTTTCTTTAATGATTGATAAAACGTGAAAATACTATGACAAATTTGATTTTGAAAACTAAATAAAATATATAATTTCTACCAATGTATACATAGAGAACCATCATCATTCACTGACGGAGAACAATGTTATCAGTAAATTGTTTCTGGAAACTCAAATCGAGAAACTAAAGGATGAATTAATAATAAAGCTTAAGGCATTAATATAATTCAAGGATATATTCAAATGCAAATTAATGGAGTGGAGTGTGAAATAAAATTAACGATAGAAGATAGGTATAAAATTGAAAAAGACATTCTAAAAATTAAATCATCTTTTGACAAACAAATTGAACAGCTGAGCGATAAAATTTATAGATTGGAAAATTAACTACATTTTAGTATAAATAGCTGAAAATGTATCAAGTAGATCACAACACTCTCCAAGAAACTGTAAAACAACTCAATGTCCTTAAAAAGAAATTTAGTAAACGTAATCCATAATAAATTTATAAAATTGTTTGTATATTGTAGTGATGTAATGAATGGAATAGATGATCTTTTATGGAGCTGATTTAGGTGAAGTGGGTAGCTATTCTAGAGAAAATAGAAATTATTGATTTTTGCTGACTGTAACTGACACATTCTCAAAATTTATATGGTGAGTTCGTTGAAAATAAAAGCTGCACTCGAAAAAAACCAAGGCAATGGAAAACATTTTTGAAATGATATGAGTATCAAAACAAAAAAATACAAACAGATGATGGTAAAGAATTTTTAATAAACACTGCAAAATTCATGCATAAACAGAGGATTAAAAATTTCTTAATATGAAAGCATCAATAGTAGAATGATTTAATAGATCATTAAAAGGAATTGTGTGTTAAGAATTTAGCTATAATGGTTCATATAAGTGGATTGATATACACAAAGATTTACTTAGTGCATGAAATAGAAAAGTTCATCTCATCATTAAAATATTTGCGATTAAAGTTAACTCAACGAATGAGAAAAAGGTGCAAAATATAGTATACAGTAATTTGAAGAGGAACAAAATGTTGAAATTCAATGAAAATATAAATAAAATTAAAAAGGAAAAATCTAGTTTGTATTGGTTTTTTGAAGGATTGATTAGGAATGTTAGGTCTCAGGGAAGATAATTAGCCTAATGTACTGGAATTCTCTAAACTTGATGGTCTGTATGAAATATTGTGAAAACTTAAGAGTTCAAAATATTCAGCACATCATATTATCAGTTTTTATAGTAAAAGGTGTACATTTTCCATTTCGAAAGCTCTAGCACACAAAACTTTAAATTGTGAATATGGGGTTAATATAATAAATATTCACTCTGTTCATTCCTAGATAAACTAAGAAAATTGGACTTTGATATCCAATCTTTAACAATGTACATGTGTATGAATGGGTATCAAACAAACTTACTAAATAAATACAGACTTCAACTAGAATCATGCTGAAGCATGCATAAATTGTAAAATGGAATGTAAACAGATCTTACTTTATATCTGTATCTGTATGAATATGAAATAAATTTACCAAAAAAAAAAATATTGGAAGCATGCCGAAGCATGTATGATTTAAAAAAATTCCTCACGTCATACTTTTATAAGCAAAGAAATTTTAAGACTTTGTGGGAAATCAAATACATACATATGTATCTACTTTGCTAAAAATTCAAAAGAGTGAATTCGTAATTCTAATAGTATAGATTTTTAATTGAAACACCACTAAATGTCACTATCGATAGAAGCATGCTAAAGCATGCATGCTAGCAAAATGTTAAACCTGTTAGAAGGTGATGACAAAGCTTTTTTCTAATCATTAATTTGTAGACAGCAATTGTATCTGGATCAACTCAACTCTTGAATGTATTGTATACAGGTATGATTAACCTGACCAGACATCCCGCCTTGAATTTTATCCCACTTTATCCCGCTTTTTAGAGTTTTGAAATTTCTTATCTCTTAATATATGTTTAATAATATGTAACTGATAAAAATTTATTCCAAATATTTTTTAGTGTAGTTATTGTTTATTTTTTTTGGATCTGGCAGCTCCTCAAATGAAAAAAATAAAAATACAAACGTACACACTCAAAGATCCTTTTGTTACAGTGCTGCTTTAGGAATTTATTACCAAGAGGGCTTATTAGGAGAATAACAACTGACATTCACCAAACTGTCAATAATAAAATAAAAAGTTCTTGCTTATTTTTTTATAAAGAGTTTGACACATTGGTGTGGACTAACAAGGCCACTTGCTATCATTCGCCTTAAGTTTTTGTACATTGTTTTGTATAAAAATTGTATTTTGTTTTGTAAATGAAGTCAAAAAATCTTTAATTTTATTTATTTTACGTTACTAAATAAAAATGTTTGTTAATAAAAACTTTTTTTTATTTAAAATCGATTCTTTTGAGTTAAAAACTGTGTTTCCTAAGTAAATACGAAACTTTTTATGTGCGTATTACACATCCCGCTTTCAAATAGTTGTTTATTTAAAAATCCCGCTTTTTGGCCGTATTTTCGTCAAAATCCCGCTTTTTGAACGATCGTGTCCCGCTTTTTGTAAAAAGCTTCTGGTCACGTTAGGTATGATTGATGGTGATGAGGACCTTTTCTAAGTGAGAAATGATTACATCTGAATGCGATACAACGCAGCCTACGTTAACCACAATAACGTCAAGGGGTCAAACACCAAATCTTATATAGAAACACTTGAAGTAAAAATTCTCCCAAACATAGATATTCCAATGTTTCTAACACTTTATGAAAACACTGACCGTGAATTGATGATGGAGGTAAATGTGTTAGTTTAGATAGATTTTCTAAAATAGTTGATTATTAAAGATGTATTTCTTTGTATATGAAGTAATTTCTACGTACATACATATATTTACCTATATGTATGTATATATTAATACTTTTAAAATTATATAAATATTTTCTATTTCAAGTAGTAAAATCTGAAAAAATAATAGTGACACATTAGAAGAAAAAATTAATAAAATAAAAAGAGAGACTGACTGACCAACTGATACGTTCACTCTGTCTGACAGATACAAAAAGCTCACTTAAATATATTAGAAATATATACGCAATACGCTAAACTTTAATAAAATGAGAAAAAAAAATCACTTCATCCAGAACATCAAATAAAAGCCATATGCGCTCACCCGTCATAAAATAAACATATACTCGTACATTATTAATGTACTTAAACATATGTATTATCAGTATGAAGTAGCACAATTTGAAGAATAAAAAGTTTAAAATTTAATTATCCCTAACGCTGACAAAGAGGAGACAGAAATGCTGACATACAAAGTCATATTGTATACTAGAGGACCAGTTGAGAGGTTAGACCGAAATTGTAAGAAAACGACTTCGTTTTCTGTTGTTCGCTATTCAGGAAGAAAATAAGATTGGTCATTATGAATTAACTAATTTAAAAGTACATTTAAGTTCAGTCTCATATCCATATGATGATAATCCTAACATAAAATTTAAAAATAAACGTAATGCATTTCTATATAGGTATTATATGTATCTAAGATTCCAGCAAAGGTAGTATATGAAAGAATCTCAATAGCGGGGCATTGAATAAAATTTTAATTTGAAATAGTAAGCAAAGAAATCAGCTTACTGTATTCGTATTCATGATCGTATAAAAGAATATGTACCCATCAAAGGACAAGTTCGAAAAGTCTTATAAATTGAGTAATATGGAAAACAACATAATTTTTATATACGTACAAGGTTTCAAAAGTAATTGAAATGATTTCATCGCAAAAGAAGTAGCGGTTGTTTTCAACAATTACGAATATAATAATTTCATTATAAAACTTAATAATCAATAAAAAAAGAAGCAAGCTGGCTAACAAAAAACTATCATTACATAAGCTGGACTGCTGGATCAGTTTCATTTAAAAATGTTTATAAATGTATAAAAGGCAATGCAAGATGTTCTAAAATAAATGTAAAAGGTGATGAAAAAAGCCTACGGCTGGAAAAAATTTTATATCAAAATATTTCTAATGTAGTGAATGTACAATTATGTACATCACTGTTAGAATTTTAAGAATTTATTTTTAATTATATTTTTTTACTTTGTTAATTATGGACACACACTTATTTAACACACACTTAGTTATTTAAGAACCTTTTTTTTTTCTTTATTCTTTTTTTTATGTTTACGATTGGTCAGCAGAAAACTTTAAATATTCAAAACAATGTCAATGTACTAAACATTTTTATTTGAGATTTGTAATATAATACTATTTCTTTATTAAGTAAAAACGTGGGAAATAATAATTTCTCTTATGAAATTTATGAGCTGACCAAAGCAATAATTTAGTATATAAGCAATTGATTTTTAGGAATAAAATTCAGAATTAATTTGACAATCAAAAAGCTCTTGATTCCTTTTTTAATTCTGAAGTGGGCATTTTGATGCTCTTTTAATGCGGCTGAAGAGCTAAGTAATACTCTAACCAATAAACAAATCAAACACAGTCGAACTTTTTTTTTTAAATTACACTACATGGCGATCCTGCCACCGATCCTGAAAAGTTTCCCGAATGACTTCGAAAGAAGAAATCTACGAAATTTTCAAAAAATACGAAAAATTCATAGAACTTTCAGAAGAATACTTTCCAACTTCCACAACTGAGAACGCTGAGGAAGCACCACCTTATATACCAACACCTAAAGATGCCGGGCCCAAGCCACTTACAATCGAGCAATACAGAGCAAGACAAGCAAAAAAATCCATAAAACCAGAAGTAGAAACAGTGACAACAAAACCCAAAAAAAGAGGAGGAAAAAAACGAAAATTCGAAGCAGCCTGCAGAGATTTACAAAGAGTCATAAACATCAGCAAGGGCAATCAAAAACGACCATTGATAAAACAACTAGCGGAACTAAAGAAGAAAGGATGGAAATAATACAACACAATTCATTTCAATTAAAATTATGCACACTTTTAGTTTAACACCCGAAGAAATCATAAGTTATAATATTAAAAACATAGAAATGGGTATCGCGGATGCTAAAGTTGAAGGTCATGCAAATGCATATGCAGTAAACGACAACAAAATAACGATAAGTCAGGAAATAGTAATAGTTTTATTGATAATTATCTTACTAATAGCATTATGGAAATTTATTCAAAACTATATAAAGAAACAAGTAGTAAGAAATAATGTACAAAATGCATGAAAACATATATTAAAATTAAACAAAAACCATTACAAAAAAAAATTTTTATGGATCAAATTATAGAAGAACTCAACAGAATAATTGTAAATGCAAAAAAATCGAAAAGTAAGAAGTACACAGAAGAAACACTTAAAGAAAAGCTTTATTTAGTTGAGCAATTAAGTAGGCAATTTGGCAAAGTAGCAAGCCAACTACCAAGATCACTAAGGGAAGATAAAATATCAGAATTTCGAATACTGAAGGGAAAAGCAATTGAAACACTTTTAGAACACAAAAGCACATTGGACACAAAAATACCTACAATCATGTCTAATTTCGACAGCAAAAAGGCATCGGATACAATCCCGACATTTGATGGAAAGCCACTCCATCTAGACATATTCCTAACCATGGTAGAAATGGTTCATGACGAGTTAAATGATGAAGGTAAAAAGAAACTTATAAAATGTGTAATCTGTATAAAATTGAACGACAAAGTCAGAAGTTTACTATTGACACAAAAACTACCAACAACTTTTAGCGAACTAAAAACATCGTTAGCCACAAACTTTAAGCACACTAAAACAGCAAGTTGTCTTCACACAGAACTGAGAAAGATGAAACAGAAAGGAAGTGTAGCTCTTTACAGGGAAAAAATTAACTCATTAATAACAGAGTTGACCATAATACAAATTAAAGACTTAGGTGAAAATCCCAATGAAATAGCTATTGAAACTATAAAAAACATGAATGAAAAATTAGCATTAGAAACTTTCCAAGAAGGCCTCAATGAAAATATAAGAATAGCAGTCATAGCTGCACAACCCAAAACACTGACAGATGCTTACGATATAGCAATAACACAAGAAAGAATCTTGAATACAACAGATGCATTAAAAATCTTTCACATTAGTAACAGACGACAAACGCACTTTAACAACCATAACAGAAAAAAGTACACTTACAACACGTACAGCAACCAGGGAAACCAAAATTTTAATCGACAAAACAAAAATTTTAGCTACACAAACCATAATAATCACAATAACAATAACTTCAATATAAGAAATAGGAATTTTACCCCAACCAATAATAGTTTTACTGGACATAACAGAAATTCAAGCCAGCATAATACTTTCAACAGATTTAATAGAAACTTCAATACTAATCAACGAAATTCAAATATACTGTTACGGAAATGGCCGTCGGGTTAATATAAGTGTTACGCAAGAGTATTCGAACAGGGCCAATATAAAGAAACATCCAGAAGTATTTAAATAGATAACTAAACGTACACTCGTATTAACATACATGCACTATAGCAAACAACTATATACACATGCGTAGCACATACATACGTGATTAAACGTAAACAACCAACAACAACTACAAGCGTCTGCTTATTAAGAAGGTATACATAGCTACATGCATACATACGTACATGCCTGATAATTCCAACTAAAGGCAGAAATAAAAGTAAACAACCACTTAATGATGTATGCATATACACACGTATGTACATAGTTACCACATGAAATTAATTACGCGCTTTGTAAACAACATTGAAGATAATGAAGATTCGGTCTAGACTTTGCAAGAAAATTCTAGTGGTTGTTGTGCGAAGTATAAAAAGGGGTTGACGCATCCAACAGCAGTTCAGTTGCGATCAAAGTTCAGTCGCGATCAAAAGTTAGTTGGGAATAAGTCAGTTGCGAATAAGTGCAGTTGCTAATAAGAATTCTGTTGTTAATCAAGTGAGTTGACAATTAAGTTGTGCGCAGTCCGTGATTTGTGATACAACAGTGAGTTGATATTTGAGTCTGTGCTTTACAATACGTGAGTTGGAAATTGAAGAGACTATAGTACAGTCTATAGTGACAGTTAGAGTCTGTCGTGATTTGAGATTATTGTGGAGTCCCTTGAGTAAAGAGTAAGGGAGCAGTGGAAGCTGATAAACGTGTGTAAGTGAAGCCAGCGAGTCCTGATTAGTGTATCAACTGCGAGAGTCTGCCATAGAGTTGTTATTGGTGTATCAACTGGAAGTGTCAGCAGAGTGTCTTGCGAGTGACGAGCAACAGAGAAAGCAGAATTGTGTCAACACTAGCGCAGCCAGTGGTCTAAGACGTACGTATACAACAGCGAAGGAGGCATAGTGGTAACCAGTTGTGAATATTGAAGTAAACTTTGTGTTTGTATTTAAGCTCTTGAATTGAATTTAGATTAGTGGTATTTATAGTAAATAAAGATTGTATCATTCTTAACCCTAATTAGTACACTGGGGTCTTTTATTTATTGCAAATCTTCGAATCTACGGAAAAGCGTTTTTAACAGAGAATAAAAACGTAACATTTGGTGTCAGAAGTGGGATTTGCAAATAAAAGCGGCACGTTTAAAAAAAAGGTTAAACGTAAAGTAAGAGTGATACGAAAAGGAAAACCTCACACGTTTGAAAAGGTTAAACGTGAATAAAACCACAAACGTTAAAGGTTAAACGTAATAATTGGTTTTGAGGAAAATGAAATTTGAAGAGCTTAATGTGGAGCAACTCAAGGAAGAGTTGAATAAGCGGAAACTATCAACAACTGGTAAAAAGGTAATACTTCAGAAGAGATTACTGCTAGATTTCCAGCGGCGCAACATCGAAATCGAGACATATGAGTTCGAAGAGGAAGAGGATACAAGCGTTTTGGAATATAGGGTAAAGTTAGATGGCTTTATGAGAAGAGTAAGAGAATTGAGAGCTCAATTTGAAGCTGAAAATAAGAAATTTATGGAAAGCTCGAGAGAAACTTCAAGAGCCAAAAAAGGGAGAAAACGAGTACGAGTACGAGAAGCATCTAAGGCCACAAATAACACACTTGACAAGTGGAAAGCGAAAATTATGGCAAACGTTCAAGAATCATCTGGAGCCAGCAATGAGAAACCCCAAGAAATCGCTGAAGCCGTAAACACGCGGGCAGATGGTGTAGAAATGCAAGTCAGTAAATCAGACGAAGAGATTTCTGACTTGGTAAACAGTGTCAACGAAGACATTTCTGGCACAGAGGAAGACGCTGACGAAAAACTGAAGACAGAAGATGAAATCAGCAGCGGTCAGTGTCAACAAGTTGAACGTGACCGAAGTTTTCCGGGAGTTTCCAGCAAAGTAAATGAAGCTCGTGACCTAGATAATAGTCAAGCAGTTTGTGACACGGGGGAATTAGCTATTGAAGAAATAGTCTCGTGTGCTCAAGACGAGGTAAATGCTGAAGTGAAATCCAGACCATCAGCAAATAAAGTACACAATCTAGAAATTGGTGGTTTTCACGAGAAACTTCAAGAATTTGCTGAAGCCGTAAGCATACGGGCAGATGGTATAGAAATGCAAGTCAGTAAATCGGACGAAGAGATTTTTGACTTGGGAAACACTTTCAACGAAGAAATTTCTGGCACAAAGGAACACGCTGACGAAAAACTGAAGGCAGAAGATGAAATATACAGTGACCAGTGTCAACAAGTTGAACGTGAGCGAAGTTTGTCAGAAGTTTCCAGCGAAGTAAATGAAGCTCGTGACCTAGATGATAGTCAAGTGGTGTGTGACACAGCGGGAATAGCTATTGAAGAAATGGACTCGTTTGCTCATGGTAAAGATACTGCTACGGTATATGAAGTACGCAGCAGAGAAGCAGTAAGGAAGAAAAAGACAACTTCTATACAGAGCCTCAAGCGTGTGGTAAGGCAAACTCTAGTCGAGGAAAAATCTAGAGTCGGAGCCAAAGGCCATAAATGTGGAATGGTAAGGCAAGCTCTAGTCAAGGGACAAGGTAGAGTCGGAGCCAAGGGCCATAAATGTGGAATGGTAAGGCAAGCTCTAGTCAAGGGACAAGGTAGAGTCAGAACCAACGGCCACAAATGGGAAAGGAATAGTCATCTCCAGGGTATGGCAAGGCAAGCTCTAGTTGAGAGACAAAATAGAGTCAGAGCCACATACCACAAATGTGGAAGAAGTTGTCACCTAAAGCGTAAACCAAGGCAAGCTGTAGAGGAAATACGAAGCAGATTCAGTACCAAGGGTTGCAAGTGTCAAAGAAGGTTTCATCTCCAGCATACGGCAAGGCAAGCTGTAGTGGAAATACGAAGCAGAGTCAGTACCAAGGGCCGCAAATGTCAACAAAGTAGTAGTCTCCAGCGCATAGTAACACAAGTCCCAGTTGAAAGCCGAGGCAGAGCCAGAACTAAAGCCAACAAATATGGAAGAGGTAGTCGTCTCCAACGTAACTACAAGGCGTATAGAAAACGAAGAAAAAGAAAGGCGATGATGTGCCTATTCGGGACGAATAGGCTTAAGTGGGCGGCAGTGTTACGGAAATGGCCGTCGGGTTAATATAAGTGTTACGCAAGAGTATTCGAACAGGGCCAATATAAAGAAACATCCAGAAGTATTTAGATAGATAACTAAACGTACACTCGTATTAACATACATGCACTATAGCAAACAACTATATACACATGCGTAGCACATACATACGTGATTAAACGTAAACAACCAACAACAACTACAAGCGTCTGCTTATTAAGAAGGTATACATAGCTACATGCATACATACGTACATGCCTGATAATTCCAACTAAAGGCAGAAATAAAAGTAAACAACCACTTAATGATGTATGCATATACACACGTATGTACATAGTTACCACATGAAATTAATTACGCGCTTTGTAAACAACATTAAAGATAATGAAGATTCGGTCTAGACTTTGCAAGAAAATTCTAGTGGTTGTTGTGCGAAGTATAAAAAGGGGTTGACGCATCCAACAGCAGTTCAGTTGCGATCAAAGTTCAGTCCACAAAGTAGACCAGAGTTGAAGAAACTGACTTATGCAAAAAGCCAAAATCATCTGATTTGATCACTGTTAAAAAGGGACAAATAGTGTGTGTTTGTTATGAAAATTGCTTAGCAAAATAATCAAAACAAACAACAAAAAATATAATAAGGAAATTTTAAAGTTTTACAATATTAAAATAATTTAAATTAAAAGTAATTATTTACTTCTAATTGAAAAACTATAATGCGGAAAAGATCATTTGTATTAAAATGTATACATATATTGTATTTGTTTTTCAATGGCATCGGTGTGTGTGCGTGTGTGTATAAAAAATTATTTTGCCACAATCAAGTCCCTGCATACAAGAAAACTGTGGGTAATATAAAAAAAACATGAAATTGATAAAAAATAAAAGTGCAAATGAGGAGCGAATGGATGAATTCAATCTTTGAAGGACGAATATTTGCTCCGGCTTGCGTCATGTGTCTTATTTGTGGTTGGGGTTGATGGCTGCCAGACATGCATCAGATGATGATAATACAAGAAAACTGTGGCCAATATATATAAGCATGTAGTGTATTGAATTCAATTTATATTAATACTTAATTTAATTTATTATTGTGTTATCAAAATGTTTATTTAAAAAATTTAAAACTAGTAATAGTGTACAATTGCAGTTATATAAATGCACAAAAAAAGAGTTAAATATTGTTTTAAACACAAATAAAAACTTATAAAAATAAATAATTTTAGTGTTTTTAGTTCAAAGAAAAGCATTTATATTACAACTGCGGTAAGATTTGAAAACGATAAAAGCTATATATGTATAAAACTACATCATTATATTTTTGAAATCGAGTTTTTTGTACATTTTGATAGATCTAATGCATCGAAAAATGCCAAATTATCGATTTCAAAAACAAAATAAGAAGGTAGGGCCTTCCTATATTAATGTAGCGATATATAAATGACGAACATTCCATTTTTAAAGTACATAGGTTGAAATTTATAGCCCAACTTTTTCTCAAACTCATCATACCCCACCAGCAATGCATCTAAAGCTTTTCCAGGGTGATTTGCATAGGGCAAAAGTGGAGATTTCGGTGGAGCCCATGAACCAAAAACATGTACCTTTCCATCACTGTCAAATTTTCATCTTCGAAATCATCTTGTTCCTAAAATGCAATACAAACTTTTAAATATCATGTATTCTATAATAATTGGTTCGAATTTTGTAGCAATCATATATTCGCCCAATCGTTTCCTCCGGCCCAAACGATACAAATTTAAATTAGCTACTCTTAACACTTTTTCCCAAACGGCACGTACGAGGGTTTTACGTTCTGGATGTTGTGGTACGCATTTCTTGGTTTCAGCTTTGTACACATAAACACAACGTTTGCCAACGTAAAACTGGCCGTTTTCTTTTCTGCGAGCATCCTCAATCTTCAAGATTACTTGGTTTTAGTGTTGATTCCTCAAACCACGCTTGTAACCAGTGAACACAGCCTTGGCGAACAAACGGCCATGGCGTTTGTATTTAGGTGCAGACTTTTCGGTTTTGGTAACCTTTAGGGATATAGCGGCCTTAGGAGCTTTGAATGCTTTGGCAGGAGCAGATTGTGTGTCAGCCATAGTTAACGCAAACTTGTCAAATGGCGAAAGAGGAATGCTCGGAATGCTGTGCAGCTTCTCTCCAGACGGGCAGCCTCTTATGCATTTGTTGCTCCTAAGAAATTAAAACAATTTAAATTAATATACATAAATTAGACAAGATTATAGATTTTTTACTCACATACCTAGGTATTTTTCAGTTTTGCCAAAAATGTGCTTCTGAAAATATAGAGAAAAAAACTAGCTATTATGAGAACATACACACATAAATTATCAATTGCAGAAACTACTCACCTTTAATTTCAACCAAGATTGTGTTTCTCTTATAGAAATATGCAAATAAATTAAATTTTAAACATATTTTTCAAGAAATAAAAATTTTTCACCTATTACTTACCAAAATCACACAGCGAATAAGGCAGCAAAACACAACACGAAAATATTTTACAAAAATTGCATACGAAAATCATTAAAGAGGATTTGATGACTGTGTGAGCGAGACGTAAAGAAAACGCAATTTTCTTCCATCTCGTGTCACCTCTGGTATACCCTGTGGTTCAGTCGCGATCAAAAGTTAGTTGGGAATAAGTCAGTTGCGAATAAGTGCAGTTGCTAATAAGAATTCTGTTGTTAATCAAGTGAGTTGACAATTAAGTTGTGCGCAGTCCGTGATTTGTGATACAACAGTGAGTTGATATTTGAGTCTGTGCTTTACAATACGTGAGTTGGAAATTGAAGAGACTATAGTACAGTCTATAGTGACAGTTAGAGTCTGTCGTGATTTGAGATTATTGTGGAGTCCCTTGAGTAAAGAATAAGGGAGCAGTGGAAGCTGATAAACGTGTGTAAGTGAAGCCAGCGAGTCCTGATTAGTGTATCAACTGCGAGAGTCTGCCATAGAGTTGTTATTGGTGTATCAACTGGAAGTGTCAGCAGAGTGTCTTGCGAGTGACGAGCAACAGAGAAAGCAGAATTGTGTCAACACTAGCGCAGCCAGTGGTCTAAGACGTACGTATACAACAGCGAAGGAGGCATAGTGGTAACCAGTTGTGAATATTGAAGTAAACTTTGTGTTTGTATTTAAGCTCTTGAATTGAATTTAGATTAGTGGTATTTATAGTAAATAAAGATTGTATCATTCTTAACCCTAATTAGTACACTGGGGTCTTTTATTTATTGCAAATCTTCGAATCTACGGAAAAGCGTTTTTAACAGAGAATAAAAACGTAACAATACGTACAATACAACAACAGGGAAACGACCATACCCTGGAGTTTCAGAACGATACTCCGAGAAGGGAAAACTAAGAATCTACAACATAAAAACTAACACATCAAATTTTATTTACTTATCAATTAAAAATATAACTTACAACTTAACTTTCTTAATAGATACCGGCTCAGATATATCTCTATGCAAAGAAAATATACTACACGGCTACAATATACTTAATGAAGACATATGTAAATTAAATGGTATAACACAAGATTCCATAAATACCATCGGATCGACATACTTAAATCTTAAACTAAATGAACATGAAGTAAAACATAAATTTTATATAGTTAACGGTGACTTTCCAATCGCAACCGATGGAATTTTAGGAATTGATTTCTTCTATAAATACAGTTGCAAAATAGATTATGATACATGTAAAATAAATGCGTTTATCAATGGAGAAAGAATAACAATTCCACTAGAGATTAATGCAGAACATTTAGAAAATATTATTATACCCCCAAGATCAGAAAAAGTAGTAAGAATAAATATTAAAATTGATGAGGATAGTTTAGTATGCAATAAAGAAATAGAAAATGGTATTTTTGTAGCAAATACAATTATCCCAAAAGAAGGCAATAGACACGTCAGAATTTTAAACACTACAGATTCACCTGCAAGACTTTCAAACGTAAAAATTTCTACCATACCACTTAAACACTACTACATTTTTAAAGCCACACATCAAAACTATTCGGAACAAAGATTCCAGAAACTACTTAAAGCAGTAAATTTCCAAGACTTTGACCAAGAAAATAAACATACTTTATACAAGATCTTAAGAGAATATCAGGAAATATTTCACCTTGAAGATGAAAAGTTAACAACAAATAATTTCTACAGGCAAAGCATTGAACTTACAGATAATACACCAGTATATATAAAAAACTACCGTCTACCACAAACACAACTTAATGAAATAGATAAACAAGTACAAGGACTACTAAAGGAAAATATCATTGAACAATCCACTAGCCCATATAATTCACCTTTACTTTTAGTACCAAAAAAACAACAAGATGGTATAAAGAAATGGCGTTTAGTTGTAGATTACAGACGATTGAACGATAAAATAGTAAATGACAAAATTCCCTTAACAAGACTTGATGATATATTAGATAAATTAGGAAGGGCTAAATATTTCTCAACTCTAGATATGACAAGTTCTTTCCATCAAATCGAACTAAACCCTTCATCACGACCACTTACAGCCTTTTCCATCAACAGCGGACATTACCAATATAATAGGTTACCGTTCGGACTAAAAATATCATCAAATAGCTTTCAGAGAATGTTGACTATAGCACTATAAGGGCTGGAAACAGAAGCATTTTTATATGTTGACGACATAATTGTTTTTGGATGCAATCTGAAACACCACAATGAGAATCTCATAAAAGTATTCAAAAGACTAAAACATTATAATTTAAAACTCAATGCTGAGAAATGTTGTTTCCTGAAACCAGAAGTTTTATATTTAGGACATCTAATTACAAAGGATGGCATCAAAACCGATCCAACAAAATATAAAGTTATCGAGCAGTATCCTGTTCCCAAAAACGCAGATGACGTTAGAAGATTTGTTGCTTTTTGCAATTACTACAGACGTTTCATTCCAGACTTTGCGAAAACGGCCAACTGTTTAAATAATTTACAAAAAAAAAAGTAATGTTCAACTGGACAGAAGACTGCCAAAAAGCAATTGATACATTAAGAGAGAGACTAAAAAACCCACCTATACTACAATATCCTGAATTCGATAAACCATTTATACTAACCACAGACGCATCAAATGTTGCATTAGGTGCAGTACTTTCACAGGGTAATATTGGAAGTGATTTGCCCATATCTTATGCGAGTAAATCACTAAACAAACATGAAAGAAGTAAGTCAGTAATCGAGAAAAAATTATTAGGAATATATTGGGGCATACAATTTTTCCGACCTTATCTATACGGTAGAAAATTTACAGTTGTTACGGACCATAGACCACTCATTGCACTATTTTCTCATAAAAACCCATCCTCAAAATTAACCAGAATGAGACTAGAACTATCGGACTATGACTTTGAAATTGTATAAAAAAAAGGTTCAAATAATACAAACGCAGATGCATTATCAAGAATTGAAATAAATTCGCAAATTCTAAAAGATATGATTCCAAATTATGTTGATGAAAAAGAAAAGAAAACTTTGGCAATAACGCGAAGTATGGTTAACCAAAATAATAAAAACGATAAAGATAATAATAATACTAAGGATTGCATATCTCCAAAAGAGACTGATCACCTCCGTATGTGGGAATGCACGTCAATAAATGATATTAAGAAGCTCCAAAAAATAAAATTTATATATGATAAAAAGCTGCAGCAAGAATCTAAAGAATTGAATGATGATATTATGCGCATAGTATGTAGTAAAAGCGAAAATCCTATGTTTTCAGAAACATTTTTGGAGAAACTTTTATTAAAATTACAAAGAGCAGATCATAAAACGTACGTAATATATGATAATGATGAAATTTTTAAATATATAACGGCCGAAAAGTTAAAAGAGAAATATAACAATTTAGAAAATAATGATATTAAAATAATTATATATAAAATGCCAAAGAGAATACATGACACCACAAAACAGTATAGATTGATTGAGGAATACCATGATTTGCCACACAGTGGATATTTCGGTATAAAAAAGACACTATCAAAATTAAAACAGAAATAGGTTTGGAAAAATATGAACAAAATGGTTAAAAATTATGTAAGAACTTGTAAATCGTGTCAATTAAATAAGCAAATAAAACACACAAAAGAACCTTATATCACAACAGATACACCATCAAAAAGTTTTGACACTATAGTAATGGACACTGTAGGTCCTTTAAGACCATCTAACAATTTCAGATATATACTCACTATGCAATGCGAATTAACAAAATACGTAATCGCACATCCTATAGAATCCAAAGATGCAAAAACAGTACCGAAAGTCTTGATAGAGCAAGTAGTTTTGAAGTACGGTTTATTTAATATTCTTAAAACAGATAGAGGTACAGAATTTACAAATGAACTGATGAAAGAGATTTGTTCATTATTAGAAATAAAACAAAACTTTTCTACTCCCTACCACCATGAAACAGTAGGAACAATTGAACGCAACCATCGTGTTCTAAACGAATACTTACTAAGCTTTGTGAAAGACGATGAATGGCATGAATGGATACCATTCTACACATTTGCCTACAATACAACTCAAAACGTTGATACAGACTACACGCCTTTTGAGTTGGTATTCGGAAAACTTCCTAGACTACCAAGTGACGAATTGAAAAACCCAAGGCCAATTTATAATTTGGACAACTATTCAAATGAATTAAAAACTAGACTCTACTACTCACTACAAAGAGCACATGATATGACTTTAAAAATTAAAGACCAAAGGAAAAAAGATTCTAAACAAAAACAAAGTAGTATAGAGATAAAAGTAGGTGATTTTGTTTTAATGAAAGTCGAGAATAGAAGAAAATTTGAACCTCCCTATAAAGGTCCATATAAAGTACTAGACACAGACAATTTAAATGTAGTTATAGAAATTAATGAAACAAAAACAAAAACGGTACATAAAAATTTACAAAAAAAATACTTAAACTGAAACAAAATTATCCATAATTAAAGTTATAAAAAAAAAAAATTTGTTTTATTTTAATAATGCCCAAATCCAAAAGGGTGAGGGTGTAGTGAATGGACAATTATGTACATCACTGTTAGAATTTTAAGAATTTATTTTTAATTATATTTTTTTACTTTGTTAATTATGAGACACACACTTATTTAACACACACTTAGTTATTTAAGAACCTTTTTTTTCTTTATTCTTTTTTTATGTTTACGATTGGTCAGCAGAAAACTTTAAATATTCAAAACAATGTCAATGTACTAAATGTTTATTTGAGATTTGTAATATAATACTATTTCTTTATTAAGTAAAAACGTGGGAAATAATAATTTCTCTTATGAAATTTATGAGCTGACCAATGCAATAATTTAGTATATAAGCAATTGATTTTTAGGAATAAAATTCAGAATTAATTTGACAATCAAAAAGCTCTTGATTCCTTTTTTAATTCTCAAGTGGGCATTTTGATGCTCTTTTAATGCGGCTGAAGAGCTAAGTAATACTCTAACCAATAAACAAATCAAACACAGTCGATCTTTTTTTAAAATTACACTACACTAAGAATGAAGATAAGCTGCATCAACTTTAGACAAATGTAAATTAAATATAGGAAATATTTCTATTATAGTTACTATTATTCTAAAGTATGTATCTTAAGGAATTCAGTTTTACTTAAAACAGAAAATCCTCACAAACTTTGAAGTAAATACAGATAAAAATTAAATCAACGTTTTTTTAATTTCAAATAAAAAAAAAACTATGAAGATGTTTGACATCTATACATAAAAGACCAGGCGAATATTTACAACATCAACAAAAGACCGCACATGACATTCAAGCACGGAGCCAAACACTTATTTGTATGTACATATGTACATACATACATAAAATCAATTTGTAGATATGTATGTACACATAATATCAAATTTCTTATCAATACTCAAGTATTTATTAGATCTTGACAATCACACTTACATATCTACATTATAAAAATATATGAACAACGCAAACCATTCAGTCAGAGCACATTCCCAAGCTAAACGACCTTATTATGGACAGAGAAACTATAAATTCCCATGATCGTATGAAAAGAAGTTCAGCGAAAGAAGCCGGACGTAGTTAAATAAACAAAATCTGTAATATAATCAAACTTCTCGCAGGCAGACTTTAAAGCTGGACAATTTTAAGCATGACAAAATACCCAGCAACCTTGAGTATGAAAATATAATTATGTATATGTATCAGATATATGAAAATATTTTATAGAACCAAATCTCGATATTGAATACAATTTATTTCTACGTACATAAAGCTACTAGCGTGAGAAAATCATACGCACACACACGCACACAAACACACATATACCAGATTTCATCTAAGAAAAATTCAAATTATTTTAACAACACACCACCCCTCACAAAACACGGCCAACCTTAAATTCCTACAGATATACATACAAAAACTCTCACGGTCATTCCTACAAACAACACTGACAACAACACAAATCACGATCAGCCTTAAACTACTACGAACATGCATACAGATTCCCACGCATACATATCACTCGTACGACAACCTATCCTCGAATCACTAATAGTATTAAACTCCTACAAACATATGTACATACACACAGCCATATTACTACACCAACCTCACCTACCCTAAATCATGATCAGCCTTAAATTTTCACAGACATACATACATACAGATTCCTACGTATACATATTACAACAACATCCTCATCTGTCTTAAATCACGATCAGCCTTAAGCTCCTACAAACATATAGACATACATACACGTAGTCGATCTACCTCAAGTACACCCCGCCCCTCCCAATAACATCCTCGCTTAAATTCCTCCGGTCAGACACATCCACAAATTCCCATGGATACATGTTACTCGTACAACAACACCCTGACCTACCCCAAATCACTATAAGCCTTGAATTCCTACTAGAGATCGACAGAAGGCGTTTTTTTTTGGCCGAAGCCGAAGCCGAACTTCGGCTAAAATCCTAAACTTCGGCCAAAACCGAAGCCGAAGCCGAATGTTTTAAATTTTAAAAATGATACTTGTTTTATATGAATTAAGAAAAAAGTTTCCTTTTTTGAGATCACTGAAATAACTGTAATATCTATTGGATACACAAGAAAAATAAAACTATTTTGCAATTTCTAGATTGCTTTTTCATATGATCACTCACAAGAACGTCCAAGTCAAAGAAAATAGAAAGCAACTGGGTTGTATTTCAAAGCAACCCTTTCAAAACGTTAAACACAATAGAAACTGTCGGCGAGCAACGACCAAACATAATGTTATTTTTCAAGCTTGGAATGAAAAATATTCGACTTCGGCTAATCGGCCGATTTTTGCCGTAGGCCGAATGTTGGCCGATTACCAATTTTTGGCCGAAGGCCGAAGCCGATTAATCGGTCGAACTCTAATTCCTACAGACTAGCAACACCTGCGTACACGCAGTCGATCTACCACATCTAGACCCCGCCCCCTATCAATCACACCCTCACACAAATTCCAACAGACAGGTATACACACACATACACTCAATCCATCTACCTCAACTACACCACGCTCCCCCGACCAATCACAGCCTCGCACAACAGACAGACAGACACATCCATAAACTCCCTCGGTTATATATTACAACAACAACCCCACCCACCCAAATCACGGCCAGCATTAAACTCTTGTATTAGCATTAGAAATAACTTTTATGTTTTTCCCGTCGGAACTATGAAAAATCATTTTCCCGTCGGCATTTGAAAAAAATAATAATCATGTTTTGCCGTCGGCATTTGAAAAAAAAATAATATTAATGTTTTACCGTAGACATTAGGAAAAATAATTATGTATTGCCGTCGGCATTAGGAAAAAATAATTTTCACTATTTCACCCCCATTAGTATTAGGAAAAATCATTTCATCATTTTCCCTTTGGTACTAGGAAAAATCATTTTCATGATTTTTCCGTCGGCATATACATACATACATTACAAAAAAGAAACCCCTCCTACCTATGAACCCACTTAACGTATTCCCACAAAAAACAAAATCACCCGTTCACACAATTAATGTAACCCCAAAAAAATCACCCGTTCCCACAAGGGTTAATGTAAACAAAAAACTCCTAATGTAAACAAAAAATTCCTAATGTAAACAAAAACATCAAAGCGTGCCGCCGAAAACTCAAGGTATCAAATTTCACAAATTTCCAAGAATTTTAAAATTTTAATTACCCAAATTTCAAATTTTAATTGACGCAGAATTGGCAGTTCCCTACTAGTAGATGGGTAATGGGGGCCTGAGTCCTTTTTTGGGAATTCAAAACCGGGAAAAAATTAAAAACGATGGCAACCCTGTTACAAATGAGGGGATTTTGGGGATTTTTTTATGCTGAGATTTTCTTGGCTATGTGTGTGTGTGCGTGTGTGTGTGTGTGTATGAGTATGCGTTTTTGTATTTACTTGTATGTTTGATGGTGTCCAATACTTTTGTTGTAGTGGCAGACAATCATTATACCCAAAATCAAAAAATCCCGGGAATTCCCGCAACAATTTCCCGGGATTTCTTTCCCGGAAAATGAGTGGGATCCCGGGAAATCCCGTATGAAAAACACTAGTATGTATGTCCATTCCTTTTTTTTTAATATAACGTTACTTTTATGCATTCGATTGTAGATTTTATAATATTTCGAAAATAAATGATCAAATATAAATAGTGTACGGAAAAAAAGGACGCATATGTATATTGTTAATACAGCAGATTGATAAAAAATTTTATGAATTATTAATTTCAGCAGGGCGATTCCGGTAAAAGAAAAACTCTGAAACATACAAATTTCGTCAAGGTTGCAAAAAAATTGCATTTTATGGCTTTTTATGTCAAAAATTGAAGAAATGGCAAAAAGTGGCATATGCCATAAAAAACTTGCCCTGGTTATCAGCTGGGCCGACTTCCTCAACGCAAGTTGCAATGCATAATTAAAAAAATTAGTATGTCTTAAGTACAACCTTGCGTTGCAGAGACAGTTTTTCCATTTTATCGGCATTTAGGAACGTCGCTATGCAACTCATACATATGTTTGCATTCAAAATAAAAATGATACGGGATTTTGAAGTGTATTGATTTTAAATATGCATTGCATTTAAGCGTTTAAGGAGATGAATAAAATATGTGGTTTGTGAGTTAAGCATGGTTTGATATCCGTCCGTCGATGTACATAGTTATATATTACGCATTAATTATGTAGGTACGAAGGCTTGTATGTAGGTTTTTGTTTTAATTTTAATTTTGAATTGAATGTTTTTTTGGTTTGTTAAGCGGTTCCAGCAGGTTTATGATTTTAGAGTATAAGTGCGTGTGTGCATAGAGAAAATGTTGCTTTAGTTTTTTTTTAAATACTCTTTTGTTTGTACGTAGTTTTTTCGTTTGTTAAGCGGTTGCAGTAGGTTTATGATTTTAGATTGTGTGTGCATACTAAAGCAACATTTGCTTTAGTTTTTTTTTTCTTTTTAGCTGGCGACCATGAAAGGTTATTTTAGAAAGACATTATGTATGCTTGTGGGAAATCTATGAATGTTTTTTGTTATTGGTTTTATTTAGTTTGATTTTCCTATTTCCTATGTTTAAAGAGTTTCAAGAGATGAATAAAATATGTAATTTATGAGCAATGAACTTACTTGAAGGTTGGAGAAATTGAAGTGTAAGATATTTAGGATTGTCAAAGGGAATTAGATATGCGTGATCATGGGAGCCAACGTTATGCTCATGCATATGTATTTGTGTATGTTTTTACCACAGGGTATACCAGAGATGACACGAGACGGAAGAAAATTTGTGTTTTTCAGTGCCTCTTCTTTAAACTTCTTTCGTGGTGGAATTTTGTAGCTTAATTTCAATTTATACTTTGTAACCTCATTCGCTTGACGATTTTTGTAAACAAATGATAAAAATTAATATTTTTTAATGAAAATGCTTCAAATGAAATCTGCAATCATTTTAAAACAATTTGTAATTGCCTTTTTAATAGTTATAATCTATTTCGCAATTTATTCCTTAATTCAACACAACAAATTCTTTCATCTAATTTTGTAAAATTGTCTGTGTTGTTTACGTGTTGAAATGTTTTTCGTTTAACACTTTGTGGTCTTATTCGCTGAGTGATTTTTGTAAATAAAAGGTAAAAATTAAAATTTTTCAATGAAAATGCTTAAAGTTAAATCAGGAATCATTTGCAAACAAATTTTAATAACTTTTTAATACAAATAATCTTTTTCACATTCGGTTTTTTTAATTAAATGCAACAAATTCTTCAATTTAATTTTGTAAATGTGTATGTACGTATGTACAAGTGTTTATTTCACAAAGTACACATTTTCTATTGTTTGTTTTGATTTTTTTGGTAACATTTTAATAATAAATATACTGCAGTTGTCCCTTTCTCGCAGAATCTGCGCGACAAATGATTTTAGCTTTTTTCATAAGTCACTTTCTTCAACTCTGGTCTACTTTGTGGTTTTTACAATAACTTGAGCGTTGGCAGATGGGTAAGTAGTCGTATATGTTTATAAAAAAAGCGAGTGTGTAATGCCGAGTACACATCTGGCATTTGTTGTGTTCTAATAATTTTTTAAAATGTGTGCAACGCCTTTCACATTATGTTTTTTTATAGCGAAAGCAATACCACACAACAAAAAATAAATAAAAATTCGGAAATCCTAAACGTTACCACTAGTGCACACTGTTGCGATTGCACAAAATATCATAGTGTGCACGCGGCATTACTTTTTTTGTTTGTAGTATTTCGTTTAGGACATGGAAGGGTATTTATAGAAAGTAATTATGTATGCTGGTGAGATATAAATGTTACTGTTTTTGTTGTTGTTTGATTTTTAATTTTTTTATGTGTAAAAAGTTTGAAGAAATTAATAAAGTATACAATTTATGCGTGTTGTATTTATTCATTCTTTTCACTTATTTTGTAAACAAATTGAAGTTTGTGATATTGAGGATTGTCAAAGATTGGTTGTTATTTTCACTGCTTGCTGACATTTGTCTCTGTCTCTTGTACATACCATATACATATAAATAAATTATTGAACAAAATTTTTTATATTTTTAATCTATATATTTATTTTAAAAAATATCGTAAATATATGTTGGAGCAATGTAAAAATATAAAATTAAAATAAATTTTTTATTTATTTTCCTGATAAAGGAAATATGCATTTCTTAAGGCACATACCCCATAATTATGATAGCTGCAGTAAAAATATTCCGGATATTTAAGTTGTATTTGGTTTAAGTTGATGTAACCAATATCCTCGACGTTGAAAACTCTAAGTTGAAGTAGTTTCTCAAACCATTTCTTCTTTTCCACACCCTTAACATAGATTGAAGAATGTTTTCAATTGGATTTTAAAAATTTTACAACACTTAAATGATATTGATCCGTCATTCCAATTCAGATGATGAAAGTTTCTTGTTAGCCAATTCGCTTCTCTTTGTTTTGCTATTAGAGTTTTTCTTTTCCCGGAATTTTTCATTTTCCGGGAAAGATTTTTCGGTTTTCCGGAAATTCCCGCCCAGTACAAAACAATACAAAATATTTTTAAATTTAATTTATTTCAACAAAAAGGAATTATAATTCATGAGATCGATTAAATAATAATGTTTTATACACACATTAGTCAAAAAATAAAACCGTTTCCGGTCTTTATAAAATAGTAATACATACATAGATACCAATATTATAAAAAAGTAATTATACGAGTATTATTAAAAAAAATATTACAAAATATGCCCTTATGAAAAAATCAATGTTAAACTTGAAATTGGTTTAACAAACGAATTTTGTATGGCAAAACCAGTTTTAACGCATGCTTTAACTTTAAGAATCGTTTTTGCATCAGGGCATATATCTTTGGAAATAGGACTTTAGTACAGAATAAGCTGTTAATGCTGTTAACCGTACTATTTACCAAAGAGAATCTGTAATTATTTGTAATTTTCTTTTATTATCTTGCTCATTTCGGTTTTTTACTTTTATGAATTGTTGTATAATTAAATTTTGAACGTCGCGTTCTGCTTTTTCCAAATAAAGGCATCTAAGTCTCAGAACTCATGTGTGCCAGATGTAAACTCGCCCTTAGTTGTTGTAAATCTTTAGCTATTGTGATATTGCCATCACCTTATTATTGCACCCTCGCATTCATAACCCCCCTTCTCGTCTAGCAATAAATATGTTGGCAATATAGCAATAACGCTGGCAGAATAACAGAGCAATATTGCTGATTGCTTTACTTATGTTAAGGCTATGGGAAATTGTAGCTCACAATAAGGTAAAACTCAACAGGAAAGGTGCAGAACAAAAATATAAATCACTTGTAAACATCTGCTTAATCGAACGAATTTTTATGTTTATAAATTTATAACAATACAAATTATTTTACTACACACGTTTTTAAGAGACTATTTTCCTATTTTATTATATAGTCATATGTATACCCTACAAGAAAGCTACTAGTCAATTGACTAGTCATTTGACTAGTAGCGACGACCACAACTTCGGTCACCGTCTCCAGTTAGTTTATTAGGGGCTTGGTGAAAAAAATTACCAAAACATTTGTGTACGTGTGATTTTTCTCTCTTTCTATGTTATTAATTTCACTTAATTAAAACACATATATCTGAACTGCTTACTCTGCTACTTTTCTGCCAGTCACAGATTACATAAGCACTGGTAAACTATGACTAGTCAATGGTTACAAGGCAACTGGTCACCTATTACTAGTAAATTTTTACATAAAAACTGGAAAAATGTAACTTTTAAATAAATAAACATAATTTTAATGTTATTTTAACTGTTTTTATTATAATAAAATAGAGAAATAAGTAATATATATAATAAAAACAAACAAAAACAAGCCAAAAATAAGTAGGTGGCACCAATTTAGTCTTCTTCACGCTTTTTTCAGCTCCAAAACTCCTTTCTTTTTGTAAATATCTAAAAATTAAAAACAAAACACATAAATGTATAAATTAAATTAAACTTTCCAATTTCTTTTATGCAGTATTGTTGTTACTTAACTTTCTTAGCACTTCTATAAATTTTCACTTCACAAACCGAACGAATTGTATATTTTACAATAAAATGCGATGTCTTAAAACTTTTGGGTTATGTACATTAGATGTTCCACTCTAACACTCATGTTAGAGAGGAGCAACTATAATTGGTAAATGTGTCGGTCATCGCTACCAGTCAAATGACCAGTCAAGTGACTGGCACTCTTACATTCACTATAAAATTATTGCAAATGTATTAGTGAAAAAATTTCGTTTGTGTTAGTTTCGGCCATTCATTTCTTGTAGGGTATTTTCCCAATTTCAATAATATTATATAAATGTCAAATGTAATACAGAAAAGTCGAACATAAATTAACACCGAGTTTGACGTTTCACGCTTGCAATAATTGTTAACGAAAATGCGTTGACAATTATTGCAACATATATTGCAAGTTCCCGCAATGAGATGTCTCCACTAGCAATAATATAATTTTGACAACTGCTGCAATATATGTCGACATATTTATAGCTAGTCGAGACGTAGGGTAAAGTGAATAAAGACACTTTTCAAGGAATGTGTACATACAAATTAAGTTGCCATAACAAAATCAAAAAATCCCGGGAATTCCCGCAACAATTTCCCGGGATTTCTTTCCCGAAAAATGTGTGGGATCCCGGGAAATCCCGTATGAAAAACACTAGTATGTATGTCCATTCCTTTTTTAGGGTTCCGTACACCAAAGGTGAAATGGAACTGTTGTTTTCGCTACGCTGTCCGTCTGTCCGTCACAGGGTATTTTCTCGAGAACCGTAAGAGCTACGGACCTGAAATTTGGACAGTGTGTAGACCCTTGGCCGCTACAACAACAAACACATGAGAGTTGGAAATTAAAGGGTGTGCCAAAACGAGCAACGAAAAATTTTAAAATCCCATGTAATATACATACAATTGTATGTATATGCACTTGAAATTTTGTAAAGTTAGTGTATTTTTATACAGACTGCAACAATTAACACTAAAATTTAAAAAATTTTAATTAAAGGGTGTACCATCAGTTAATGTAATTTCGACTATGTAATTTTGATAACTTGCTGTATCTTGGAAACCGAAAGAGCAAACTTCTTGAAATTTTCAAAAACGGTAAAACAAAAAAATCTCAAAATTATAAAATCGCCAAAATCAAAAAAAAAATCGCCAAAACGAAAAAAAGCCCCAAATTAAAAAAAATCGCCAAAATGAAAAAATCGCCAAAATGAAAAAAAATCGCCAAAATTTAAAAAATCCCCAAAACGAAAAATAATCAAAACAAAATTATTTCAGCTGAAAAAGCGTATAAAACACTGTATTAGAAAAAATGCTCAAAGCCCAACGTACGGAACCATTCGTGCGGGAGTCAAAGTCGCACTTTACTGAATTTATTTTTAATATAACGTTACTTTTATGCATTCGATTGTAGATTTTATAATATTTCGAAAATAAATGATCAAATATAAATAGTGTACGGGAAAAAAGGACGCATATGTATATTGTTAATACAGCAGATTGATAAAAAATTTTATGAATAATTAATTTCAGCAGGGCGATTCCGGTAAAAGAAAAACTCTGAAACATACAAATTTCGTCAAGGTTGCCAAAAAATAGCATTTTATGGCTTTTTATGTCAAAAATTGAAGAAATGGCAAAAAGTGGCATATGCCATAAAAAACTTGCCCTGGTTATCAGCTGGGCCGACTTCTTCAACGCAAGTTGCAATGCATAATTAAAAAAAATTAGTATGTCTTAAGTACAACCTTGCGTTGCAGAGTCAGTTTTTGCATTTTATCGGCATTTAGGAACGTCGCTATGCAACTCATACATATGTTTGCATTCAAAATAAAAATGATACGGGATTTTGAAGTGTATTGATTTTAAATATGCATTGCATTTAAGCGTTTAAGGAGATGAATAAAATATGTGGTTTGTAAGTTAAGCACATAGTAGTTATATATTACGCATTAATTATGTAGGTACGAAGGCTTGTATGTAGGTTTTTGTTTTAATTTTAATTTTGAATGTTTTTTTGGTTTGTTAAGCGGTTCCAGCAGGTTTATGATTTTAGAGTATAAGTGCGTGTGTGCATAGAGAAAATGTTGCTTTAGTTTTTTTTGAAATACTCTTTTGTTTGTACGTAGTTTTTTCGTTTGTTAAGCGGTTGCAGTAGGTTTATGATTTTAGATTGTGTGTGCATAGAGAAAATGTTGCTTTAGTTTTTTTTCTTTTTAGCTGGCGACCATGAAAGGTTATTTTAGAAAGACATTATGTATGCTTGTGGGAAATCTATGAATGTTTTTGTTATTGGTTTTATTTAGTTTGATTTTCCTATTTCCTATGTTTAAAGAGTTTGAAGAGATGAATAAAATATGTAATTTATGAGCAATGAACTTACTTGAAGGTTGGAGAAATTGAAGTGTAAGATATTTAGGATTGTCAAAGGGAATTAGATATGCGTGATCATGGGAGCCAACGTTATGCTCATGCATATGTATTTGTGTATGTTTTTACCACAGGGTATACCAGAGATGACACGAGACGGAAGAAAATTTGTGTTTTTCAGTGCCTCTTCTTTAAACTTCTTTCGTGGTGGAATTTTGTAGCTTAATTTCAATTTATACTTTGTAACCTCATTCGCTTGACGATTTTTGTAAACAAATGATAAAAATTAATATTTTTTAATGAAAATGCTTCAAATGAAATCTGCAATCATTTTAAAACAATTTGTAATTGCCTTTTTAATAGTTATAATCTATTTCGCAATTTATTCCTTAATTCAACACAACAAATTCTTTCATCTAATTTTGTAAAATTGTCTGTGTTGTTTACGTGTTGAAATGTTTTTCGTTTAACACTTTGTGGTCTTATTCGCTGAGTGATTTTTGTAAATAAAAGGTAAAAATTAAAATTTTTCAATGAAAATGCTTAAAGTTAAATCAGGAATCATTTGCAAACAAATTTTAATAACTTTTTAATACAAATAATCTTTTTCACATTCGGTTTTTTTAATTAAATGCAACAAATTCTTCAATTTAATTTTGTAAATGTGTATGTACGTATGTACAAGTGTTTATTTCACAAAGTACACATTTTCTATTGTTTGTTTTGATTTTTTTGGTAACATTTTAATAATAAATATACTGCAATTGTCCCTTTCTCGCAGAATAGGCGCGACAAATGATTTTAGCTTTTTCATAAGTCACTTTCTTCAACTCTGGTCTACTTTGTGGTTTTTACAATAACTTGAGCGTTGGCAGATGGGTAAGTAGTCGTATATGTTTATAAAAAAAGCGAGTGTGTAATGCCGAGTACACATCTGGCATTTGTTGTGTTCTAATAATTTTTTAAAATGTGTGCAACGCCTTTCACATTATGTTTTTTTATAGGGAAAGCAATACCACACAACAAAAAATAAATAAAAAATCGGAAATCCTAAACGTTACCACTAGTGCACACTGTTGCGATTGCACAAAATATCATAGTGTGCACGCGGCATTACTTTAATACTACAAGTATTTCGTTTAGGACATGGAAGGGTATTTATAGAAAGTAATTATATATGCTGGTGAGATATAAATGTTACTGTTTTTGTTGTTGTTTGATTTTTATTTTTTTTATGTGTAAAAAGTTTGAAGAAATTAATAAAGTATACAATTTATGCGTGTTGTATTTATTCATTCTTTTCACTTATTTTGTAAACAAATTGAAGTTTGTGATATTGAGGATTGTCAAAGATTGGTTGTTATTTTCACTGCTTGCTGACATTTGTCTCTGTCTCTTGTACATACTATATACATATAAATAAATTATTGAACAAAATTTTTTATATTTTTAATCTATATATTTATGTTAAAAAATATCGTAAATATATGTTGGAGCAATGTAAAAATATAAAATTAAAATAAATTGTTTATTTATTTTCCTGATAAAGGAAATATGCATTTCTTAAGGCACATACCCCATAATTATGATAGCTGCAGCAAAAATATTCCGGATATTTAAGTTGTATTTGGTTTAAGTTGATGTAACCAATATCCTCGACGTTGAAAACTCTAAGTTGAAGTAGTTTCTCAAACCATTTCTTCTTTTCCACACCCTTAAATAGATTGAAGAATGTTTTCAATTGGATTTTAAAAATTTTACAACACTTAAATGATATTGATCCGTCATTCCAATTCAGATGATGAAAGTTTCTTGTTAGCCAATTCGCTTCTCTTTGTTTTGCTATTAGAGTTTTTCTTTTCCCGGAATTTTTCATTTTGCGGGAAAGATTTTTCGGTTTTCCGGAAATTCCCGCCCAGTACAAAACAATACAAAATATTTTTAAATTTAATTTATTTCAACAAAAAGGAATTATAATTCATGAGATCGATTAAATAATAATGTTTTATACACACATTAGTCAAAAAATAATACCGTTTCCGGTCTTTATAAAATAGTAATACATACATAGATACCAATATTATAAAAAAGTAATTATACGAGTATTATTAAAAAAAATATTACAAAATATGCCCTTATGAAAAAATCAATGTTAAACTGTTATTCTGCCGGCAATAACGCCGGCAGAATAACAGAGCAATATTGCTGATTGCTTTACTTATGTTAAGGCTATGGGAAATTGTAGCTCACAATAAGGTAAAACTCAACAGGAAAGGTGCAGAACAAAAATATAAATCACTTGTAAACATCTGCTTAATCGAACGAATTTTTATGTTTATAAATTTATAACAATACAAATTATTTTACTACACACGTTTTTAAGAGACTATTTTCCTATTTTATTATATAGTCATATGTATACCTTACAAGAAAGCTACTAGTCAATTGACTAGTCATTTGACTAGTAGCGACGACCACAACTTCGGTCACCGTCTCCAGTTAGTTTATTAGGGGCTTGGTGAAAAAAATTACCAAAACATTTGTGTACGTGTGATTTTTCTCTCTTTCTATGTTATTAATTTCACTTAATTAAAACACATATATCTGAACTGCTTACTCTGCTACTTTTCTGCCAGTCACAGATTACATAAGCACTGGTAAACTATGACTAGTCAATGGTTACAAGGCAACTGGTCACCTATTACTAGTAAATTTTTACATAAAAACTGGAAAAATGTAACTTTTAAATAAATAAACATAATTTTAATGTTATTTTAACTGTTTTTATTATAATAAAATTGAGAAATAAGTAATATATATAATAAAAACAAACAAAAACAAGCCAAAAATAAGTAGGTGGCACCAATTTAGTCTTCTTCACGCTTTTTTCAGCTCCAAAACTCCTTTCTTTTTGTAAATATCTAAAAATTAAAAACAAAACACATAAATGTATAAATTAAATTAAACTTTCCAATTTCTTTTATGCAGTATTGTTGTTACTTAACTTTCTTAGCACTTCTATAAATTTTCACTTCACAAACCGAACGAATTGTATATTTTACAATAAAATGCGATGTCTTAAAACTTTTGGGTTATGTACATTAGATGTTCCACTCTAACACTCATGTTAGAGAGGAGCAACTATAATTGGTAAATGTGTCGGTCATCGCTACCAGTCAAATGACCAGTCAATTGACTGGCACTCTTACATTCACTATAAAATTATTGCAAATGTATTAGTGAAAAAATTTCGTTTGTGTTAGTTTCGGCCATTCATTTCTTGTAGGGTATTTTCCCAATTTCAATAATATTATATAAATGTCAAATGTAATACAGAAAAGTCGAACATAAATTAACACCGAGTTTGACGTTTCACGCTTGCAATAATTGTTAACGAAAATGCGTTGACAATTATTGCAACATATATTGCAAGTTCCCGCAATGAGATGTCTCCACTAGCAATAATATAATTTTGACAACTGCTGCAATATATGTCGACATATTTATAGCTAGTCGAGACGTAGGGCAAAGTGAATAAAGACACTATTCAAGGAATGTGTACATACAAATTAAGTTGCCATAACAAAATCAAAAAATCCCGGGAATTCCCGCAACAATTTCCCGGGATTTCTTTCCCGAAAAATGTGTGGGATCTCGGGAAATCCCGTATGAAAAACACTAGTATGTATGTCCATTCCTTTTTTAGGGTTCCGTACACCAAAGGTGAAATGGAACTGTAGTTTTCGCTACGCTGTCCGTCTGTCCGTCACAGGGTATTTTCTCGAGAACCGTAAGAGCTACGGACCTGAAATTTGGACAGTGTGTAGACCCTTGGCCGTTACAACAAACACATGAGAGTTGGAAATTAAAGGGTGTGCCAAAACGAGCAACGAAAAATTTTAAAATCCCATGTAATATACATACAATTGTATGTATATGCACTTGAAATTTTGTAAAGTTAGTGTATTTTTATACAGACTGCAACAATTAACACTAAAATTTAAAAAATTTTAATTAAAGGGTGTACCATCAGTTAATGTAATTTCGACTATGTAATTTTGATAACTTGCTGTATCTTGGAAACCGAAAGAGCAAACTTCTTGAAATTTTCAAAAACGGTAAAACAAAAAAATCTCGAAATTATAAAATCGCCAAAATCAAAAAAAAAATCGCCAAAACGAAAAAAGCCCCAAATTAAAAAAAATCGCCAAAATGAAAAAATCGCCAAAATGAAAAAAAATCGCCAAAATTTAAAAAATCGCCAAAACAAAAAATAATCAAAACGAAATTATTTCAGCTGAAAAAGCGTATAAAACACTGTATTAGAAAAAATGCTCAAAGCCCAACGTACGGAACCCTTCGTGCGGGAGTCAAAGTCGCACTTTACTGAATTTATTTTTAATAAAACGTTACTTTTATGCATTCGATTGTAGATTTTATAATACTAGTGTTCGCCCAGTGGTTGAAAATCAACCATTAACGCACAGAGGTGGAGAATAGAATGAAAATATTTAAAGTTTGATGAATTTAAAACACAATTTAAAAACTATATTCAAATATACATATGTATAGACTCCAACGTAAACCACTCTCTTAAACCACTTTCTTAACTACTAAATACGAATTTAAAATTTCATTTATCGGCATAAATAAGAATAGATTTTAAGCAAACTATTTAAAAAAAAGTTGTTCACTTTTTGAACTAAATGTAATTAGATATTTGCTCCTAGTGTTTTCACTTCATATTCATTATTATTGCCCAAAACAAAAATATTCGTTTATTTTTTCATTGAACGCTTTTTCTCTAAAGTTTTAGACTCCCCATTAAAACGTTTGTTACAAAAAAGTTTCTATTCCCTATTCTTTGAGAAAGACCCCATATGTATGTACGAATATGCTAGCCTAATAATATAAACATTCCATCATATTCCAACATTCCATCATATTCCAACATTCCATCATATTCCAACATTCCAGTATGTTCAGTAATTTAAAGCACAGAAAAATAATGAAAACAATGAACAAAAACAAAACGCACACAAAATAAAAATAAAAAATAAAAAACTTACTTTGTGCTGTAGGTGAATTTAACTTTAATCAAAGTTATTAATAATTAAAAAAATATATTATTTTTAAGTATCTAAAGAAAAATAATACAGTACCACTCGTACGGGAAAAAAAGGACGCATATGTATATTGTTAATACAGCAGATTGATAAAAAATTTTATGAATAATTAATTTCAGCAGGGCGATTCCGGTAAAAGAAAAACTCTGAAACATACAAATTTCGTCAAGGTTGCCAAAAAATAGCATTTTATGGCTTTTTATGTCAAAAATTGAAGAAATGGCAAAAAGTGGCATATGCCATAAAAAACTTGCCCTGGTTATCAGCTGGGCCGACTTCTTCAACGCAAGTTGCAATGCATAATTAAAAAAAATTAGTATGTCTTAAGTACAACCTTGCGTTGCAGAGACAGTTTTTGCATTTTATCGGCATTTAGGAACGTCGCTATGCAACTCATACATATGTTTGCATTCAAAATAAAAATGATACGGGATTTTGAAGTGTATTGATTTTAAATATGCATTGCATTTAAGCGTTTAAGAAGATGAATAAAATATGTGGTTTGTGAGTTAAGCATGGTTTAATATCCGTCGGTCGATGTACATAGTTATATATTACGCATTAATTATGTAGGTACGAAGGCTTGTATGTAGGTTTTTGTTTTAATTTTAATTTTGAATTGAATGTTTTTTTGGTTTGTTAAGCGGTTCCAGCAGGTTTATGATTTTAGAGTATAAGTGCGTGTGTGCATAGAGAAAATGTTGCTTTAGTTTTTTTTTAAATACTCTTTTGTTTGTACGTAGTTTTTTCGTTTGTTAAGCGGTTGCAGTAGGTTTATGATTTTAGATTGTGTGTGCATACTAAAGCAACATTTGCTTTAGTTTTTTTTTTCTTTTTAGCTGGCGACCATGAAAGGTTATTTTAGAAAGACATTATGTATGCTTGTGGGAAATCTATGAATATTTTTTGTTATTGGTTTTATTTAGTTTGATTTTCCTATTTCCTATGTTTAAAGAGTTTGAAGAGATGAATAAAATATGTAATTTATGAGCAATGAACTTACTTGAAGGTTGGAGAAATTGAAGTGTAAGATATTTAGGATTGTCAAAGGGAATTAGATATGCGTGATCATGGGAGCCAACGTTATGCTCATGCATATGTATTTGTGTATGTTTTTACCACAGGGTATACCAGACACAGGGTATACCAGAGGTGACACGAGACGGAAGATTATTTGTGTTTTCGGATCTCGCGCTCACTCTGTCACTGCGTCTTCTTTAACCTTCTTTCGTGGTGGAATTTTGCAGCTTAATTTCAATTTATACTTTGTAACCTCATTCGCTTGACGATTTTTGTAAATAAATGATAAAAATTAATATTTTTTTAATGAAAATGCTTCAAATGAAATCTGCAATCATCTTAAAACAATTTGTAATTGCCTTTTTATTAGTGATAAGCTATTTCGCACTTTGTTTCTTAATTCAACACAACAAATTCTTTCATCTAATTTTGCAAAATTGTTTACTTGTTGAAATGTTTTTCGTTTAACACTTTGTGGTCTTATTCGCTGAGTGATTTTTGTAAATAAAAGGTAAAAATTAAAATTTTTCAATGAAAATGCTTAAAGTTAAATCAGGAATAATTTGCAAACAAATTTTAATAACTTTTTAATACAAATAATCTTTTTCACATTCGGTTTTTTTAAGTAAATGCAACAAATTCTTCAATTTAATTTTGTAAATGTGTATGTACGTATGTATGTATGTATGTACACGTGTATATTTCACAAAGAACACATTTTCTCTTGTTTGTTTTGATTTTTTTGGTAACATTTTAATAATAAATATACTGCAGTTGTCCCTTTCTCGCAGAATCTGCGCGACAAATGATTTTAGCTTTTTTCATAAGTCACTTTCTTCAACTCTGGTCTACTTTGTGATACCAGAGATGACACGAGACGGAAGAAAATTTGTGTTTTCAGATTTCTCGCTCACTCTGTCACTGCGTCTTCTTTAAACTTCTTTCGTGGTGGAATTTTGTAGCTTAATTTCAATTTATACTTTGTAACCTCATTCGCTTGATGATTTTTGTAAACAAATGATAAAAATTAATATTTTTTAATGAAAATGGTTCAAATGAAATCTGCAATCATTTTAAAACAATTTGTAATTGTCTTTTTAATATTTATAATCTATTTCGCAATTTATTCCTTAATTCAACACAACAAATTCTTTCATCTAATTTTGTAAAATTGTCTGTGTTGTTTACGTGTTGAAATGTTTTTCGTTTAACACTTTGTGGTCTTATTCGCTGAGTGATTTTTGTAAATAAAAGGTAAAAATTAAAATTTTTCAATGAAAATGCTTAAAGTTAAATCAGGAATCATTTGCAAACAAATTTTAATAACTTTTTAATACAAATAATCTTTTTCACATTCGGTTTTTTTAATTAAATGCAACAAATTCTTCAATTTAATTTTGTAAATGTGTATGTACGTATGTACAAGTGTTTATTTCACAAAGTACACATTTTCTATTGTTTGTTTTGATTTTTTTGGTAACATTTTAATAATAAATATACTGCAGTTGTCCCTTTCTCGCAGAATCTGCGCGAGAAATGATTTTAGCTTTTTTCATAAGTCACTTTCTTCAACTCTGGTCTACTTTGTGGTTTTTACAATAACTTGAGCGTTGGCAGATGGGTAAATAGTCGTATATGTTTATAAAAAAAGCGAGTGTGTAATGCCGAGTACACATCTGGCATTTGTTGTGTTCTAATAATTTTTTAAAATGTGTGCAACGCCTTTCACATTATGTTTTTTTATAGGGAAAGCAATATCACACAACAAAAAATAAATAAATAATCGGATATCATAAACGTTACCACTAGTGCACACTGTTGCGATTACACAAAATATCATAGTGTGCACGCGGCATTACTTTTTTTGTTTGTAGTATTTCGTTTAGGACATGGAAGGGTATTTATAGAAAGTAATTATGTATGCTGGTGAGATATAAATGTTACTGTTTTTGTTGTTGTTTGATTTTTAATTTTTTTATGTGTAAAAAGTTTGAAGAAATTAATAAAACTAGTGTTCGCCCAGTGGTCAACCATTAACGCACAGAGGTGGAGAATAGAATGAAAATATTTAAAGTTTGATGAATTTAAAACACAATTTAAAAACTATATTCAAATATACATATGTATAGACTCCAAGGTAAACCACTCTCTTAAACCACTTTCTTAACTACTAAATACGAATTTAAAATTTCATTTATCGGCATAAATAAGAATAGATTTTAAGCAAACTATTTAAAAAAAGTTGTTCACTTTTTGAACTTAATGTAATTAGATATTTGCTCCTAGTGTTTTCACTTCATATTCATTATTATTGCCCAAAACAAAAATATTCGTTTAGTTTTTCTTTGAACGCTTTTTCTCCAAAGTTTTATACTCGCCATTAAAACGTTTGTTACAAAAAAGTTTCTATTCCCTATTCTTTGAAAAAGACCCCATATGTATGTATGAATATGCTAGCCTAATAATATAAACATTCCATCATATTCCAACATTCCAGTATGTTCAGTAATTTAAAGCACAGAAAAATAATGAAAACAATGAACAAAAACAAAACGCACACAAAATAAACCAAAAATAAAAAACTTACTTTGTGCTGTAGGTGAATTTAACTTTAATCAAAGTTATTAATATGTAATTAAAAAAATATATTATTTTTAAGCATCTAAAGAAAAATAATACAGTACCACTCGTTATTTAAATATCCAAATTTTATTAGTTTCAGAAAGAATCGTTTAAGTCCATAGAAAGATGGAAATAAGAATAGAATGAACAAATAAAATGCGTTTTTCCTTCTGAGTGTTTATGGAGTTGCCATGCCAAATTGTTGTAATTTTTTTTAGCAAATTAAGAGAGAAAGAGAAATCATGGCTTTATGATGGGCTAATATTCTTAACTGTTTTTAACTATCTTAGACACAAAAATGTAGAAGAAAAAATACATTCTGCACTGCTCCTATAGTCAATCTATCTAACAAAAAAAAAATCAAGCGAATACGTTGAGTTTAAGTCAGTTAAAATGGTTCTTAACTTTTTTCACTTGCCTATTTATATATAGATATACAATTTATGCGTGTTGTATCTATTCATTCTTTTCACTTATTTTGTAAACAAATTGAAGTTTGTGATATTGAGGATTGTCAAAGATTGGTTGTTATTTTCACTGCTTGGTGACATTTGTCTCTGTCTCTTGTACATACCATATACATATAAATAAATTATTGAACAAAATTTTGTATATTTTTAGTCTCCATATTTATTTTAAAAAATATCGTAAAGATATGTTGTAGCAATGTAAAAATAGAAAATTAAAATAAATTTTTTAGTTATTTTCCTGATAAAGGAAATATGCATTTCTTAAGGCACAGACCCCATAATTATGATAGGTGCAGTAAAAATATTCCGGATATTTAACTTGTATTTGGCTTAAGTTGATGCACCCAATATCCTCGATGTTGAAAACTCTAAGTTGAAGTAGTTTCTCAAACCATTTCTTCTTTTCCACACCCTTAACATAGATTGAAGAATGTTTTAAATTGGATTTTAAAAATTTTACAACACTTAAATGATATTGATCCGTCATTCCAATTCAGATGATGAAAGTTTCTTGTTAGCCAATTCGCTTCTCTTTGTTTTGCTATTAGAGTTTTTCTTTTCCCGGACTTTTTCATTTCCCGGGAAAGATTTTTCGGTTTCCCGGGAAATCCCGTGAATTCCCGCCCAGTACAAAACAATACAAAATATTTTTAAATTTAATTTATTTCAACAAAAAGAAATTATAATTCATGAGATCGATTAAATAATAACGTTTTATACACACATACAAAATCTGTATTTTTGTCATTAAAAAAGGTAACCCTTTTTGATGGCAACATGGGAGTATTTATGTAAATAAAAATTTTTTATTTAAAAAACAAATCTTTAACTTTATACACATATACAGATAATGAAATAGCATAAAATGAGCTATTATCTTGCAAGAAAATAAAATGAATTTCCAAAAATAATAACTGCACGGCTGTTGTCAACTTTATGCTCTAATTGCCACTTACAATAATAAAAAAACAAATAAAAATTTACTATTTGTAGCAACATTCACTTTTTTGCGGATATATCAATTTTATTTTATTTATTTCTTATAAAATTTGTAATTTTTTCCACCGACGAATGTAATTTTGCATTCGTGCATTTTTTTATTGTTTTGACAGCAGAAAACGCGTCATACAAACCCAAACAGACTGCCACTTGTTCCGTTTAAAAAAAAAATAAAATGACATTCGCTTTATACAACCGCAAACTTGATAAACGTCAATTTTTATACGCGTGTTTTAGACATATTGGGTTCTATAAACATGCTGTTAGTTTTATCAAACCCTCACCCTTGTAAGGACTTTTTATTGCATGTAGTGATGATGAAGTTGATGAGTTTTTTTCACTTTCTTTCTTAAACAATTTACTGATAATATGCTTATATTTATATGCTCTCGTTCCTTTGATTTGCCCATCAGGTCTATATTCTCTTTTGTATGCATTTGTGCTCACTAAAATTTTCTTATATATATCTAATTCATGTTTATCATAATATTTTGGTGTGTTGTGAAACAGTAAAGAAAATAAACCTGGTGTAAAAGCCCATATTTGATTTCCAATCACTATTTTATCTTCAGTAAGTTTAATACTACTATTGCCAAACTTCCATTCATTATTAAAATCTTTATGTGGACCGTATAGAGTATCTAATTCGTTTCTGCTTTCCAAGAGTGCTAGGTCAGTATAACTCTTATTATTATCTGAATTGTCTAGAGTTTCCGATTGAGAGTAAAAATCATCGTTGTCATCATCATCAGTATCAACATTATCAACCTTATTTGCGTTTCGATTACTAAGTGAGATATTTTTATTGCATAACGTTTCTTCAACAAGTTTCTTTGGAGTACTTGTCTCTAACTTAACTGATTGTTCGTTGAATGGAAAATTTGAATTTTTATAAACTTTCGTTTTAAATTCATCTCTTTCTGATTTAATACTTTTTTATTATTTTTAGAACTGTTCACAAATTCTGTTAATGGTTATATTATTGGTTTAAAAGTATCTTTGAATTACTCGTGTGTATCTGCTTCATCAACTTTTATACTACGAAATTTTTCCTGTAATACATTTCTTGTCTTTATTAGCTCTTTTAAAACTTGTTTATCCATTTTCAACTATTAGACATCAGATCAGGTATCAGCTATCACATCACGTATCACTTATCAGATCAGTTATTAGATCAGGTATTAGATCAGGTATCAGATCAGGTATCAGATCAGCTATCCGATCAGGTATCACTTATCAGATCAGGTATCAGAACAGCTATCAGATCAGGTATCAAATCAGTTATCACATCAGGTATAAGATCAGCTATCAGATCAGGTATCGGGTATCAGATCAGGTATCAGCTATTAGATCAGGTAACAAATCAGCTTTCAGATCAGGTACGGTAAATACTTTAGGTAATAAGTAGATGTACTATGTGCAAGGTCAAATTTAGTACTGTTTTACTTTTATGTAGAGTAATTTATATCGTTATAAAATAGTCGAATTGCTTTCTATAGCGACCATTGTTTAAGTCATTATCTTTGCTTATCATCAAAAATCCATATTTATCCTTCCAACACTCTCGACAAATTTCATGAAACTTTTCATAACTCATATCGCTGGCAACATGATCACTATAAACGTGCTTCATGTTTGTCTCATCTTGTTTAAACATTATAATCACATTTGCATTGTCTCTTATTAAGTGCTTGTGAATTTTCGTATAAGTTTGGCACAAGTAAAATGAATCAACATCCTTATGTCGCCCCATGCAAAAATATGTTCGTATATTATTTTTCTTCTCGCATGCAACATCATCAAAGATCATAATAGAATTGGTTTTCGCTTCGTCAGGAGGAATATCTTTTTCATTATCTGTAAATGTGTAATATCCCATCCCTTTAATTGGTGAAATTAATCTCTTTAAGTATTCATATTTTGGTTGATAAAGGGATTTTGAGTATAAATAGATGTTTTCAAACTTGAGTCCATTAGGACTTTCTAGCAAGCTAATGATAACATTAGTCTTTCCACAATTTGATGGTCCAACTATTAGAGAACGAATAGAATTTGATAAGAGAGAGCTATGTTTTATTTTAGATATTATGTTCGTTGAAGCATCAATATTGCGAATCACAATATTTTTATGTTGTTTTACTAATTGCATTCTTATAACTAATTGCATTTCATAAATGTTACTTTTATTATAGAAGAAAAAATAAAATAAGATGCTTATACATTATAACAAAACGTTTAGTTATAAAAAACCAGCTGTTGGAAAAGGTTTATTGAATAGAGTAATAAACTCTCTGCCTGTTGAATTACACCTTCCTGGATATCAGTTTTGTGGACCCGGAACAAAATTACAAAAACGTTTAGATCGCGGTGACAAAGGAATTAATTTATTAGACGCTGCATGTAAAAATCACGATATTGCTTATTCCAAAACAAATGATTTAAATATTAGACATCAAGCTGGTAAAATTCTTGAAAATAAAGCTTGGGAACGAGTTATTTCAAAAGATAGCAGTCTTGCAGAAAAATCGTTTGCATATATGGTTACTAACGCAATGAAAGTCAAAAGAAAATTTGGTATGGGATTGAAGAAGAAGGTTGCAAAAAAAAATGGAAAAATGGAAAAAAGCTGTTCAGTACATCGATTAAAACTGCAACAAAAATACTGAAGAAGGAAAAACCTCAAGACATTAATTCTGCCATTAGGATTGCACGTAAGATTATCAACAAGTCGTTAAGGGGGAAGAAATCGCAAGTTGTAATACCACGCGTAATTAATGTTCCAAATATTGGTGGCTTCTTACCTTTGGTACCTATTCTTACTGCTATGAGTGCAATTGGTAGTCTTTCTGCTGGCGGAGCAGCTATAGCAAAAGCAATAAATGCTGCAAAGAATGCCAAACAACTTGATGAAGCAATTAGACATAATAAAACAATGGAAGCAGTAGCAATGGGGAAAGGTTTTTACCTTAAACTATATAAGAAAGGATATGGATTGGTTTGTCAAGAAAAACAAAAACCAAATTTTCGTAAAGCTGCCCAATAAACCCCTATCTGATGTTGATCTGAGAAACTTTTCAACAAACATTCCATACTTTAGAGGAGTTTTCATGTTGGATACACTACCAAAACGATCGAGAAAAAGAGAATGTGGAATCATTAGTTTGGATTTATGAAGAGGACCTCAGTTCTTGTTGTACCTTCATAGTGAACAGACGTAATAGCGGACTTTTTCTTACATATAAACTAAACAAAAAAAAATCATACAAAAAATATTCGTAGTACATATTAACTTTGATAAATAAGCCTTTTTTTGCTTTGATAATATTTTTACATATAGAAATAACAAAAACAAAAAAAACCGTAAATAAAAAAACATACAAAGTACCCTTGAGGAATACTCTTTATGAGTACCCCAGAGGAAAAAAATAGTGAAGTGAGTTCTAACGGCAGAAATGCCTATTTTACTGTGAGTTTTGATGCTCATAATGATAACAATAAATATAAAATATCTGATAATAGACTTGCTGTGAGTTCTGAAGCTCTTAATAAAAATCAAAAATCTGATAATAGACTTTTTCTAACGGCAAAACCACAGTTTCGTCAGCGATCAACTTCGCTTTGTCCAATGCCAACTAGTGAATCGTTGACAATATTGCCTAGTACTTCCACATTTAACTCAGCGATATCACCCGCCTCGGGCTCGGGGTCATCACTTAACCAAGTTGTCACTGAAAATAAGAGTAGCCCAAAACCCAAGGTCCAAGTCGGAATGGACAGATACATTACAATTTTAAAGCGCGGGCGAAGCCCAAATTCTACTAAAATTGCATCTGCTCCAAAGATGTCTAGGGATAACAGCGCATCCTCTACTAATCGGCAAAACCGTTTTAAAATATTGCAAGATGACAATGACAAACCCGCTGAATCTGCGAACAAAACCTCCAAGCCGCCACCAATATATTTAAGAGAAAAAAACTCAAACGCTCTTATTAAAAAATTAATTTCGGTCATTGGTGAGAACAAATTTCACATTGTTCCAATAAAACGTGGTAATATTGATGAAACGAAAATTCAAATTTATGAAGAAAAAGATTTTCGCAAAATGGTCTCTGAATTTAAAAAAAGTAAAACAAATTTCTACACATATCAGCTCAAGAGTGCTAAAGGTATGCAGATTGTGTTGAAGGGCATAGATACCTATGTTGCTCCTGAAGAAGTAAAAGATGGTCTCGTCCTCCAGGGTTTTAAAGTAAAAAATGTATCGAACATAATAAATAGGGAAAAGATCCCTCAACCTCTATTTCGCGTTGAACTTGAGCCAAATGATATAAAATTGAAAAAAATGAGACCCATCCAATATATAATTTAAGATATCTCTTATATCGAAAAATAACCGTTGAAGGACCACACAAGCGGTCAGGACCCGTACAGTGCCATAATTGTCAAGAATATGGCCATACTAAAACTTACTGCAAATTACTTACTGTTTGCGTCGTGTTGCGGCGAGTTACACGGCACTGCTAGTTGCAATAAACCAAAAGATCAAAGTGACCAAAAATGCAGTAATTGTGGAGGTAATCACACCGCTAACTACAGAGGTTGTCCTGTGTACTCTTTCGTCAAACCGACTATGAGGCAAACACCTAACTTGGCCCCAGCTCAATCAGCAAACGCTTTATCAGCCACTTTTGCGCAAGTGACCCAATCAGTTAGAGCTGTGCCAAATCGTTCATTCAAGTGACCACTCATTTTTGTTCATTTTCTAAAAAAGAACGAGTTCGTTCATTTCGTTCATCCGCTCTTTTCAAGAAATAGAACGAAGTGAAAACAAACAAGCAGTTGATTCGGTACATAAAAAGGGAAACATGCACAATACATTTTGTTTTGAATTGAAAGTAAAGAAATGAAAAAAGATTCATATCGTCAAAAGAGCCATATACTTATACGCAATAATCGCAATGAAAATAAACTTAATAAATATGAATGACAATTCAATTAATTTCATAATGGCCACAGTGCTACTAAAAGTATGCAAAAAGTCAAATGAAAACAAGAATATCACAACAAATCTCACATTAACAAAGAAAAAGCCAAACAAAACAAAAAAAAGAGCCAAGTGTGCTCGGTCGTTCATTTAATTCAATTGTACCACAGTTTTGTGATTGTACTTTTTATCAGTACCAGAGAAACAAGTCGATAAATAATGTCGGCGGCGGCGGCTTAGGTCAATTAATGTCGGCGGCGGCTAAAAGAAATCGCAAGTTGTAATACCACGCGTAATTAATGTTCCAAATATTGGTGGCTTCTTACCTTTGGTACCTATTCTTACTGCTATGAGTGCAATTGGTAGTCTTTCTGCTGGCGGAGCAGCTATAGCAAAAGCAATAAATGCTGCAAAGAATGCCAAACAACTTGATGAAGCAATTAGACATAATAAAACAATGGAAGCAGTAGCAATGGGGAAAGGTTTTTACCTTAAACTATATAAGAAAGGATATGGATTGGTTTGTCAAGAAAAACAAAAACCAAATTTTCGTAAAGCTGCCCAATAAACCCCTATCTGATGTTGATCTGAGAAACTTTTCAACAAACATTCCATACTTTAGAGGAGTTTTCATGTTGGATACACTACCAAAACGATCGAGAAAAAGAGAATGTGGAATCATTAGTTTGGATTTATGAAGAGGACCTCAGTTCTTGTTGTACCTTCATAGTGAACAGACGTAATAGCGGACTTTTTCTTACATATAAACTAAACAAAAAAAAATCATACAAAAAATATTCGTAGTACATATTAACTTTGATAAATAAGCCTTTTTTTTGCTTTGATAATATTTTTACATATAGAAATAACAAAAACAAAAAAAACCGTAAACAAAAAAACATACAAAGTACCCTTGAGGAATACTCTTTATGAGTACCCCAGAGGAAAAAAATAGTGAAGTGAGTTCTAACGGCAGAAATGCCTATTTTACTGTGAGTTTTGATGCTCATAATGATAACAATAAATATAAAATATCTGATAATAGACTTGCTGTGAGTTCTGAAGCTCTTAATAAAAATCAAAAATCTGATAATAGACTTTTTCTAACGGCAAAACCACAGTTTCGTCAGCGATCAACTTCGCTTTGTCCAATGTAACTCAGCGATATCACCCGCCTCGGGCTCGGGGTCATCACTTAACCAAGTTGTCACTGAAAATAAGAGTAGCCCAAAACCCAAGGTCCAAGTCGGAATGGACAGATACATTACAATTTTAAAGCGCGGGCGAAGCCCAAATTCTACTAAAATTGCATCTGCTCCAAAGATGTCTAGGGATAACAGCGCATCCTCTACTAATCGGCAAAACCGTTTTAAAATATTGCAAGATGACAATGACAAACCCGCTGAATCTGCGAACAAAACCTCCAAGCCGCCACCAATATATTTAAGAGAAAAAAACTCAAACGCTCTTATTAAAAAATTAATTACGGTCATTGGTGAGAACAAATTTCACATTGTTCCAATAAAACGTGGTAATATTGATGAAACGAAAATTCAAATTTATGAAGAAAAAGATTTTCGCAAAATGGTCTCTGAATTTAAAAAAAGTAAAACAAATTTCTACACATATCAGCTCAAGAGTGCTAAAGGTATGCAGATTGTGTTGAAGGGCATAGATACCTATGTTGCTCCTGAAGAAGTAAAAGATGGTCTCGTCCTCCAGGGTTTTAAAGTAAAAAATGTATCGAACATAATAAATAGGGAAAAGATCCCTCAACCTCTATTTCGCGTTGAACTTGAGCCAAATGATATAAAATTGAAAAAAATGAGACCCATCCAATATATAATTTAAGATATCTCTTATATCGAAAAATAACCGTTGAAGGACCACACAAGCGGTCAGGACCCGTACAGTGCCATAATTGTCAAGAATATGGCCATACTAAAACTTACTGCAAATTACTTACTGTTTGCGTTGTGTGCGGCGAGTTACACGGCACTGCTAGTTGCAATAAACCAAAAGATCAAAGTGACCAAAAATGCAGTAATTGTGGAGGTAATCACACCGCTAACTACAGAGGTTGTCCTGTGTACTCTTTCGTCAAACCGACTATGAGGCAAACACCTAACTTGGCCCCAGCTCAATCAGCAAACGCTTTATCAGCCACTTTTGCGCAAGTGACCCAATCAGTTAGAGCTGTGCCAAATCGTTCATTCAAGTGACCACTCATTTTCGTTCATTTTCTAAAAAAGAACGAGTTCGTTCATTTCGTTCATCCGCTCTTTTCAAGAAATAGAACGAAGTGAAAACAAACAAGCAGTTGATTCGGTACATAAAAAGGGAAACATGCACAATACATTTTGTTTTGAATTGAAAGTAAAGAAATGAAAAAAGATTCATATCGTCAAAAGAGCCATATACTTATACGCAATAATCGCAATGAAAATAAACTTAATAAATATGAATGACAATTCAATTAATTTCATAATGGCCACAGTGCTACTAAAAGTATGCAAAAAGTCAAATGAAAACAAGAATATCACAACAAATCTCACATTAACAAAGAAAAAGCCAAACAAAACAAAAAAAGAGCCAAGTGTGCTCGGTCGTTCATTTAATTCAATTGTACCACAGTTTTGTGATTGTACTTTTTATCAGTACCAGAGAAACAAGTCGATAAATAATGTCGGCGGCGGCGGCTTAGGTCAATTAATGTCGGCGGCGGCTAAAAGAAATCGCAAGTTGTAATACCACGCGTAATTAATGTTCCAAATATTGGTGGCTTCTTACCTTTGGTACCTATTCTTACTGCTATGAGTGCAATTGGTAGTCTTTCTGCTGGCGGAGCAGCTATAGCAAAAGCAATAAATGCTGCAAAGAATGCCAAACAACTTGATGAAGCAATTAGACATAATAAAACAATGGAAGCAGTAGCAATGGGGAAAGGTTTTTACCTTAAACTATATAAGAAAGGATATGGATTGGTTTGTCAAGAAAAACAAAAACCAAATTTTCGTAAAGCTGCCCAATAAACCCCTATCTGATGTTGATCTGAGAAACTTTTCAACAAACATTCCATACTTTAGAGGAGTTTTCATGTTGGATACACTACCAAAACGATCGAGAAAAAGAGAATGTGGAATCATTAGTTTGGATTTATGAAGAGGACCTCAGTTCTTGTTGTACCTTCATAGTGAACAGACGTAATAGCGGACTTTTTCTTACATATAAACTAAACAAAAAAAAAATCATACAAAAAATATTCGTAGTACATATTAACTTTGATAAATAAGCCTTTTTTTGCTTTGATAATATTTTTACATATAGAAATAACAAAAACAAAAAAACCGTAAACAAAAAAACATACAAAGTACCCTTGAGGAATACTCTTTATGAGTACCCCAGAGGAAAAAAATAGTGAAGTGAGTTCTAACGGCAGAAATGCCTATTTTACTGTGAGTTTTGATGCTCATAATGATAACAATAAATATAAAATATCTGATAATAGACTTGCTGTGAGTTCTGAAGCTCTTAATAAAAATCAAAAATCTGATAATAGACTTTTTCTAACGGCAAAACCACAGTTTCGTCAGCGATCAACTTCGCTTTGTCCAATGCCAACTAGTGAATCGTTGACAATATTGCCTAGTACTTCCACATTTAACTCAGCGATATCACCCGCCTCGGGCTCGGGGTCATCACTTAACCAAGTTGTCACTGAAAATAAGAGTAGCCCAAAACCCAAGGTCCAAGTCGGAATGGACAGATACATTACAATTTTAAAGCGCGGGCGAAGCCCAAATTCTACTAAAATTGCATCTGCTCCAAAGATGTCTAGGGATAACAGCGCATCCTCTACTAATCGGCAAAACCGTTTTAAAATATTGCAAGATGACAATGACAAGCCCGCTGAATCTGCGAACAGAACCTCCAAGCCGCCACCAATATATTTAAGAGAAAAAAACTCAAACGCTCTTATTAAAAAATTAATTTCGGTCATTGGTGAGAACAAATTTCACATTGTTCCAATAAAACGTGGTAATATTGATGAAACGAAAATTCAAATTTATGAAGAAAAAGATTTTCGCAAAATGGTCTCTGAATTTAAAAAAAGTAAAACAAATTTCTACACATATCAGCTCAAGAGTGCTAAAGGTATGCAGATTGTGTTGAAGGGCATAGATACCTATGTTGCTCCTGAAGAAGTAAAAGATGGTCTCGTCCTCCAGGGTTTTAAAGTAAAAAATGTATCGAACATAATAAATAGGGAAAAGATCCCTCAACCTCTATTTCGCGTTGAACTTGAGCCAAATGATATAAAATTGAAAAAAATGAGACCCATCCAATATATAATTTAAGATATCTCTTATATCGAAAAATAACCGTTGAAGGACCACACAAGCGGTCAGGACCCGTACAGTGCCATAATTGTCAAGAATATGGCCATACTAAAACTTACTGCAAATTACTTACTGTTTGCGTTGTGTGCGGCGAGTTACACGGCACTGCTAGTTGCAATAAACCAAAAGATCAAAGTGACCAAAAATGCAGTAATTGTGGAGGTAATCACACCGCTAACTACAGAGGTTGTCCTGTGTACTCTTTCGTCAAACCGACTATGAGGCAAACACCTAACTTGGCCCCAGCTCAATCAGCAAACGCTTTATCAACCACTTTTGCGCAAGTGACCCAATCAGTTAGAGCTGTGCCAAATCGTTCATTCAAGTGACCACTCATTTTCGTTCATTTTCTAAAAAAGAACGAGTTCGTTCATTTCGTTCATCCGCTCTTTTCAAGAAATAGAACGAAGTGAAAACAAACAAGCAGTTGATTCGGTACATAAAAAGGGAAACATGCACAATACATTTTGTTTTGAATTGAAAGTAAAGAAATGAAAAAAGATTCATATCGTCAAAAGAGCCATATACTTATACGCAATAATCGCAATGAAAATAAACTTAATAAATATGAATGACAATTCAATTAATTTCATAATGGCCACAGTGCTACTAAAAGTATGCAAAAAGTCAAATGAAAACAAGAATATCACAACAAATCTCACATTAACAAAGAAAAAGCCAAACAAAACAAAAAAAAGAGCCAAGTGTGCTCGGTCGTTCATTTAATTCAATTGTACCACAGTTTTGTGATTGTACTTTTTATCAGTACCAGAGAAACAAGTCGATAAATAATGTCGGCGGCGGCGGCTTAGGTCAATTAATGTCGGCGGCGGCTAAAAGAAATCGCAAGTTGTAATACCACGCGTAATTAATGTTCCAAATATTGGTGGCTTCTTACCTTTGGTACCTATTCTTACTGCTATGAGTGCAATTGGTAGTCTTTCTGCTGGCGGAGCAGCTATAGCAAAAGCAATAAATGCTGCAAAGAATGCCAAACAACTTGATGAAGCAATTAGACATAATAAAACAATGGAAGCAGTAGCAATGGGGAAAGGTTTTTACCTTAAACTATATAAGAAAGGATATGGATTGGTTTGTCAAGAAAAACAAAAACCAAATTTTCGTAAAGCTGCCCAATAAACCCCTATCTGATGTTGATCTGAGAAACTTTTCAACAAACATTCCATACTTTAGAGGAGTTTTCATGTTGGATACACTACCAAAACGATCGAGAAAAAGAGAATGTGGAATCATTAGTTTGGATTTATGAAGAGGACCTCAGTTCTTGTTGTACCTTCATAGTGAACAGACGTAATAGCGGACTTTTTCTTACATATAAACTAAACAAAAAAAATCATACAAAAAATATTCGTAGTACATATTAACTTTGATAAATAAGCCTTTTTTTGCTTTGATAATATTTTTACATATAGAAATAACAAAAACAAAAAAAAACCGTAAACAAAAAAACATACAAAGTACCCTTGAGGAATACTCTTTATGAGTACCCCAGAGGAAAAAAATAGTGAAGTGAGTTCTAACGGCAGAAATGCCTATTTTACTGTGAGTTTTGATGCTCATAATGATAACAATAAATATAAAATATCTGATAATAGACTTGCTGTGAGTTCTGAAGCTCTTAATAAAAATCAAAAATCTGATAATAGACTTTTTCTAACGGCAAAACCACAGTTTCGTCAGCGATCAACTTCGCTTTGTCCAATGCCAACTAGTGAATCGTTGACAATATTGCCTAGTACTTCCACATTTAACTCAGCGATATCACCCGCCTCGGGCTCGGGGTCATCACTTAACCAAGTTGTCACTGAAAATAAGAGTAGCCCAAAACCCAAGGTCCAAGTCGGAATGGACAGATACATTACAATTTTAAAGCGCGGGCGAAGCCCAAATTCTACTAAAATTGCATCTGCTCCAAAGATGTCTAGGGATAACAGCGCATCCTCTACTAATCGGCAAAACCGTTTTAAAATATTGCAAGATGACAATGACAAACCCGCTGAATCTGCGAACAAAACCTCCAAGCCGCCACCAATATATTTAAGAGAAAAAAACTCAAACGCTCTTATTAAAAAATTAATTTCGGTCATTGGTGAGAACAAATTTCACATTGTTCCAATAAAACGTGGTAATATTGATGAAACGAAAATTCAAATTTATGAAGAAAAAGATTTTCGCAAAATGGTCTCTGAATTTAAAAAAAGTAAAACAAATTTCTACACATATCAGCTCAAGAGTGCTAAAGGTATGCAGATTGTGTTGAAGGGCATAGATACCTATGTTGCTCCTGAAGAAGTAAAAGATGGTCTCGTCCTCCAGGGTTTTAAAGTAAAAAATGTATCGAACATAATAAATAGGGAAAAGATCCCTCAACCTCTATTTCGCGTTGAACTTGAGCCAAATGATATAAAATTGAAAAAAATGAGACCCATCCAATATATAATTTAAGATATCTCTTATATCGAAAAATAACCGTTGAAGGACCACACAAGCGGTCAGGACCCGTACAGTGCCATAATTGTCAAGAATATGGCCATACTAAAACTTACTGCAAATTACTTACTGTTTGCGTTGTGTACGGCGAGTTACACGGCACTGCTAGTTGCAATAAACCAAAAGATCAAAGTGACCAAAAATGCAGTAATTGTGGAGGTAATCACACCGCTAACTACAGAGGTTGTCCTGTGTACTCTTTCGTCAAACCGACTATGAGGCAAACACCTAACTTGGCCCCAGCTCAATCAGCAAACGCTTTATCAGCCACTTTTTCGCAAGTGACCCAATCAGTTAGAGCTGTGCCAAATCGTTCATTCAAGTGACCACTCATTTTCGTTCATTTTCTAAAAAAGAACGAGTTCGTTCATTTCGTTCATCCGCTCTTTTCAAGAAATAGAACGAAGTGAAAACAAACAAGCAGTTGATTCGGTACATAAAAAGGGAAACATGCACAATACATTTTGTTTTGAATTGAAAGTAAAGAAATGAAAAAAGATTCATATCGTCAAAAGAGCCATATACTTATACGCAATAATCGCAATGAAAATAAACTTAATAAATATGAATGACAATTCAATTAATTTCATAATGGCCACAGTGCTACTAAAAGTATGCAAAAAGTCAAATGAAAACAAGAATATCACAACAAATCTCACATTAACAAAGAAAAAGCCAAACAAAACAAAAAAAAGAGCCAAGTGTGCTCGGTCGTTCATTTAATTCAATTGTACCACAGTTTTGTGATTGTACTTTTTATCAGTACCAGAGAAACAAGTCGATAAATAATGTCGGCGGCGGCGGCTTAGGTCAATTAATGTCGGCGGCGGCTAAAAGAAATCGCAAGTTGTAATACCACGCGTAATTAATGTTCCAAATATTGGTGGCTTCTTACCTTTGGTACCTATTCTTACTGCTATGAGTGCAATTGGTAGTCTTTCTGCTGGCGGAGCAGCTATAGCAAAAGCAATAAATGCTGCAAAGAATGCCAAACAACTTGATGAAGCAATTAGACATAATAAAACAATGGAAGCAGTAGCAATGGGGAAAGGTTTTTACCTTAAACTATATAAGAAAGGATATGGATTGGTTTGTCAAGAAAAACAAAAACCAAATTTTCGTAAAGCTGCCCAATAAACCCCTATCTGATGTTGATCTGAGAAACTTTTCAACAAACATTCCATACTTTAGAGGAGTTTTCATGTTGGATACACTACCAAAACGATCGAGAAAAAGAGAATGTGGAATCATTAGTTTGGATTTATGAAGAGGACCTCAGTTCTTGTTGTACCTTCATAGTGAACAGACGTAATAGCGGACTTTTTCTTACATATAAACTAAACAAAAAAAAATCATACAAAAAATATTCGTAGTACATATTAACTTTGATAAATAAGCCTTTTTTTGCTTTGATAATATTTTTACATATAGAAATAACAAAAACAAAAAAAACCGTAAACAAAAAAACATACAAAGTACCCTTGAGGAATACTCTTTATGAGTACCCCAGAGGAAAAAAATAGTGAAGTGAGTTCTAACGGCAGAAATGCCTATTTTACTGTGAGTTTTGATGCTCATAATGATAACAATAAATATAAAATATCTGATAATAGACTTGCTGTGAGTTCTGAAGCTCTTAATAAAAATCAAAAATCTGATAATAGACTTTTTCTAACGGCAAAACCACAGTTTCGTCAGCGATCAACTTCGCTTTGTCCAATGCCAACTAGTGAATCGTTGACAATATTGCCTAGTACTTCCACATTTAACTCAGCGATATCACCCGCCTCGGGCTCGGGGTCATCACTTAACCAAGTTGTCACTGAAAATAAGAGTAGCCCAAAACCCAAGGTCCAAGTCGGAATGGACAGATACATTACAATTTTAAAGCGCGGGCGAAGCCCAAATTCTACTAAAATTGCATCTGCTCCAAAGATGTCTAGGGATAACAGCGCATCCTCTACTAATCGGCAAAACCGTTTTAAAATATTGCAAGATGACAATGACAAACCCGCTGAATCTGCGAACAAAACCTCCAAGCCGCCACCAATATATTTAAGAGAAAAAAACTCAAACGCTCTTATTAAAAAATTAATTTCGGTCATTGGTGAGAACAAATTTCACATTGTTCCAATAAAACGTGGTAATATTGATGAAACGAAAATTCAAATTTATGAAGAAAAAGATTTTCGCAAAATGGTCTCTGAATTTAAAAAAAGTAAAACAAATTTCTACACATATCAGCTCAAGAGTGCTAAAGGTATGCAGATTGTGTTGAAGGGCATAGATACCTATGTTGCTCCTGAAGAAGTAAAAGATGGTCTCGTCCTCCAGGGTTTTAAAGTAAAAAATGTATCGAACATAATAAATAGGGAAAAGATCCCTCAACCTCTATTTCGCGTTGAACTTGAGCTAAATGATATAAAATTGAAAAAAATGAGACCCATCCAATATATAATTTAAGATATCTCTTATATCGAAAAATAACCGTTGAAGGACCACACAAGCGGTCAGGACCCGTACAGTGCCATAATTGTCAAGAATATGGCCATACTAAAACTTACTGCAAATTACTTACTGTTTGCGTTGTGTGCGGCGAGTTACACGGCACTGCTAGTTGCAATAAACCAAAAGATCAAAGTGACCAAAAATGCAGTAATTGTGGAGGTAATCACACCGCTAACTACAGAGGTTGTCCTGTGTACTCTTTCGTCAAACCGGCTATGAGGCAAACACCTAACTTGGCCCCAGCTCAATCAGCAAACGCTTTATCAGCCACTTTTGCGCAAGTGACCCAATCAGTTAGAGCTGTGCCAAATCGTTCATTCAAGTGACCACTCATTTTCGTTCATTTTCTAAAAAAGAACGAGTTCGTTCATTTCGTTCATCCGCTCTTTTCAAGAAATAGAACGAAGTGAAAACAAACAAGCAGTTGATTCGGTACATAAAAAGGGAAACATGCACAATACATTTTGTTTTGAATTGAAAGTAAAGAAATTAAAAAAGATTCATATCGTCAAAAGAGCCATATACTTATACGCAATAATCGCAATGAAAATAAACTTAATAAATATGAATGACAATTCAATTAATTTCATAATGGCCACAGTGCTACTAAAAGTATGCAAAAAGTCAAATGAAAACAAGAATATCACAACAAATCTCACATTAACAAAGAAAAAGCCAAACAAAACAAAAAAAAGAGCCAAGTGTGCTCGGTCGTTCATTTAATTCAATTGTACCACAGTTTTGTGATTGTACTTTTTATCAGTACCAGAGAAACAAGTCGATAAATAATGTCGGCGGCGGCGGCTTAGGTCAATTAATGTCGGCGGCGGCTAAAAGTCGGCTAGAGCTGTTGGGAGACTTTCAGCCGTTCTATGAAAATTTTGTATGAAAAGTATGTAGAGTAGTTTTAGTTCTTTTTTACATTATTTTTTATTGCTCGTTCATATTAAATGTTCTATCAAAAATATTTTGCAAAACAAACGTCTTCATTCGATTTTGTGTAAATTTTTATTTTTTCACAACCTTTTTCCAATTAGTTGCCGCATAGGGTAACAATAAAAGAATTTAAAAGACGAAAATAAAAACAAAATATTTGTGTTTATATGTACATTAGGGAATAACTTTTTTAAATTTTTTGCAAATATCAAAATGGCCCTAGCATAGTCGAATACATCACGATTTAAAAAATAGTACGTAGGACAACAGTTCGTACGTGAACATAGATCCGGCAGAATAAGTCTTCGTCCATACAGTGAAACATTTGCTGCGACACATTTTTGATTTCTCTTTTGAAACTGCATTCGTGTCCACACTGTGAAGTTTATGTTTTGCAGCTTAATAGTACTTTTTTCCATTCCTCTTTCCCGTTCATCAACATGTTCGAATAAGAACAAAACATGAACATCAGCGGTTCACATTAGACACATTCATGTGCGAACGAAAATTTGTAAGTTGTCCGTACTTAATCTATGTATGTAAACAGTGTGTGAATGTCTTCATAGCCAGAGCTCCCAAGTGTGCAGATTTTTCGCAGTTTTATGAAGTGCAGTCACGACGTTCTTGGTATTTTTTCAATTAATTTGGCATTTGAATATACTATTTAATATTCATTTTTATTATATCATTTTATCGGCTAACATTTGTGAGCCGGAGCAAGCCGGTCGCTTCGGCGGCGGCTTGGTTGCAAAAACATTTTCGGCGGCGGCTCAAAGTCGACTTTTAGCCGACTTGCAGCTGATCGACTTGTTTCTCTGATCAGTACTGCTGAGCCAAAACAGCTCAGTAAAGTGACCGGCTCACTTCGTTCATTTCACTGATTCGTTCAAATGTACTCGTTAGTTCATGAACTACACAGCTCTACAATCAGTTAGTTCCCGGCTATCGTATGCCGATGCTGCTAAGACAAATTCTATTCATACACAAAATGTTTCACCGCCAAATAATTCAACAAATACAAATTCGAATTTTAATTTCAATCGCCTTGAAGCTACTATTGATAATCTGGTGCAAACTATAAATAATTTTACAACAAATATGACTAGCATGATGCAAGAAATGCTGCGAATGCAGAATACTCTGCTTAAAGCTTTAGTTAACAAACCATGAACACGTTAAAAATATGTTTCTGGAACGCAAACGACATTCGCCAACATAAAAATGAACTTGAGCATTTCCTCACGGAAAAAATATTGATATAATGTTGGTCTCTGAGACTCATTTGACTTCGAGAAACCTTTTTAAAATTTATGGCTACACCTTGTATGATTCAAAGGACCCGAGAGGAAGAGCATGCGGTGGATCAGCAATTTTAATAAAGTCAAGACTCAAGCATTATGTTATTGACAACATTTGTGAAGAACATTTTTAAGCAACGAATATTTGTATCGAAAATTTTTGCACTAATTTTGTCATATCATCAATTTACTCCCCTCCTAGATTAGCAATTACTGAGGATCAATATGAGGATTTTTACAAATCTCTGGGCCCTTGTTTCGTAGCAGCCGGCGACTATAATGCTAAACATGCGTTCTGGGGTTCGCGTCTTATTACACCCAGAGGTCGAGCGTTGTTCAACACAATTTCAAAAAAGGGCTTGGATGTCATATCGAGTAGGGAGCCCACTTATTGGCCTACTGACATACAAAAAATTCCGGATGTTATATATTTTGGCGTCATGAAAAATATCTCTAGGGATTTAATTCAAATTGAAGCTAATCTAGATCTCTCGTCCGATCACTCTCCCACGATCGTTACAATATGTAGCCCACTGAGAAGTGCTCTACCTTACTCATATATGAAGATGGATAGTCGTGTTAATTGGCTGCGATTCAAAAAATATCTTAGTAGTCATTGCACGGAAAACATTACGCTAAGAACTCATGATGATGTTGAATCTAACATTGCCAATCTTAACGAAAATATTAAGCATGCTGCTAAACATGCCACTACCTCCCATCCGCAGACTGGGGTTTAATAGACTAAAACTAAACTATCTGGAAAATCTTGATGTCACACCAGCATCTAATTACTCTTTATGGCGCGCTGCTAGAAAGCTTAAAACACCAGTTGAGTTTAAACCTCTGCGCACATCTACAGGAGCTTGGGCAAGAAGCGATACTGAAAAAGGTAACATATTTCCTGACCATTTAAAATACGTATTTACCCCAAACACATGTACTCGTGTTATTGATTTGCCAAATGTAGTCGCTCTACCCCCTCAACAAATAAAGTTTAAGACGCGTGATGTGCAAAAACTAATTGCTGAACTCAACCCGAAGAAAGCTCCGGGTTTTGATGGAATTAGTAACCAGATGCTGATGAAGTTGCCTAGTATTGCAATTAGAATACTGTTATTTATTTTTCATGCCATTTTACGACTGGAGTATTATCCGCACAGCTGGAAACTTGCCAAAGTTAAAATGATTCCAAAGCCGGGCAAAGATCTTACCAAGGCTGGGTCATATAGGCCAATAAGTCTCCTATCAACAATGTCAAAGCTTTTCGAAAAACTGCTCATGACAAAATTGTCCCCAATTCTAGTTAGTAGTGGGTGCATACCGCACCATCAATTTGGTTTTAGAAGTCAGCATAGCACCATTGAACAAACTCATAGATTGGTCCAATTTATAAGAAGAACATTTGAAGAAAAGAAGTATTGTTCTGCGCTGTTTATCGACGTTTCGCAGGCATTTGATAAAGTGTGGCATGAAGGCCTAATTTTAAAATGAAAAACATACCTGCCAATAAACGTTGTAAGTCTTTTGGAAAGTTACATTACTGCCCGGAAGTTCACTAATGTGGAAGGAGACTTTATGAGCATGCCTGAAACTATCTCATCCGGTGTGCCACAGGGGAGTATACTGGGGCCAGTTTTGTATTTGATTTATACTTGTGATATGCCTCTGAGCAGCAATATCCAAATTCCACATTTGCTGATGATACAGCCTGCCTTAGTATGCATGAAAATCCTTACGAGGCATCCCGATATCTTCAAGAACACATTACCCAGCTGGAACTATGGTTAAACTTATGGAGAGTTAAGGTAAACGAACAAAAGTGTGTTCAAGTAACATATACATTACGAAAAGATACTTGTTCACCCATTTGGATTAACAATCAAGTTGTGCCTCAACATTCTCATGTGAAATATCTTGGTATACACTTTGATTGACGGCTTATTTGGAAACACCACATTGACTCTAAGTTAACCCAAATGAAACTAGAATTAACTCAGGTACATTGGCTGATTGGTAGAAATTCAACCCTCAGTCTAGATTGCAAACTTTTGATATACAAGTCACTTTTGAAACCGATATGGTGCTACGGAATTCAACTATGGGGCACTGCTTCAGCCTCCAATGTCTAGAGAATCCAACGAAGGCAAAATAAAATTTTGCGATTAATAACATCGGCTCCATGGTATATAAAAAACTGAAATATACATCGTGATTTAAACATGACACTAGTGATTGAAGAAATTGCAAAATATGCAGGCAAATATTTAACAAACCTCGAGTCACATCCTAATCCGCTTGCTCGTAATATTTTGAGCTTTACTGGACACATCCGCCTAAAAAAGATGGATACAAGGGCTCTTATACTCAACACTCCAGATGGGACTGCTTGAAAATAATTTTTATTTTATTTATTTTTTCTTCCTTTTGATTATCACTACTTATGTATTATTTATAACTATCTCTAAATTTATGTCCGACAGTGGTCGGGCCTAATAATTATATTTTAGATTTAAGATTTGAATACTTATTGTTAGTTCATATTTGAAGATACAATATATAAAAAAAATATGTATTAAAAAAAATCAAGAGGACCAACTTAAAATCAGATTTAAAGAGTGTACTAAACGACTCCAAGAGTTGCTTGCATTTGAAAAAACTCCATCTCTTAAAAATTATTTGGAAGGTCTTGATGTCACACCAGCATCTAATTACTCTTTGTGGCGCGCTGCTAGAAAGCTTAAAACACCAGTTGAGTTTAAACCACCTCTGCGCACATCTACAGGAGGTTGGGCAAGAAGCGATACTGAAAAAGGTAAAATATTTGGTGCGCATTTAAAATCCGTATTCACCCCAAACACGTGTTCTGGTGCTGTTGACTTGCCAAATGTAGTTGCGCTACCCCCTCGACCAATAAAATTTAAGACGCGTGATGTACAAAAAATAATTGTGGAACTCAACCCGAAAAAAGCTCCGGGTATTGATGGAATTAGTAACCAGATGTTGATGAAGTTGCCTCGTATAGCTATTAGAATCCTGTTATTCATTTTTAACGTTATTTTACGACTGGAGTATTATCCAAACAGCTGGAAGCTTGCCAAGGTTAAAATGATTCCAAAGCCGGGCAAAGATCTTACCAAAGCTGAGTCATATAGGCCAATAAGTTTACTGTCAACAATGTCAAAGCTCTTTGAAAAGTTACTCATGATAAAATTGTCCCCAATTCTAACTGATAATGAGTGCATACCGGATCATCAATTTGGATTTAGAAGTCAGCATAGCACCATTGAACAAACTCATAAATAGGTTCAATTTATAAGAAAAACTTTTGAAGAAAAAAAGTATTGCTCTGCGCTGTTCATTGACTTTTCTCAGGCATTTGATAAAGTGTGGCATGAAGGCCTAATTTTAAAATTAAAGACTTACCTACCAATAAACATTCTAAATCTGCTGGAAAGTTACATTATTGCCCGGAAGTTCACTGTTGTGGAAGGAGACTTTATGAGTACGCCTGAAATATCTCATCCGGTGTGCCACAGGGGAGTATACTGCGGCCAGTTTTATATTTGATTTATACTTGTGATATGCCTTTGAGCAGCAATATCCATACATCTACGTTTGCCGATGATACAGCCTGCCTTAGTATGCACGAAAACCCTCACGAGGCTTCCCGATATCTTCAGCAACATATTACTCAGCTAGAACTATGGTTAAACATGTGGAGAATAAAGGTAAACCAACAGAAGTGTGCTCAGGTAACATTTACCTTAAGAAAAGACACTTGTTCCCCCGTTACAATCAATAATCAAATTGTTCCTCAAAACTTACATGTGAAATGCCTTGGTATACATCTTGATCAAAGGCTCACATGGAAATACCACATTGACTCTAAGCTAACGCAAATGAAACTTAAACTAACTCAGATACATTGGCTGGTTGGTAGAAATTCAACCCTCACCCTAGATTGTAAACTTTTAATATACAAGTCGCTCTTAAAACCTATATGGTGCTACGGAATTCAGCTATGGGGTACTGCTTCAGCTTCTAATGTCGAGAGAATCCAACGAAGGCAAAACAAAATTTTACGGTTAATAACATCGGCTCCATGGTATATAAAAAATTTAAATATACATCGTGACTTAAATATGCCACTAGTGACTGAAGAAATTGCAAAAAACGCTGGCAAATATTTAACAAAACTCGAGTCACATCCTAATCCGCTTGCCCGTAATATATTGATCTTTACTGGACACATCCGCCTAAAAAAGAGGGATACAAGGGCTCTTATTCACAGCACTCCAGATGGGACTTCCTGAAAATACTTTTATTTTTTTTATATTTTTTTCCTTTTGATTATCACTACTTATGTATTATATATATCTATTACTAAACTTATGTCCGACACTGGTCGGGCCTAATTATATTTTTATATTTAAGATTTGAACACTTATTGTTAGTTCATATATGAAGATACAATAAATAAAAATCATGTATTAAAAAAAAAGGGGACCTGGAACTCATTGGGTAGCATATTTTAAAAACAATGAACATAAAGAATATTTCGACAGTTTTAGAAATTTACAACCTCCATTAGAACTAGTTAAATATCTAGGCAAAAATATAAAATATAATTACAATCAATATCAAGATTATAATTCATTCATATCGAGGCCTAGTTTAACCTTCGTAGTGAACAGACGTCAAGCGGATTTTTTTTACATACATACGAAACAAAAATAAAAAAACAACAAAAAACAAAATTAAATAATAAAAAAAAAATATTTGTAATAAATATTCACCTTGATAAATAAGTTTATTGGCTTTACTAATATTTTTTTTAAATACCAAGAGACAACAAAAACAAAACAACCGCAAGCAAACAAAAAGTACGCTTGAGGAATACTCTATATGAGTACCTCAAAGGAAAAAAATTGTGAAGTGAGTTCTAACGGCAGGAATGCCTATTTTACTGTGAGTTCTGAAACTCTTAATGCAAACATTAAAAAAACACAAAATCAAATGATAGCCTTTTTCTAACGGAAAATCCACTTTTTCATCAGCGATCAACTTCGCTTTCTCCAATGTTAACTAGTGAATCGTTAACATTACAATTGCGTAGTACTTCTTCATTTAGGTCAGCGATATCATCCGCTTCGGGCTCGCGTTCATCACTTAACCAAATTATCAACACAGATAAAAATAGATCAAAACCAAAGGTACAAGTAGGAATGGACAGATATATAACTATTTTAAAGCGCGGGCGAAGCCCAAATTCTACTAAAATTGGATCTGCCCCAAAGATGTCTAGGGATAACAGCGCATCTTCTATCAATCGCCAAAACCGTTTTTCATTATTGCAAGACAAAAACGACAAGCCCGCTGCATCATCGCAAAAGTATTTTAAGCCACCACCTATTTATTTGAGAGAAAAAAATTCTAACGCGCTTCTAAAAAAACACTACTGTCGACCATTGGTGAAAATACTTTTCACATCATTCCAATTAAACGAGGTAATATTTATAAAACTAAAATCCAAATAAATGATAAAAAAGATTTCCGAAAAATTGTTAGTTAGTTTGAAAAATATAAAACAAATTTTTACACTTAGCAACTTAAGAGTGCTAAAGGCCTACAGATAGTATTAAAGGGCATAGATTCATATGTTGAGACCGAGGAGGTAAAATGTGCACTTATCGACCAAGGATTTAAGGTGAAAAATGTTACCAATATAATCAATAGAGAGAAGATTCCCCAGCCTCTATTTCGTGTTGAACTGGAGCCGAATAATATACAGTTGAAAAAAAAACGAGACGCACCCAATTTATAGTCTAAAATACCTCTTATACCGAAAAACACAGTTGATGAGCCACGTAAGCGTTCAAGTCCCGTACAGTGCCATAATTGCCAAGAATATGGCCACACAAAAACTTACTGCAAATTACCTACAGTTTGTGTTATTTGCGGTGAATTGCATGGTACTGCTAACTGTACCAAGCCAAAAGTACAAGCAGAAAAAAATGCAGTAATTGTGGAGGTAATCACACCGCTAACTACAGAGGATTGCCCTGTATATTCCTTCGTTAAACAGGCTATGGGTCAAAAATCTAAATTAGCTCCAGTTCAATCAGCAAATGCTTACTCCGCCACTCTTCCTCAAACTAGACAACTAGTTACTTCACGTGTATCGTATGCCGATGCTGCTAAGACTAGTTCTATTCCCACACAAAATGTTCCACCGACAAGTAATTCAACGAATGCAAACTATAGCTTTAACTTTAGTCGTCTTGAAGCTACTATTGAGAATCTGGTGCTAACTATAAACAACTTTACAACAAATATGACTAGCATGATGCAAGAAATTCTGAGAATGCAGAATACTCTGCTTCAAGCATTAGTCAACAAACCATGAACACGTTAAAACTATGTTTCTGGAACGCAAACGGCATTCGCCAACATAAAAATGAACTTGAGCACTTCCTCACGGAAAAAAATATTGATATAATGATGGTCTCTGAGACTCACTTGACTTCGAGAAGCTGCTTTAAAATAAATGGTTACACTCTATATGATTCAAAGGACCCGAGAGGGAGAGCATGCGGTGGATCAGCAATTCTAATTAAGTCAAGACTCAAGCACTATATCCTTGAGAACGTTAGTGAAGAATATATTCAAGCTACGAATATTTTCGTAGAAAATTTTTGTGCGAACTTCGTGATATCATCAATTTACTCACCTCCCAGATTTTCAGTTACCGAAGATCAGTATGAGAAGTTCTACAAATCGCTTGGATCTTGTTTCGTGGCAGCTGGTGACTACAATGCAAAACATACATACTTTTTACTATTTGATATTTATTTTTAATGCCATTTTACGAATGCAGTATTTTCCACATAACTGGAAACTTGCCAAGATTAAAATGATTCCAAAGCCAGGCAAAGTCATATAGGCTGAGTCATATAGGCCTATAAGCTTACTTTCAACAATTTCAAAGCTTTTTGAAAAGCTGCTCATGACTAAATTGTCCACAATTTTAGCTGATACTGGGTGCATCCCGGACCATCAATTTGGCTTTAGAAGTCAGCATAGCACTATTGAGCAAACGCATAGATTGGTTCAAATTATAAGGAGGACTTTTGAAGAAAAGAAGTATTGTTCTGCCCTTTTTATTGATGTTTCTCAGGCATTTGACAAATTATGGCACAAAGGCCTAGTTTTAAAATTGAAGACATACCTACCAATAAATATACAAAAGCTTTTGGAAAGTTATATTCTTGATAGAAAGTTTACTGTTGTGGAAGGAGACTTCATGAGTGTACCCGAATCTATATCTTCTGGTGTGCCACAGGGTAGTATTCTGGGGCCAGTCTTGTATCTAATATATACTTGTGATATGCCTGTGAGCAATAACATACACACTTCTACATTTGCCGATGATACAGCCTGTTTGAGTATTCACAAAAATCCTGATGAGGCATCCCGCAGTCTCCAAGCACACATTACCCAGCTTGAAATATGGTTGAACTGATGGAGAATTAAAGTCAATGAACAAAAGTGTGTTCACATAACGTTTACCCTAAGAAAAGATACCTGTTCCCCCATTCGAATCAACAATCAAAATATTCCTCAACATTCACAAGTCAAATACCTTGGCATACACCTTGATCGAAGGCTTACATGGAAATATCATATTGACTCTAAGTTAACCCAAATGAAACTTAAATTGACTCAAATATATTGGTTAATTGGCAGAAATTCAACACTCAGCCTAGACTGCAAACTTTTGATATACAAGTCGCTTTTGAAGCCAATATGGTGCTATGGAATTCAGCTGTGGGGCACTGCTTCAGCTTCAAATGTCGAGAGAATCCAACGAAGGCAAAACAAAATTTTACGTTTGATAACATCTGCTCCATGGTACGTTAAAAATTCAAATATTCATCGTGATTTAAATATGCCACTAGTGAGTGAAGAAATTGCAAAATACGCAGGCAAATATTTAACTAAACTCGAGTCACATCCTAATCCGCTTGCCCGTAATATTTTGAGCTTTACTGGACACATCCGCTTAAAAAAAGAGGGACACAAGGGCTCTTATTTACAACACTCCAGATGGGACTTCTTGAAAATAATTGTTTTTCCTTTAGATTATTACTACTTATGTATTATATATAACTATTACTAAGTTTATGTCTGACACTGGTCGGCCCTAATTATATTTTAGATTTAAGATTTGAATACTTATTCGGGTATGTTCTGCATTCCACGTGAAAATTTCACGAGTGGAATTGCCATAAAATTGTTGTTGGAAATATAAATTATAACAACAATGCTATGGCAATTCCACTCGTGGAATTTTCACGTGGAATGCGGAACATACCCGATAGTTAGTTCATATATGAAGATACAATAAATAAAACTCATGTATTAATAAAAAAAAAATTGGTATCAAATCGGCTTGTAAAGACACTTCTCATTGAAAATTTTTTTTTCATATATTCCGCTGAAATTTCTCACATTCCCCTCGTATTACTGTTCTAAACTCCATTTAGTTCCTGAAATACCATTTGGAAATATTTTTTTTCTCTGGACCTTGAGATGGAGCATCCACAACTTTAACGCAATTGAAAAAGACACCATGTTCTTACCGAAAGTGCCTCATGTTTGGTGTCATTAGATTGATAAGAATTAGATACTTGCATGTTTACCAGCAATAAACCTAAATTTAATCGATCTGTCATCCAAAAAAATTTATTCAATATATTGAGGTACCGCCCCGCATTCGTGGTATTCTCAATAAACCAAATTTATCCCACCTTTTACAGGATATACTTTAGTGGCAAAAACTAAAGCAACTGAGCTAGTATTATTACTATTTCCGTACCAGTATTATAAAAAAAGTATTTAAATAGGTTTAGCAGTTCCTATTATAAACTTTTAGCGCTATATTAACCTTTTACCACCAAATTTTTTTAAATTTAATTTAGTTAGAAAAAAAATTAACACGAAAATAAAAATAATTCATATGTGCATGGCAGAAACTAAAGCAACTCACATCAACTTTTTAACAATTTTAAATATATTTTAATATTTAATGCCATATCCATTATTTTTCAAAACAGCAGCGTATCTTCTGAGCATTGAGGTAATGAATTGATCAATTTCGCTTTTAGAAATGATTTATTGAGCTTCTTTTCTTTCTAGGAAAAAATTTAGGGCCTAATTTTGTAAAACACAACGCTTAGCGTTGAAAAATTTTGTATATATTTTGTTTTTGTAATTTTAATTTTTTCCACAAAAAATTTGTCAACTTTTGGCGTTGTGTTTTACAAAATTAGGCCCTTCGAATCTTCGACCCATGGTCCCGCTTTATCTTTCTGCCGACCATATCCCTCAAGTTCTCTATAGGGTTTAAATTAGGGAAGTAACGAATACCAGTTTAGCGAATGCGAATGCGAAAACGAATAATACATTTTAATTTTTGCGAAAGCGAATGCGAAAGCGAATGCAAATATTACAATACGTTAAAAAAATCACATGAAAATAAATTTATTTAAGAACATGAAGTTGTGTTGTATACATAGATCTACTTGAGTCTTTAATTCAGCAAATATGTATTTATTAATTTATTAGAAATAAAAATTGTTAAACTGAAAGAAATGAAATCATTGTATGTGTTCTGGCTTTCACATCGTTTTCACATTTTTTCTAGTGAAATCGGATGTTAAAGCACATCCTACGCCTGTTTAGTTTAGAAAATAAAAATTAATAGTATGTGTTCTTGCATCCGATTTTAGATGAAAACGATTTTTAAATGGAGGATTTAAAATTTTTAGCTTTTTTCGTTTTCACTTTTGGCAAAAAAACTCGTATTCTTTTCACTTGTTAATAGTCTTGTGAAAAGAATACGAGTTTTTTTTGTCAAAAGTGAAAACGAAAAAGATAAAAATTTGAAATCGTCCATTTCCAAATTGTTTTCATCTAAAATCGGATGCAAGAACACATACTATTAATTTTTATTTTCTAAATTTCAACCTAAACAGGCGTAGAATGTGCTTTAACGTCCGATTTCACAAGAAAAAATGTGAAAACGATGTGAAAGCCAGAACACATACACATATTAAAATAAGTATAGATAATAATTAAAAATAAATTTACAAAATGTTAGGCAATCAATCCATTCGTAGTTTGGCCCTAAGTTCAATATTTCCTGTAAAATGCTACCAAAATATATATTAAGAAAAATTGGAATGAATTGTTCATGAACATTTTTTCCAGAAGTAGTACTCTGTTCATCTTGTGAAAAACATATGAAATATATCTTCAACATTTTAAGTTTTTATGCGAAATAATATGAGTGGCACTTGTTTCGCAAAAAATTTACAACAAAGAAGGATTAGTTAATATTTTTGCATTTAAAATTTTTAGAACGAAGTAATGATGTGCTTACCATTTTTCAAAAGTTTTAACAGTTTTTTCTTTTTCAAAAACTGTAAAATATTTCCAATATTTTTGTCTTTAGTATTCGCTTTAAATATTCGCATACATTTTAGCGAATGCAAAAGCGAATGCAAATAGCAAAAGTAAGCGAATTATTTGCGAATGCGAACATTCGTTACATCCCTAGTTTAAATCAGCTGATTGGATTGGCATTTTATTTTTTGCAAAAGGGAAACGACAGTTTCTGAAATATTTTTTAGAGGTAGCATTCCATGGTTTCACTAATTTCATGCCGAGACCCCATACCATTGAGTGAAAAACATCTCCACAATATGACATATAATACTTCGAGGTCGTCGAATGGCTTTATTTTTTTGAGACGGATCCCTTAAGGTTAAATTTAGTTAATCGGAAAATAATCTGCCTTATCGTGGTTGGCGTATTTCAAATACGACTACGACTGTTTGGTAATAGATTAAAGAACAACTGTTGAAGTCTTCTTTCATCTATTACCAAACAGTCGTAGTCGTATTTGAAATACGCCAACCACGATAAGGCAGAATATTTTTCGCCATTCTTCAAAACTCCAATGAAAATTTTCCTTCGCAAACTCTTTTCTTGCCTGGCGGTACTTTGGGGGAAATAAATGCTTTTTGCAGTTTTTTGGATCACGGTCTTACCTTCAAATCCCTCCTGTAGTGTGGAGGTGTTTTTTACTCAATGGAATCGGGTCTCTGCATAAAATTAGTAAAACCATGGACCGCTACCTCTACAAAAACATTTTAGAAACTGTCATGTTTCTGTTTGCAAGAGATAAAATGCCTGCCGGATGGATCTTTCAGCACGATAACAATCCAAAGCATACTTCACAACTTGTTAAGTCCTGGATTCAAGATCAAAATATTAACTTACTTAAGTTGCCAGCCCAATCACCTGATTTAAGCCCTATAGAGAACTTATGGGATATGGTCGAGACAAAGATAAAACGGGACCAAGGGTCGTATAATCGAAATTTTTTCCTACAAAGAAAAGAAGCCCAAGAAAGCATTTCTAAAAGCGAAATCGATCGATTAATCACCTCAATTCTCAGAAGATGCGCTGCTGTTTTGAAAAGTAATGGATATACCATTAATTATTAAAATAGATGGGGGCAAAGGGCTCCGCATCGTGCTCAAAGTTGAGGGTAAAAGCAAAAAAATACAAGAAATCATATAACTTTCCCGGGGGTCACCGCTACCAGGGTCAAATGTATGACGAGCAGCGTGACCGTTTGACCGACTAAAGTGGCAAATTGCCACTTTTTGACTGCCCTGCCACTTTTTCAACTGCCTTGCCACTTTTTGTCCTCCTTTTTTTAGAGTGAATTATATAAAAATACATTGAAAATAAAAAGTTTAATGTAGTTTTCTGGTTTTTTTTTAATTTTGCCCCTTTTTTTGAATAAATCCCCTTTTGGTGCCACTTTTTGAAAAATGTCATCGGTCACCCTGATGACGAGCACCCATTAATTTTCTCCGCCCAACATCTTTTTTAAACACACAGACGGCCTAACTCCTCTCCTTAAGGGGGCTCCCATACAAAGGGGAAATTTTTTATAAAATTTACTCGCAGGGCTCTAATTGCCCCTGGCGCGTTCATATTACGAACTGCTATTGAAAGAAGTGTTCAAAGCTAAATTCGGCAAAATGTCTGGGCCAGGAGTGCCATTATTTGCACGTTTTAAGAATCAATGGAAAAATATTAAAACCAAACCATATATTCCTGGCATAGAAGATGATGAAGTAGCACCCAAAATTCCAGTAGAAGTGCAAATTGAGATCAAGAGGTTTAGTCGTACTCAATCCGACGAACAACAACCCAGAGGCGACTACAAGCAATTTCTTGAAATGGTGTTACTGTTTCTAGGTGAAGGTATAAAAAACTTTCACTTCGCACCACCAGGACCCATTAGTCATGCTCGTTGGATGGCGAAAGGGATATACTGCCTTAAAATTTTCTTATTTTGAGAATATCTGGGTTTAACCAATAATGAATTTGATGGAGTCCGCGAGGTCAGTATATTCATCGTCACACTTTATGTAAAAGCTTGGTTTAGTGAGACTAAGGTCATCGAAGCTCCAAATAACGATTTGAGCTTTTTAAAAGCCATTGCTCATTATGATGCAACTGATAATACAGTTTCGCAGCGTTTGGTGAAGAAATTTTGTGGATATCTCTGGTGCCTTAGTGATGAACCTGTTGCTCTCGCTTTATTTGACCAGAATGTTACCGGTGACATCAAAAGGAAAATGGCGAATGATATTCGTATTTTTGAAGATAGAGAAAAATATGAGGAAGAGTTGTCCGACGAAGAGGTGGACGAATCATCAAACGAAGACACAGACGGCGTAGATGATAATGAGGCAAAAGACGACAAAATAAATAGCGGCGCCAGTAAAGAGAAAGGTTGTTCTCGCCCAGTCATTGGGTTCACAGGTGTGAAGCGAATTACGTTAGCTCCCACAGAAGTACTTCATCATCTTCTATGCCAGGAATATATGGTTTGGTTTTAATATTTTCCCATTGATCTTTAAGACGTGCAAATAATGGCACTCCTGGCTCAGACATTTTCCCGAATTTAGCTTTGAACACTTCTTTCAATAGCAGTTTGTAAATATGAACGCGCCAGGGGCAATTAGAACCCTGCGAGTAAATTTTGTACAAATTCTGCCTTTGTATGGGGGCCCCCTTAGTGAGTCGAGATAGGACATAGGTATGTTCGGAGGAAAAGTTAAGATGGAAAATTACTGCGAGTCGGTCTTACATTTTACCCCCTAGGAGGCACCATAAAAGCGGATTTCTTAAAAAAATTATTAAAACAATTATTTTTTTGTATGGGGACCACCTTAATGGTTGAATATAGACGATAAGTATGTTCAAAGAAAATCTTTGTATTGAAATAATATTGGAGGTCGGTCATACATTTGACTTCGATAGGAACGCGCTAGGGGCAATTAGAGCCCTGCGAGTAAATTTTGAACAAATTCCGCCTTTGTATGGGAGCCCCCTTAATGCGTCGAGATAGGGCATAGGTATGTTCGGAGGAAATTTTGAAGATGAAAAATTAGTGGGTCGGTCTTACATTTTACACCCCTAGAAGGCAACATAAAAGCGGAAAAATCGGATTTCTTAAAAAAATTATTCAAAAAACTATTTTTTGTGTATGGGATATATATATCTGTGGAGTTTTGACAAAAGAACCTAACTCGAGATCGGACAATTTTCCAGTTTTTGAACCATATGTATAAGTTTCAAAAGCGCATCTTTCTGTCTTTTCAGCGTGTTTCTAGATAGTGTAGATCGGAAGATATAGAAGCCCCCAAATCAACATATCTCGCAATTTTTACAATCTGCTTTTGACAAAAGAACCCATATCGAAATATGCTGCAGGGCACAAAGAAAAATATCATAACGTAATTTTGACAAAAGAACCTATTTGAATATGGGTTTCCAATAATTTACTAAAATTATTTTGACAAAACAACCTATTTGCACTCATGTTCTTTTATCAAATGCATAAACGAAAATAACACGTTCCCTTCTAAAGTTAAGTTCTTTTAATAGCCATTTGATCATTAGCATTCATTGTGACTAAACAACCTATGTTAACATGAGTGCTTTAGTGTAGTGGGAATTAACGAAATAAGAGGAACCTATATCAAATCAAGTGCTTTTGTCGTGTGCATGTGTAACAAATTAAGACGTTTTTAATGAAAAAGAAAAACATAAACAATGCACAGAGGAAGACAAAAAACAAAGGTTCCAAAGTTTTGGAGGAGCATTGACTCTCTCGCAAGTGAATACATTGACTACAAGAATTATAGATATACAAGATTACGACAATTATCAGCTGTTTTGAAGGTACCTACGTCACGGCTCCAAAGAGTTTGTCAATTTGTATGGAATTTTCAATGATTTTAGAATTTTCGAATTTATCGAAGGAATTGCACCTTTGTTCAACTGCCGATACTTAACGAATCCAAGTAAGCCATTTGTGAAAAGTCACACTATCAATGACAGATATGTCAGTTACGACAAAATGAATAGTACTCTCTTTCTGTTTTTCATTCAAGTTGTGTTTAAATTAAATAAAATGTACCACACAAGTGCCCAAGATATTGATGAAGAGATTGATATTGATGAAGATCCTTTCCATGAATCTGATGTTGATGACTCCGATTTTGTCCCGGAGACGGATTCCGATCTTAACACCACTACGCAGGAAATGGCTCCAGATATTGAGTCCAATGTAAGTAATAACGATTTCACCGAAATTGATGAAACCCAACTATTCGAACTTCCAACCACATCAGCAGTTAAAAATAAGAACAGGCGTAACAAAAACTTAGGAAAAGAATATGTGACCAATAAAAATAAAAATACTCACCTAAATTTTGAGCAGCAAAAGATGATTTTTAAACTGTACTGGAACTTGGGTGATTACAACAAACGACGGCAATATCTGTCAGGCTTAATTGATGTTGAATTTAAGAAAACGCATACAATTAATAACGTTGGAAATCGCCAATATAACTATTTGTATAATTGAAGCACAGCCGAAAATAACGTTGTAAATGACAATTTAAAAAAACCAGTTTTTTTACAGATTACCAGTAACATAACTCTCTTGCGGTATAAAATTATGCATCTGATCGCCGTCAAAATACAATTACAATCAGTCAGTCAGTGGAAAACTTTGTAAGTAACTAATAAATCATGCAAACAAAATTGTCGAAAATAATTGATAAATGTAGCAGAGATACAAAAAGAAAAGATAATGCTAGTTATCACTATTTTCGATACGCTAAGAAAATGTAAACGAGAAAAACAATCTTGCCTTAAAATACGATTTGTGGCTCTCCTGCAAAATCATTATTTTGTCACTTAAAACGTTATTCGCGGCTCACCTTCAGTTGTGAAATTAACGGTCAAAGGAGAAGAGTATGTAAGCACTGTTTTATGAAAATATATGCCGAAACTGTTCAAAGTATTAAAACTGTTACTAAGTGTAAAGTTAAAGAAAGCTCCGTTGAAATTGTTCAGTGCGATAAAAGAGGAAAACATTTTCCAGAACACAAACTGTCGACGGAAAAGTACCAGGAAGTTTTAGATCACATTAATAGTTTTCCAAAATATGTGAGCCATTACAGCCGTCGTCATACAAAACAACTATATCTTCAGTGTAATTTAAGCATGGCAGAATTATACAGATTATACACAAACAAATTTTCTCAACCTGTTTCGTTGTCAACGTATCGAGAAATATTTCAGAAGCTGGACATTAAGTTTAAAAAGCCGCATATTGATGTATGCAACAAGTGTGAGACTTTAAGAATAGATGTTAAAAATGCATTAACTGAGGACGAAATAGCAATGCTTAAATTAAAACAACAAAATCATCACGAAGAGGCAGACATGGCATATGAATCTAAAAAACATGATAAAGAACTGTCTTCGAAGGACAAATCTATCAAAATGTATACTTTTGATCTGCAGCAATGTTTGCCAACACCACACTTAAATGCGGCAATGTTCTTCTACAAACGACCACTGTGGACATTTAATTTTACGATGCATGACGGAGCAACAAACAGAGCGAATTGTTATATATGGAATGAGACCATTGCAAAGCGTGGAGCAAACGAGATTAGTTCCTGTATCTTCAAATGTATTATGGAATTACCGATACATGTGAAGCATGTTATTTTGTACAGCGACTCCTGTCCAGGGCAAAACCGTAATTCTTATATTTGCGCCATGTTTGAAAAGATTTTAGAAGATCATCAAACTATAGAATTAATTGATCACAAGTTTCTGGTTGTTGGACACACGCATATGGAATGTGACACGGTTCAATCCCAAATAGAAAAAAAGAAGAAAAAATGTGTGAATTCCATACATCACCCACATGACTGGGCTACTTTAATAGCAACTACAAATCACAAATACAATGCAATCGAGATGGTTCAAGATCAATACTTTGACTTCGGTAGCCTATTAAAGAACAAATACACATGGAGAAATACTAATACATTAGGTGCGTGTAACACTACTTATGTTTCTATATTTTTAGTATGATTTTTATTTGTTGTTTTGTGAAGGTGACAAATTTGAATGGAAGCTAATACGTTGGATGCGATATGAGAAATCTAAGTCTGGAATTTTACAGTACAAGCTGTCTTCACAGCCGGACGAGGACTTCAAGGAACTAGACATAACACAGCGGCGACGGAAAATAACAAATTTCGAATTTAATAAATGTTATTCTGCTCCTTTGCCAACATCTTCTAATAAAAAACGTGATTTACAGTACGTTCTGCCATTTATAAATGTAGAGTTTCATAATTTTTACAATAACTTGCACTTTGAAGGTGAAGTACAATTGGAAGAAGATTGGGAGATTCACGAATATGATTAGCTGTAGAGCAAATTATTCTTTATTTCTGGTCTAATAGAAAGCATAACTTTTTATAATATTCGTTTTAAATAAACTCAATTATATTTAAGAAAATAACATATGTCACTGAATTTTTCTTATTTCATTTTAATAAAAGCACTAGTTCCGACAAAGGTTGCGAAATATTTGTTACTTTACAGTATGAAAAAAGACTTTATCTAGAGAAGGGTTGATTTTTCGATCAAAAATTATTTTGACAAAACAACACATCTCGGTTTTCGGACATTTTCTCGGCAACAGTTATATCTGGAAGAAAGATGCAAATTGGAAAATAAAGGTATTTAAATTCTCCACCATAAAAATAGGTTACATTTGCTTAGATATGTTCTGGGACGATTCTGTAACCCTATAAAAGTGTTTTTTGGTCCTCCTGTAAAATTCAGTTTTTCGACATTGGTTGTTTTGTCAAAATTCCACAGATATATATATATACATATATATATATATATATATATATATATATATATATATATGTATATATATATATATATATGTATATATATATACCTCCAATCCGTCAACCAACTTTTTTGACATTTTACAGATGGGTTTATGGCATGATACAATAATATAAAGGTACAACCGTTCTCTCTTTTCGTCGCCATATTAACCTTCTGACGCTTGTGCCGACAATTTTTTACTCTCAAAATTTTTTTTTTATTAATTTTTTGACGTTCTTTTTTATTTATTGAAAAATATTGAAGAATATGTATTTAAATTATAATTATAAAAAAAAATTACATCAGCATAAACAATTCAAGGGAAATTACCAACGGAAAAGCCTCTGAATCAAGGGTGGGACTTTTTCTTCGTACTACTCTGGCTTATTGCTTTACATCAGGTGCGTCCAAGTCATATGCACAATGTGCAAACTTTTTTAAAAGAGCTATTGAGCTTTCACACGGACGAGAGCACAATTGCCAATCAGATTTCGGCGAGAACAATGCTTCCTCTTAATTTGCAAGGAAACAACAGCACACTTAACAGCTTTCAAAGCTGTTTGCCTCAAATACGAGTACAATCATCAGAGTATGCCTGCTTAGAGCCTAAAATTATAAGCAAAAGGCCACCCGCGGGCACTTCGTTATGCTCTATTTTCAACATACATATGTATGTATATATAAACGAATAAACGTATCATGGGTTCTAAGCACTCATTGGACATTTGCAGTTTTGCTAAATGTTAGCCCATGCTCGTCAATGACACGCCTGTGTTAAAATCATGCGTTCTGCACCTAAATTGAACCAATTCATTAGCAATAGAACTCATGCATTAACTATTTCTTTTGCATGTCTTTTTTTGTTCAGATTATTCAGATGTAGCCCATCAAAAAAGCATTAATTCTTACTGTAAGCTACAATAAATTTGCACACGAAGTGTATGTAAATGTGTATTATATGCATAAAACACGCTCATCCATTCTACATCATATTATACACATGCATATTTCGTTATCCACGTATCCAATTAATAAATACAACATTTAAAAAAATGTGTATTAAACCATAATTTCTAAACTTAAAATTACGCATTTCCAAAAACATTCCTAAAAAAAGTTCCCCGTAATTTCGTGTGGCAACGTTTTCCTCTCTCTTTACAAAAAAAACAGCAATCAAACAATTTTGGTAAAAGTCAAAATTAATTTTATACGTCAAATGTGCTAGTACCTTTATATTATTGTATCATGGGTTTATGGTTTCACTTTCCCATATTTTTAAAGAATTTTTTCCTCCACTTTGTTAGATCCATCATTCTAATAAAGCAGAAGTTTGGTTTCGTCGCCGAAAATCACATAATCGTAGTAGCCATCAAGCTTGTAAGTATGCGTTATCGCAAAAGACAATTATTGTTGTTTGTGCTGCACTCTAAGAGCAGTTCTTGAAGCACAGTCGATTCTTTTTAGCAATTGCCTTTGCCTCATGGGAAACTGTTACTGAGCGGTACATCGAAACGTTGAAATGGTTTTTCGTTGACAGCGCGAGTAAGGTTTGCTTTATAGCTGGTAATATGGAAGTTTAAAATTTTTATTTATGTATTGACCTCAAAAATGAGGAACTTTGGGAAGGACATGGTGTCTTTTCAATTGCGGTAAAGTTGTGGATGCTCCATCTGAAGGTCCCGAGCTATACCCTATTAAAAATTTATGGGTTTATTTGAAAAATAGTATTTCCAAAGGGTATTTCAAGAAGTAAATGGAGTTTAAAACAGTAATACGAGGGGAATATGAGAAATTTCAGCGGAATATTTGGAAAAGAAAATTTTTTCCATGAGAAGTCGTCTTACAAGCCGATTTAATACCAATGGAGCCAAAAAAAAATTATTTTTGTACACCTTAAAATCTTTCCTATTTTCTTACTATATAATACAAGGATGTAAAAACATTTTCTTGACAGAGAAATTTTTGAGTTTTTTTTAAATTTCATGTAATTTTTATGCTCTCACTTTTTAATTTTGCGTATAACTTACTACTATTTGTTTACTTAAATGTAAATAAAATGAAATCCATAACCAAAAATTTCATAATGCAAAGAAAAATAAAAATATTTATGATAAAAATCAAAATTTATAACGATTTTAACTATGTCAAAACATTTTCTTGACATACTGTATATGTATATAAAGTTAATTTTTTGTGGAAATAGAAAGGAATTTATGAAAGGAATTTCATCCTACTACTACTAGTTGTTCACATAAATGTAAATAAAATGAAATATGTATATAACAAAAAATTTAATAATGCAAAAAAGGAAAAAAATATTTACGATACAAGTCAAAATTTAAAACGATTTTAATTATGTCAAAACATTTTCTTGACAAACTGTATATAGATAGGAGTACTTAGCAAAGTGAATTTGCCAAATATGGTTGCACAAATATGGAAAGGATGTTAGTAACAGCGAAACAACTTTTTCTTTTTTATTTTTCGCAGATTTAATCCCAAACTCATTAAAATGATTCCTTATTTTAAAATAATCATATGTTTAAATATGTTCTTTACTTTTTGTCGCTGGAAATGGAGCTCTTTGATTCACGCATGGAAGCGGAACGTCGTCTCTTGGCTTCTTCGCGTTTGGCTTTATTTTCCTTCTTGCGTTGTGCCAATAATTTAGCATAATCAGCAGCAGCTTCCTTGGATGCTACTTGACGTTTCTTTTTGAGGGCAACACGTCTACGTTTGCGTTGCAAAACAACAGGCGTGATAAGACGTTGAATTTTAGGAGCCTTCGAGGTGGCCTTCTTACCATCCTTAGCGGGAAGAGGGCGACGTACAACGAAGCGACGGACATCATCTTCCTTACTTAAATTGTACAACTTGCGGATCTTACTAGCTCTCTTAGGACCCAAGCGACGGGGAACAGTTGTGTCAGTAAGACCTCCAATTTCATCTTGGCCCTTCTTGACAACTACTAAAGCCAAGACAGACATATTGGCATCAACAATGCAGCCACGGACTGACTTCCTTTTACGTTCACCAGTACGGCGAGGGCGATAGCAAGAGTGTCCTTTCTTCAACAACAAACGTACACGACCTTCAAATTAAATCAATGGATAAGTTACTGTATCATACAAGGAAAGGGTTTGGCTTAAATGCAGTTTAGTGAACCAGCTCCAAACATATATAAAGTAGCTATGTGATAGTCACGCGTGACACGAAAAATCACGACATTTGCACATATCTAGTTTCTATATACATCAGTGTCCCGCAAAATAAAATATGTTTGTATTGGTGAGAAAAATGAGAGTAAAATATAGTTCCACTTGAAGAAAAGTTTTGTAATTTGAAGTACATGCTATGGTTATTAATTGTTTGAATATTTTTTTGTAAATAAGCAGTATAATAAAAATTTAAGTAAAAAGTAAAAAATCTAATAATCCATTCAATAATGTAGTGTATAAATTCCAAATTAAATTTATTCGCAGCGCTACGAAAATGATTCAAATGCCTTTTTAAACTATCTTTCCTGTTATTTTTCAATGTCTCATAACATAAAATACATTGCATATTGCCAGTCATTTTTTAACACAAAATATTTGTTAGTTTCCATAATTATTTTTAGTTTTTTTTTTGCTGTAGAAATTTATTAAATTTGAACTTTAATTTCGTTCCGTGTGCTAAAAAAACTAAACAAAAAATAAACAGGAAAAAATTAATACATGCATGCACAACTTAATTCGTCGCTTGCTCAGTGACGACTAAATGAAAGAGCATAAGCGTGTATGTGATTTTCAGCGATGCCAATTTAGCGCCTTTCGCGCTAGTTTTAGCGCGTTTTAACTATCAGGGGTGTTCTGTAAACCGCGCGTTTTGAAATCGTACGGTTTCCAAAATCGAAAACAGTGTTTCGCTGATCGTACGATTTAGTGCATTCAAAATTAGGTTCGTTTGAAATGTCTTAAGCATCTAAAACATTAAAACCAATTAAATAGCTGCAATAAGTCACCTTTATAATTGAGCTTTTTTCTGGAAATTAGGCGATTTCAAATCACGCGATTTACAGAACACCCCTGTATGCCAAACGCGATTTTTTTCGTCTTAGCGCGTTTAATAAAAAAAGCGCTAAACTAGCGCGTTTTGATTTAAGTCAAAAATATCATTTCAGTTCAATATCTTTTTACTTTTTTGTATAAATTTAACATTTGTCTAATATCCAAATTAAAATTTTTGTTTAAATTCGTTAATGATTCAGACGTTGCAAATAAAATTCCCTTGACTGTGGTTAGAATTAAAAACGCATTTTAATATTTTAAATGGCAAATATTTTGAAATTTCACAGTTAAAAATATGTACTCGTACTCGTGACACAAAAAATTTATATAACTTATTGAGCATCTATTCTTTTTGTACTTCAAAAAGCATTTGAATGGCAACACTATTCGACGATTTATATAAGTTGTTACAAAGTTTGACAAATTAAATTAAAATAAAAATTTCGAATATTTGGAAGGCGAGACTGATTCTGTATTAAATGATTTTAGTTATTTAGGATATATGTAATTTCGAAGAAGCAATATTGCATAATCTGAAAAAGAGTTACTAAAGAATTAATTGTACTCGTATTTAATAATACATACATCGATCTTTATTAAAATTTAATTTAGCGCGTACGAAAATGGCGAGTTTTGATTATCAGGGGTGTTCTGTAAACCGCGCGTTTTGAAATCGTACGATTTCCAAAATCGAAAACAATGTTTTGCTGATCGAACAATTTAGTGCATTCGAAGTTAAGTTCGTATAAAATGTCGTAAGCATCTAAAACATTAAAACCAATTAAAAATTTGCAATAAGCCACCTTTTCAATTGAGCTCTTTTCTGGAAATTAGGCGATTTCAAATAGCGCGATTTACAGAACACCCTTGTATAAATTGTTGATAATGCTGTAACTTAGCGCGTTCTAGTGCGTTTTGAGAAGGCGTATAGCGCGTTTGGGTTATAAATAGTTGGCATCGCACAATATGATGATTTTCATCTGCACAATAGTGCTCATGATCAGCGTTACCGTTTGTCAAGTTTTCCCTTTTTTTTTGGAAATTTTTTGAGATGCCAAAAAGTTTTTTGAAAATAGTTTTTTCAAGTTTTTTTATAAATATGTCCATAATTGAACTTATGCAGTATATTGAATGAAAATATTAAGTAATGTTTGTATGCAATATAAAACGATCTTATATTTTTTCACTCCCTTATTACTGCAACAGTGTCTAAAGGTTCAGTTAGCCTAACCATTCTCATTACTTTTCACATAACAATATCGATCAGCTGTTTTCTTTTAAAATTTTGGTACTTTTGTAGAAAAAAGTTTTTGTTTTAGAAAAAAAGTTTTTTTTTCAGATTTAGGAAGTTTTTAAAAAAATATACTTATATACATATGGTAACGCTGCTCATGATACAATAATACAGGTAGCCACGAATCTACAACAAATGTGCAACAAATAAAACAGTGATTTTTAATGCTGTTTTGTGATTGACAAGAGAGACAAGCAAAAGAAAACAGCATACATGTACTTGAGTTTTCTCTTGGCTTTGCAAAGCATGTTTGTATTAGTACAGTTTTAATAAGCAGTGTGCGCGTGTGTTGGTAAAACATAAACACCATTTGGCAGATCACATCACGAAACAAGCAAAACAGCTGGCGCTTCGCGGTTACCTATGGCTTGCGGGTTACTGATATACATACATATTTATTATGGTTTAGTAGTGTTTTGATTGGAGATGTGCACGTGAGCGTTTTTTGACTCACGACACGCACGCTCACGCAGAAAAATATTTTCCCAACGCACGAATGATCTTGAACATGCTAACGATCACGCACGCTCTCACGAATAAAATATTCTTAATCACGTACGAGTGGTTTACAACTTATCACGATCACGCACCCTTACGAAAAAGTATATACAGTAAGCAAAGAAAAAACTTGCACAGCAAACGGCAAAGCAATTTCAAGGGAAATTAATCAGGTTTCTATGAATATTTTATTTTAACAAATTTATTTTAAAGCTAAAAAAATATCCTAACATAAAATAACACAATTTCAAGAGCAAAAAAACCTGTACACTATCTTTTCCTTCAGGAGCTATTAAATAAGTAATACAATAAAAATTAGTACTAAATGTGGCCACGTCTAGCATCTTATACATTATTCTCATAGAATGAACTAGGTTTTTGGTAATATTAGAAGGTATATGCTCCCATATGTCCTGGGAGCATGAGCTAATTTTTGCCACTAATCTACAGCTCGCGCAATTTTTTGTTCACATACGCCTGCAGAATTTCATTAGTAGTAAGGCGAAGGCTCTAGGGGGATGTGCCTGCAATTTTTTTCCATTGGATGGAAGCCATTCTCGTATTATTGAGAACAAATGTTAATTAATCATCTCCAGCTATATTTAATTTGGTAGCTAACTATTCTAAATTACATATCTTTTAGTATTTTTAAGTAATCCATTTTACTCATTGTACGTTCTATAAAAACCGGATTTCATACACCAATCGATCAAATTGAGCCCCATACAATCATATAACACCCCACACACCGCCATGCTTCACTGTGTTAATTCAGGTTTTTATCATTAAGGCTGGAATTCCTCTTCGTCACACAAATCTACAACGATAACACCCAAAAAAATTAAATTTGGATTCAGCAGTTCCCAAAAGTCATCATAGTGATTAATATACGGGTATGTTCCGTATTCCACATGAAATTAAAAAGTGTGGAATACATAGAGTTGGGCAAAATACATGGCTTGCGGTATTTAAAATACAAAATACTTGCTGGTCATGTATTTGAAATACAAAATACTTTCAGGCTATGTATTTAAAATACAAAATACTTGCTGGTCATGTATGTATTTAAAATACAAAATACTTTAATTTTTTGTATGTATTTAAATTACAAAATACTTCCACATCATTTATGTACATATATGTATGTATATGTATGTATGTATTTACTGGTGGTGTTACTAATTCAGGCTCACTCTATTCTTGCTAGTTATAAGCACGAACATACGTGCTTATGTTGGTCCTCGCCCATACTTGCAATTTTTGTTGTAGCAATTGTTGAGTGTATTGGTGAGAGGGGTGAGAAGATTGTGGAGGGGTACAGAGCTTCATGTGCTCGCAATTCTCTTTTGTTTTGAAATTCGCAGTTGTTAATCTGGAGGCAAATTACGGCATTCGATACGATGCGAAATTTTAAAACATTTCCATATAAACTTAATTGATATATTTCGTAATTTCGTTCGATAACGAGTGCCGTAATTTGCCCCCTGAAGTTTGTAGGTGTATTTGAGGTTTTATTTTATTTTATTTGTTCAGTTGTATGAAAAACACAAAATGTAACAAAAAGTAAAAATAATTGTTAATTTTTTAATTTTTGTTAATTGTTGTTTAATTTTGTTGTGAAATAAAATTTTTTCACAATTAACTGCAAAACTGGAATTTCCTAATGTGGACACTTAATGCAATTTCAAAGCAGAATTTTAAAAAATTGCAAGTCTGGACGAGGACTTGACAGCACAATCTCCCAAAGCAAAAGCAACCTTGTTATTTTTGTATTGTTATAATTGTTGTACTAGTACCACATGGAAATAAAACGCCTTGTGACAAGATGCTTCAGAATTGACAACTGAATTGTGGTGATGCCAACTGTAAGAGTTGGTATAGTTATGTTTTTTTGGCGATTCTAATATTTTGTTATTGGTTTGACGAATGATACATTTTAAATCTGTCAAAATGCAAAACGCCAACAATGTAATGTATTTTGTAAATTATGTATTTGAAATACAAAATACTTGCATGTCATGTATTTAAAATACAAAATACTTTACGTCATGTATTTAAAATACAAATACAAAATACGTATTTGTATTTTAAATAAGTATTTCAAATACTGCCCAACCCTGGGAATACAGAACATACCCGATAAACTTTCATTGTGTGGCAAAGAGAAGCTCCAGCCTTAACGATAAAAACCTGAATAAAACGGCGATGCTTCACCGATGTGATGTGGTGGTATGGGCCTAGTGTTCTCGAAAACCCGGTTTTTCGGTTAACCGAACTCAAAAAACCCGGTTAATCGGTTAACCGACCATTAAAAAATAAAATAAATTAAAAAAAGAATAATTTAAAAAGTAACCAAAATAACTTAACAAAAATTAAAAATTTAAAAAACCCCCGATATATCTCTAAAAGATGTGATATCTTCTAAACGTCTGTACCGATTTTCTTCAAACATAGTTAAGAACCTTCTCGATCAAGTCACCTTTCAGAAAAAACTAAATCAAAATCGGTCCAGCCGTTTGGGCTGTACGTGGACACGGACAGACGCACACTACAAACTTATAACACCCCTTTTTTTGGTCGGGGGTTAAAAAATAGCATTTATTACACAAGATTTGTAATTTGTAGTAAAAAAACAATAATAGTGACTAAAAGAATTTATAACGAACAAATGTGAATTTAATGAAGTTTTTTTAAAGTATATTTCAATAACAAAACACTATCCAAATGTTTCGGAGACATTCTGTTTTTCAATTTAGTTTTTATTAAAGATGATACCGAGAAGATTCTTTTACTGACAGTTGATGTCATGATATAGCATATTTAATTTTTCCGTTCTCTTGTTGTCGGAGTCATCTTTAAGGTTATTGAGATTAACACGCTTGCATTAAATACTTAAGTGTTGAATAGATTTCAACGTCAAATTTAGTTGTTCCTCTAAACTTTCGGAATTTGATAAAATTTCAAAATCTTCAGTCTAATTCACTTTTAATTGTTTAATTTTCTACAATAATAACAAAAATTTTAAATTTTAAAAACCCCCGATATACACTAGTGTAAAAAAATAAAGCAACTGAGCTAGTATTATTACAATTCCGTACCAGTATTATAAAAAAAGTATTTAAATATAGGTGTGTTCATTTACTTTACTAGTAAAAATTAGTAACGAGAGAGTAACAAGAAATTTTTCAAAATTACTCTCGAAAATGTGAAAAAGTAAATGAACACTTTACTAGCTAAAATTTGCAAGTTAAAGTAGTGTTGTAATGTATAGGTATATATCAGTACTCAATAACTACCCCTATGTTTTTTGGACATATTATACATATGTATATGTATATTATTATAAAAATGATGTGATTATGGTCATTTATATTCACCATTGTCGTGACTAATAAATTATGTGTTAATTCAAATTTATTTGCAAATATATATCTGAACTAATTGAATTATTTTCCTGCTTAGTGCCTATTCAAATTATGCCTTTTTAGCCTGCCTTGCTTCGACAATTTTCTTTTAATCCCCCTTCGAAAAGTCACGCACATTTACATGAAACTTTTTTCTTCAAGACTTTTTGACGTTAATATACATGCTTAATGCTGAGAGTTCGAAAAAACAAAGATAAATGTCAAAAATCCCCCCGAATTTTCATTTCGTGCCTTTTGTTTTACTCCGCATGCTTCTCAACACCAACAAACTTAAAAAGCCTGCCTGCACAGATAACCAGAAAAGGCCCAGTGTAAATATCGTCTTAGAGTAAATTACCGAGTAGCTAGGTACTCATAATATTTACAACACTAAAAATAACAGCTGGTCTGTGAAAATTAAAGAAAAACAAAACCATTTCAGAGGCTGTAGAAAAATATGAATGCATATATATTTTAGTTCAATTTCATTAGACATATTATTTTGCTTCTGTTGTTGCTTTTATCGTCTTAAAAGTTTACATTTACTTACAATTTCTTAAATTTTCCAAAATATTTCTATTTTCAACTTAATTTAGAAAATTGTTTTGCAAACACAATCATAAAACAGCTGTTTGAAAAATTATTACAAGTAAAAATTTTACTTGTAAAAACTTGCAAGAATTTTTCTGTCTCTCAATTTTTTACGCTCTTTCGACGCTCTCTCGTTGCAAATTTTTTGGGTTAATGAACACTTTCCAGTAACAATTGTTACAAATTTGTAACAATTTTTAGTAAATGAACACAACTTATGTTTAGCAGTTCCTATTAGAAACTTTTAGCGCTATATTAACCTTCTACCACCAATTTTTTTTTAATTTAATTTAGTTAGAAAAAAACAATAACACGAACACAAAAATAATTCATATGTGCATGGCAGAAACTAAAGCAACTCACATCAACTTATTAACATTTTTAAATCTATTTTAATAATTAATGGCATATCTATTATTTTTCAAAACAGCAGCGCATTTTTTGGGCATTGAGGTGATTAACCTGTCAATTTCGCTTTTAGAAATACTTTCCCGGGCTTCTTTTCTTTCTAGGAAAAAATTTCGGGCCTAATTTTGTAAAACGCAACGCTTAGCGTTGACAAATTTTGTATGTATTTTGTTTTTGTAATTTTAATTTTTTCCATATAAAATTTTTCAACTTTTGGCGTTGTGTTTTACAAAATTAGGCCCTTCGTTTCTTCGACCCATGGTCCCGCTTTATCTTTCTGCCGACCATATCCCTCAAGTTCTCTATAGGGTTTAAATCAGCTGATTGGACAGACATTTTATTTTTTGCAAAAGGAAAACATGACAGTTTCTGAAATGTTTTTGTAGAGATAGCGGTCCATGGTTTCACTAATTTCATGTTTCCGTTTGCAACAGATAAAATGCCTGCTGGATGCATCTTTCAGCACGATAACAATCCAAAGCATACTTCACAACTTGTTAAGTCCTGGATTCAAGATCAAAATATTAATTTAGTTAAGTGGCCAGCCCAATCACCTGATTTAAACCCTATAGAGAACTTGTGGGATATGGTCGACAGAAAGATAAAACGGGACAAGGGTCGAATAACCGAAATGTTTTCCGAGAAAGAAAAGAAGCCCGGGAAAGCATTTCTAAAAGCGAAATTGACAGGTTAATCACCTCAATGCCCAGAAGATGCGCTGATGTTTTGAAAAATAATAGACATGCCATTAATTATTAAAATAGATTTAAAAATGTTAATAAGCTGATGTGAGTTGCTTTAGTTTCTGCCATGCACATATGAATTATTTTTATTTTCGTGTTATTTTTTTTTAATTTAAATTTAAAGAATATTTGGCGGTAAAAGGTTAACATAGCGCTAAAAGTTTGTAATAGGAACTGCTAAACCTATTTAAATACTTTTTTTTTAATACTGGCACGGAATTGTAATAATACTAGCTCAGTTGCTTTAGTTTTTGCCACTAGTGTATGTAGAAAAGATGTCATATCTTCTTAGCGGCTGGACCGATTTTCTTCAAACATAGTTAAGAACCCTCTCGATCAAGTCACCTTTTAAACAGAAAACACTAAATCAAAATCGGTCCAGCCGTTTGGTCTGTACATGGACACGGACAGACACACACACACACATACACAGACACTCACTACAAACTTATAACTTCCCCCCCAAACAAAATGTTTCGACTTTTTCTGAAGTCAGACTTGTCGTACCGAATTCGTTAAGACTTTCGGTAGTTTGTCTGAACTCAGACTTTTCGTACCGAACTCGTTAAGAAATTTCGGTAGTTTTTCTGAACAATTTTTTTTAAACATTATAACTTTGATTTTTGAGTACATATGTAAGTCTCTGAAAATTTTTTTTAATACATATGTTATGTTGATGAAAAATAAGGATTATAGCAAATATTAAAAAACGTGAGTATGTGCAAATTATTTTGACAATAGCAGCAACAAAACGCTGAAGCGGTCGGTACTCTGCTATAAAATCAAAAGAAATCGTACCTACATGTCGTTACGAATTCGTACCGACATATCGTTACGAAGTCGTGTCAACCATTTCATACAAAAATTGTTACGATTTCGGTAATATTTCGGTTCCGAAATCGGAAGACTTTGTCGACCAGTCCTTACGAATTCTTTACGAATTCGGAGCATTTTGTTTGATGGGTTATAACATAACAAAAATTAAAAATTTTAAAAAATTTTAGAAAAGATGTGACATCTTCTAAACGGCTTGACCGATTTTCTTCAAACATGGTTAAGAACCATCTCGATCAAGGCACCTTTCAAACAGAGAAAACTAAATCAAAATCGGTTTAGCCGTTTGGGCTGTACGTGGACACGGGCAGACACACACTACAAACTTATAACACCCCTTTTTTTGGTCGGGGGTTAAAAAATAGTCTGTTTAATTTCAATTTGAAATAATATAATGTTCGTTCTGTCTAGTTGGTAACTCCTTGGGATTTATTACTACTCCTTTTTTTTCATCTTTGTGTTGGAGTTTTTACATAGATTCTGACGAGTAAACCGCTAACGGTCTTTAGGTTAAACATTGCACTCGCTACCAGGTATAAGATAGAAATTAAATTTAATGTTGGAAAGTTCGTTGTTGACTAAGTACAAAATACGCCATATTTAACACAAATCAAAGGTAATATAAATAAATTGAGAATACTTCTCCTTGATTTTTTTTAACCTAATAACTATTGTTTTATTTTTATTCACTTTCACGCAAACATTTTGGTCCCACGAGCCGGATATTTTGGCAAAACAAAAGTAAGCCACTAATAAGTTTTTTAAATTTTTATTCAAAGGATCGCCATCTTTTGCAACCCCCAAATACTACGAGAACCTTATACACTGCTAAGTACATTAAGAAACTTATTTGAAAAAAGGTGCGTACGTATTTATTGAATTTAAAAAAATAAAGAGGATTTTTTAGAAGTGAATAATTTAAACAATTGTGTTAAAAGATATTACCAATTGATTTGTGCACTAAATAAAAGAACACACACATATACGTGCATATATGTATGTGATTTCCCCACCCTTAGGGCGACTTTTTGAGTTCAAGATTAGAGATTAAATTAACCATAATCTTCATTTGTGATTTTTGGGTAGTCGATTATATGGTTTTACTTGCTAGTTTAATTGGCCAATCGTGGTGGTTTAATCTTATATTAATATTGACAACATACACTTGTGAAACATATAATTTTTTGTAAAAATTATAAGATAAAATAATTTAAAACACATAAATAAATATATATATTTTATATTAGTTATATATTTCGTTTAACACGCCCAATATTTTACTTGTAAATAATAAAATATGTCAGTTTCTCCTTCTTCCCACAAAAAATCAAGTGTTGATAACATGTATGACTTTTGCACTGAAAATGTTGCCACTATTTTGTTCTCAGTATGGTAATACTACACATAATAAGAAGTTTAAACTACCACTCAAAAATATCAAACTCAATTAATTAAGATTAAGTTAATTTTCGGATGAGCTAATTAGAGAAATAAACTAATCTTAATCTCGATCCCAAAAAGTCGCCATTAGTGTTTGCTCTCCGGGGAAATGGATCAGGGTAGTCTTTCAGTTTTAGATCTATTTTGTTCATTCTCACTTACAACACTTAATTTTTATGGTTAAAATTACAATTATTACTAAAAGTATAACAACCAAACTTATAGTAGTACCCTGTGCTACGTTATTTTTAAATTCAATGTACTTAATGATTTCTCTATTCTTAATACTTTGGAGATGAAGTCCTTCCTAAGTAAAGCTATTAATGTTCTTTGTAAATTTACATAGTTGAAAGGTATAAGTATTCCATGACTAAATCTATGGAACAAATTTTCAAACACAAGCTCTTTTATTTTAATTGTACAGTTATCAAACTTAATAATACTATTTCCTTTAACAAAATATGTCTGATCATTACAATTGTGATCTATTTTGGTAAATTCAATTAACTTTGTTATAACCAGGCCTGCCTTAATTTCTTTAATTATTGGTTCTTTATTTATTCTAAGTTTACAATCATTCTGCTGCTCTTCCACAATTGTTATCATGGATCAAAAGGTTTTTCATTAGTGTTTTTATGGGAATTGTTAAAATTTAAGTTTAAAATTTGTAAACGCACTAATAATCCCAACATTTTTATTTTACTTATTAGGTAAAATATTTTTTATTAAAAATACATTGAAATTGATTATTGAGGGGTTTAGCTGGATCCTATGCGCATTTCACTGTTGCTAATGCAGATCATCAGGGAACCTTTACCCAAATTTCTTAGAACAACTAGAGTAATTATGTTATAAACTTTCATTTAAACAAATGAGAAGCCTAACAACAAATAACAAAGTTGAAACAAGAACTCAATAATCAACATGTTTTTTTTATTTTCTTACTTTACCATTGCTACATTGGCTGACTTTTTTTCAGCTTCCAATTGTAGTTGTAAAGCTGTGTTCACATTACTTGTATTTGCCTTGTGGAATGTCACTTTTTCACATGGTAAATTCGTACATATATGCATTAAACACATTCACCACAGCAGGCTACACGAACACACGACTTCAAATGCCGCTAGCAGCATTTGTCGCCTCGTAGCCAGCTACTTACATTATTTTGGAGACGGCAGCAGCACCATCTGCAGCTGATATTCAAGTACAAATACATAGTTCAGTATTGCCACTTTCATATATTTTGCATTTATAACAATTAATTTTTCTTTTAAAATGTACTTATTTCACATAAAAGTACAATAATGAATCAATTTATTCTTTACATCAATTTTTGGATATTGTTTCTAATAAATAGTATGAAATAATTGTACGATATCATTCATTCACCATTTTGTATTATACTGGTAACACTGCATTTGCTCATTGTAGCCAGAGAAATAGAAATTAGTTTAAAGTTGGCGACAGCTACAACGGTGGTCGTGCAGTCGTGTAGCCTGCTGTCGTTAAAATAATTGTTACCATAAGAATGTGTGTATTCTATTTTTGACAGATTGTAGCCCGTAGCCTGCTGTGTCGAATGTGTTTAATGCATAATTATTAACTTGACTGCACCCGGTCAAAAAAATACTTGTGTGGCAACACTCTATTCTTTAATAGCTGTTGTTATTATTTACATTTTTTTTCTTTTACATACTCTTAAGCTGAGTTCACATTATATGTATTTGTCTTGTGGAATGTCACTTTATTATACACACGATGTTTTATGTGTACGTCAAAATCTACGTTTTACATAAGGTTTATAATTTTTGTGTTCACACGTTGGTATGTTATGTACATATGACATAACCTATAAGGGTAAACAAATGTTTACTTTTGTTAATGCAACATCAATTTTTTTCCTTCAATTTAAATTTTTAGTCTATTAAATTAATATTAGTTTAAATTATCTTAAAATTTTACTTAATTTTTAACGTTACAAACAATTGCTTTATTTGAAACTAGCTGATGTTAGATGCTTTGTCACTTGAAAATAGAACACGCTCTAAATCAAAATTGTCTTTTGTACTGCACACAGGGAAATAACACATGCTATTGTTTAAAGGTGTTCAGACTATTGTATAAGTAAAAATGGACAGATATATAACTGTGGGCGAAGCCCAAATTCTTCTAAAATTTCATCTGATCCAAAGATGTCTAGGGATAACAGCGCATCCTCTATCAATCGTCAAAATAGTTTTTCATTATTGCAAAACAAAAACAACAAGCCCGCTGCATCATCGCAAAAGTCTTTTAAGCCACCACATATTTATCTGAGAGAAAAACATTCTAACGCGCTTCTAAAAAAAACTACTGTCGACCATTGGTGAAAATACTTTTCACATCATTCCAATTAAACGACGTAATATTGATGAAACTAAAATCCAAATATATGATCAAAAAGATTTCCGAAAAATTGTTAATGAGTTTGAAAAAAATAAATCAAACTTTTACACATATCAACTTAAGAGTGCTAAAGGCCTACAAATAGTATTAAAGGGCATAGATTCATATGTTGAGCCCGAAGAAGTAAAATGTGCACTTATCGAACAAGGATTTAAGGTAAAAAATTTTACCAATATAATCAATAGAGAGAAGATTCCCCAGCCTCTATTTCGTGTTGAACTGGAGCCGAATGATATACAGTTGAAAAAAACGAGACGCAACCAATTTATAGTCTAAAATACATTTTACACCGAAAAATCACAGTTGAAGAGCCACGCAAGCGTTCAGGTCCCGTACAGTGCCATAATTGCCAAGAATATGGCCACACAAAAACTTACTGCAAATTACCTACAGTTTGTGTTATCTGCGGTGAATTGCATGGTACTGCTAACTGTACCAAGCCAAAAGTACAAGCAGAAAAAAAATGCAGTAATTGTGGAGGTAATCACACCGCTAACTACAGGGGATCCCCTGTATATTCTTTCGTTAAACAGGCTATGGGTCAAAAAACTAAATTAGCTACAGTTCAATCAGCAAATGCTTACTCCGCCACTCTTCCTGAAACTAGCCAACTAGTTACTTCACGTGTATCGTATGCCGATGCTGCTAAGACTAGTTCTATTCCCACACAAAATGTTCCACCGCCAAGTAATTCAACGAATGCAAACTCTAGCTTTAACTTTAGTCGTCTTGAAGCTACTATTGAGAATCTGGTGCTAACTATAAACAACTTTACAACAAATATGACTAGCATGATGCAAGAAATGCTGAGAATGCAGAATACTCTGCTTCAAGCTTTAGTTAATAAACCATGAACACGTTAAAAGTATGTTTCTGGAACGCAAACGGCATTCGCCAACATAAAAATGAACTTGAGCACTTCCTCACGGAAAAAAAACATTGATATAGGGTGGTATTATTGATTCCGCACGGAAAGGAAAGTTCGACGGAAAGAACTATCGATCGATATGGAAATTGCAATTATTCATTCCTGCGGTATACGCTTTCCGTGAAATTGATTTAACATCCCTGTTTTTATTAATTCTGACGTGATGTAGTGTCAACTGTTGTTAAAAAAGCACTTTAAAATTTAAACATACATACATACACGCATATGTTAACACATATATGAACACATGAAATTTGAAACGTAAAAACAACAAAATATAGAAAGAAGAGTTACAGATTAATCATAGAGAGTAAGTTGGATTAAAGAAATTTTATTTTAAGTTAAATTAAATTAACAGTTAATTTTTTATATTTTTATGAAAATAAAATAAACAAATTAAATTAAAATAAGCTTTAATTTTGCAAATTTGTATATTTTCTTTACAATTTTGTTCTTTCCGTACGCTTTCCGTCATAAAATTTGAGCGTAAGCAAAATAGAGAAAAATACCGCAGCCACGGAATGAATAATTGCAAATTTTGCTTCCGCAGAAAAAATGCTTTCCGCAATCGCGGAACGGAATGAATAATTGGACCCATAATGTCGGTCTCTGAGACTCACTTGACTTCGAGAAGCTGCTTTAAAATAAATGGTTATACTCTATGTATATGATTCAAAAGACCCGAGAGGGAGAGCATGCGGTGGATCAGCAATTTTAATTAAGACAAGACAAGCACTGCATTGTTGACAACATTTGTGAGGAACATCTACAAGCAACAAATATTGGCATTGAACATTTTTGTTCGAATTTCGTGATATCATCAATTTACTCCCTTCTAGATTTAGGGATGAAACGATACGAATAAACACAAGTACTCGATGTCCTAAACGAAATACTACAAACAAAACAAGTAATGCCGCGTGCACACTATGATATTTTGTGCAATCGCAACAGTGTGCACTAGTGGTAACGTGTATGATTTCCGATTTTTTATTTATTTTTTGTTGTGTGGTATTGCTTTCCCTATAAAAAAACATAATGTGAAAGGCGTTGCACACATTTTAAAAAATTATTAGAACACAACAAATGACAGATGTGTACTCGGCATTACACACTCGCTTTTTTTATAAACATATACGACTACTTACCCATCTGCCAACGCTCAAGTTATTGTAAAAACCACAAAGTAGACCAGAGTTGAAGAAAGTGACTTATGAAAAAAGCTAAAATCATTTGTCGCGCAGATTCTGCGAGAAAGGGACAAATGTAGTATATTTATTATTAAAATGTTACCAAAAAAATCAAAACAAACAATAGAAAATGTGTACTTTGTGAAATAAACACTTGTACATACATACATACGTACATACTAGGGTTTGGGATTTCCCGGACTTTTGCACTTCCCGGGAAACGGGAATTAAAAAATCAAGTTCCCGGAAATTCCCGGGAAAAGCTAATTTTCTAAATTAAATACATTTATTAAATGAAAGTTTGTGAAATTTCGATTGTTTTATTAATGTAAGCATTCTTTTGAAATAAAACTTAATAAAAAAGCAGTTCTAAGAAAAATTTTTAAGAATTTTTAATTGAATTTAAGTAAATGGAATAGTTATTACACAGCAAAAGATCATATAAAAACCAATTGACGACACAATTAGTAGACAATTTTCTAATAAAACCTACCTTCATTTTAATAAGAATTTGCCTTGCTTGTTTCTCATTCTTTTTGAAAAAGTTCCAAGCGGTTTCTTATCGTTAAGTACAAGCAGGTTACAGTACCATACTGCGCTGCGCCGAATTTTGAATACCCTGAGCCACAGTATGTCTAAGTGTCTTTAATTTTTCATATTATTTCTCCTAAAATATTTTCTTCAGGGTTTCCATAATAGCGTATACTTGTAATAAATTTAAGTTTTGTCAACTCACGAGTTCTTACAGCTTAAAATTTTCACTACACTTTTCAAAATTTGTTCACTAATTCGGCGAAAAATCACTTGAAGTTCGCTTAGCATCGAATTATTTACTTTAGGAAATGATTATATCATTGCAATCATTCATACTTATACAATTTATTCCACTTTTTATATGAGATATGGTATGACCTCAATTTAATAAAATTTTTATGAAATTTCAGACTAGATTTGAATAGCTCACATTTTTATTTTATATTAAAAATATATGGACATTTTACTGCTTGTTTATCGGCGTCGAAAGAATTCTTTCTTTCTTACAGTTACATTTAAAACAAAAACTCAATTTAAATTTTAAGATTAAAAAAATTCCTTCAAACAAGGTATATGTAAGTGTTTAAACAGACGATGAAAAACGTGTCAACGTTCGTGTAAATTTGGTCATACAATCATTCAAACGAACTTTTGTAATATATAAGAAAATAATAAGTTTTTATATTAAAGTAAAATTGGATTATAAATTCTATATATTTATGAAATAACATGCACTTTAAATTTCCCGTTTTCCCGGGAAAATCTCAAAAATTTCCCGGGAATATTAGACAGACATTTCCCGGAATTTCCCGTTTCCCAAACCCTAGTACATACACATTTACAAAATTAAATTGAAGAATTTGTTGCATTTAATTAAAAAAAACCGAATGTGAAAAAGATTATTTGTATTAAAAAGTTATTAAAATTTGTTTGCAAATGATTCCTGATTTAACTTTAAGCATTTTCATTTAAAAATTTTAATTTTTACCTTTTATTTACAAAAATCACTCAGCGAATAAGACCACAAAGTGTTAAACGAAAAACATTTCAACAAGTAAACAACACAGACAATTTTACAAAATTAGATGAAAGAATTTGTTGTGTTGAATTAAGGAACAAAGTGCGAAATAGATTATAACTATTAAAAAGGCAATTACAAATTGTTTTAAAATGATTGCAGATTTCACTTGAAGAATTTTCATTAAAAAATATTAATTTTTATCATTTGTTTACAAAAATCGTCAAGCGAGTGAGGTTACAAAGTATAAATTGAAATTAAGCTACAAAATTCCACCACGAAAGAAGTTTAAAGAAGACGCAGTGACAGAGTGAGCGAGAAATCCGAAAACACAAATTTTCTTCCGTCGCGTGTCATCTCTGGTATACCCTGTGGTAAAAACATACACAAATACATATGCATGAGCATAACGTTGGCTCCCATGATCACGCATCTCTAATTCCCTTTGACAATCCTAAATATCTTACACTTCAATTTCTCCAACCTTCAAGTAAGTTCATTGCTCATAAATTACATATTTTATTCATCTCTTCAAACTCTTTAAACATAGGAAATAGGAAAATCAAACTAAATAAAACCAATAACAAAAAACATTCACAGATTTCCCACAAGCATACATAATACCCCTTATTGTGAATGGCGTCGTCGACGTCACATCAAGACGACAGTAAAAATTCTAACTTGTCTACTCTTTGTCGCCAACAAGTGACTACTATTAACATGGTCCATTAATTTACAAAGCCTTAGAGATTAGTAAGAGATTGTCAATAAGATCAAATTGTAGCCGATAAAGAGTAGACGAGTGACAATATCTACTGTCGTCTTGATGTGACGTCGACGACGCCATTCACAATAAGGGGGAATGTCTTTCTAAAATAACCTTCCATGGTCGCCAGCTAAAACGAAAAAAAAAACTAAAGCAACATTTTCTCTATGCACACACAATCTAAAATCATAAACCTACTGCAACCGCTTAACAAACGGAAAAACTACGTACAAACAAGAGTATTTAAAAAAAAACTAAAGCAACATTTTCTCTATACACACATGCACTTATACTCTAAAATCATAAACCTGCTGGAACCGCTTAACAAACCAAAAAAAAAAAAACATTCAATTCAAAATTAAAATTAAAACAAAAACCTACATACAAGCCTTCGTACCTACATAATTAATGCGTAATAACACTGTACAACAGCCAAAATAGCCTTTAGATAAAAGTGTGCGGACTATATGGATTTCGATGCGTTAAATTCAAATCTGCTGTCAGTTTTGCTCTATCACGTAGAGATTTTTTTTATGGGCGTGGCTAATTTTGGCCCCTAAATTAGTCGGCCATACTAATATATTTTACTATAACTCGAAAACCGCTATTTCGATTTTAATAAGTAATAAACTAAAAGACGCGCCACAAAATTTTGTTAAAAAATATTAATAATCATGTTTTACCTATTTTTTATGGTTTCGAAGTTATTCAGAATTTAAAAAAGAAAAGTTTTTTTTTATGCAAAAATCGCGTAATTTTTTAAAATGAAAATTACAATAAAAAAATCAGAAACTCACAAGTTTCATATTTTTTAAATTTTTCTTAAAACCACATATCATAGGAATAAAACAAGCTATAAAACGTGAAAATCAGCAATAAATCTTGATTTTATTCACAATTTAAAGCAGGTACCTAAAAATGGAAAAATGTGTGTAATGCATTAAATGCAGTCACATTTACATCTGAGTTCCTCGTTGTGCCTTCATAGTGAACAGACGTAATAGCGGAATTTTTCTTATATACAAACTAAACAAAAAAAAAAGCATACAAAAAATATTCGTAGTACATATTAACTTTGATAAATAAGCATTTTTTTGCTTTGATAATATTTTTACATATAGAAATAACAAAAATAAAAAAAACCGTAAACAAAAAAACATACAAAATACCCTTGAGGAATACTCTTTATGAGTACCCCAGAGGAAAAAAATAGTGAAGTGAGTTCTAACGGCAGAAATGCCTATTTTACTGTGTTTTGATGCTCATAATGATAACAATAAAAATAAAAAATCTGATAATAGACTTTCTGTGATTTCTGAAGCTCTTAATAAAAATAAAAAATCTGATAATAGACTTTTTCTAACGGCAAAACCACAGTTTCGTCAGCGATCAACTTCGCTTTGTCCAATGCCAACTAGTGAATCGTTGACAATATTGCCTAGTACTTCTACATTTAACTCAGCGATATCATCCGCTTCGGGCTCGTGGTCAACAATTAAACAAGTTGTTACTGAAGACAACAGTAGTACAAACCAAAGGTACAAGTAGGAATGGACAGATATATAACCATTTTGAAGCGCGGGCGAAGCCCAAATTCTACTAAAATTGGATCCGCCCCAAAGATGTCTAGGGATAACAGCACATCTTCTATCAATCGTCAAAATCGTTTTTCATTATTGCAAGACAAAAACGACAAGCCCGCTGCATCATCGCAAAAGTCTGTTAAGCCACCACCTATTTATCTGAGAGAAAAAAATTCAAACGCGCTTCTAAAAAATCTACTGTCGACCATTGGTGAAAATACTTTTCACATCATTCCAATTAAACGAGGTAATATTAATGAAACTAAAATCCAAATATATGATGAAAAAGATTTCCGAAAAATTGTTAGTGAGTTTGAAAAAAATAAAACAAATTTTTATACATATCAACTTAAGAGTGCTAAAGGCCTACAAATAGTATTAAAGGGCATAGATTCATATGTTGAGCCTGAAGAAGTAAAATGTGCATTTATCGAACAAGGATTTAAGGTAAAAAATGTTACCAATATAATCAATAGAGAGAAGATTCCCCAGCCTCTATTTCGTGTTGAACTGGAGCCGAATGATATACAGTTAAAGAAAAATGAGACGCACCCAATTTATAGTCTAAAATACCTTTTACACCGAAAAATCACAGTTGAAGATCCACGTAAGCGTTCAGGTCCCGTACAGTGCCATAATTGCCAAGAATATGGCCACACAAAAACCTACTGCAAATTACCTACAGTTTGTGTTATCTGCGGTGAATTGCATGGTACTGCTAACTGTACCAAGCTAAAAGTACAAGCAGAAAAGAAATGCAGTAATTGTGGACGTAATCACACTGCTAACTACAGAGGATGCCCTGTATATTCTTTCGTTAAACAGGCTATGGGTCAAAAATCTAAATTAGCTCCAGTTCAATCAGCAAATGCTTACTCCGCCACTCTTCCTCAAACTAGCCAACTAGTTACTTCACGTGTATCGTATGCCGATGCTGCTAAGACTAGTTCTATTCCCACACAAAATGTTCCACCGACAAGTAATTCAACGAATGCAAACTCTAGCTTTAACTTTAGTCGTCTTGAAGCTACTATTGAGAATCTGGTGCTAACTATAAACAACTTTACAACAAATATGACTAGCATGATGCAAGAAATTCTGAGAATGCAGAATACTCTGCTTCAAGCATTAGTCAACAAACCATGAACACGTTAAAACTATGTTTCTGGAACGCAAACGGCATTCGCCAACATAAAAATGAACTTGAGCACTTCCTCACGGAAAAAAATATTGATATAATGATGGTCTCTGAGACTCACTTGACTTCGAGAAGCTGCTTTAAAATAAATGGTTACACTCTATATGATTCAAAGGACCCGAGAGGGAGAGCATGCGGGGATCAGCAATTCTAATTAAGTCAAGACTCAAGCACTATATCCTTGAGAACGTTAGTGAAGAATATATTCAAGCTACGAATATTTTCGTAGCTCCCAGATTTTCAGTTACCGAAGATCAGTATGAGAAGTTCTACAAATCGCTTGGATCTTGTTTCGTGGCAGCTGGTGACTACAATGCAAAACATACGTACTTTTTACTATTTGATATTTATTTTTAATGCCATTTTACGAATGCAGTATTTTCCACATAACTGGAAACTTGCCAAGATTAAAATGATTCCAAAGCCAGGCAAAGTCATATAGGCTGAGTCATATAGGCCTATAAGCTTACTTTCAACAATTTCAAAGCTTTTTGAAAAGCTGCTCATGACTAAATTGTCCACAATTTTAGCTGATACTGGGTGCATCCCGGACCATCAATTTGGCTTTAGAAGTCAGCATAGCACTATTGAGCAAACGCATAGATTGGTTCAAATTATAAGGAGGACTTTTGAAGAAAAGAAGTATTGTTCTGCCCTTTTTATTGATGTTTCTCAGGCATTTGACAAATTATGGCACAAAGGCCTAGTTTTAAAATTGAAGACATACCTACCAATAAATATACAAAAGCTTTTGGAAAGTTATATTCTTGATAGAAAGTTTACTGTTGTGGAAGGAGACTTCATGAGTGTACCCGAATCTATATCTTCTGGTGTGCCACAGGGTAGTATTCTGGGGCCAGTCTTGCATCTATATATACTTGTGATATGCCTGTGAGCAATAACATACACACTTCTACATTTGCCGATGATACAGCCTGTTTGAGTATTCACAAAAATCCTGATGAGGCATCCCGCAATCTCCAAGCACACATTACCCAGCTTGAAATATGGTTGAACTTATGGAGAATTAAAGTCAATGAACAAAAGTGTGTTCATATAACGTTTACCCTAAGAAAAGATACCTGTTCCCCCATTCGAATCAACAATCAAAATATTCCTCAACATTCACAAGTCAAATACCTTGGCATACACCTTGATCGAAGGCTTACATGGAAATATCATATTGACTCTAAGTTAACCCAAATGAAACTTAAATTGACTCAAATATATTGGTTAATTGGCAGAAATTCAACACTCAGCCTAGACTGCAAACTTTTGATATACAAGTCGCTTTTGAAGCCAATATGGTGCTATGGAATTCAGCTGTGGGGCACTGCTTCAGCTTCAAATGTCGAGAGAATCCAACGAAGGCAAAACAAAATTTTACGTTTGATAACATCTGCTCCATGGTACGTTAAAAATTCAAATATTCATCGTGATTTAAATATGCCACTAGTGAGTGAAGAAATTGCAAAATACGCAGGCAAATATTTAACTAAACTCGAGTCACATCCTAATCCGCTTGCCCGTAATATTTTGAGCTTTACTGGACACATCCGCTTAAAAAAAGAGGGACACAAGGGCTCTTATAACCAACACTCCAGATGGGACTGCTTAAAAATACTTCTTTTTGATTATCACTACTTATGTATTATTTATAACTATCACTAAGCTTATGTCCGATATTGGTCGGGCCTAATAATTATATTTAGATTTAAGATTTGATTACTTATTGTTAGTTCATTTTTGAAGATACAATAAATAAATATGTATATGAAAAAAAAAAAAATTACATCTGGCAGTGATGGGAAAGTTGGTACGATCGTACTTTTTTTTATACTGTTTGACATGAAAAAGTACCGTAGTACTCCCCTAAGAAATTTGATACTCTCACGGGCAACTTAGAAATGCAGTCAGAAGACTCGCACATGCATATATTTTGCCAAGAATTAAATTGTTTTTTCGACAAATAGAAAGAAGCTTTATTAGTAAAGATCTTTTAGAAAAGTGTAACCACAATTAAATATCAATATCAATATTTCATTCAATGATATTTTATGTGGCACAGAAGTTGATCTATTGAAACAACTGTTTTAAATCAGTTTAAATAAAATTTTAAAAAGTTTATATCAAGTTCTAAGGGCAAAAGTGGACTTTGACTATAAAATGTTAGTTTGGTTTAGTAAGTTTCCCCCTGAAAGTATTTTATCTGTTAAACCAATATCATTATACCACTTTTAATTAAAATGTTCCCAGGGAAAAGAAAAAAAAAAGAAAAGAAAAATAATTTGAAATATTAACAACCAATATAGAGCACTGGCTTATATAAAAACGCATTAGATGAATATATGTTTCCTGATATATCGAGAGTAGCTTACGGAATTTTATCCATGCCTCACTCCGCTGTAAATGTCGAAAGGATTTTCTTTTAGCAAAATTTCATGAAAACAAAATATAAATCAACAGCCATCGTATTCTGTAACTCGCTAAAGCTAAATCTAATTTTCGGCTACGAATGCAATTTTCAAACGGGTATTGATAAATCAGGTAATGGCTTAAAAATGTAATTCGCCGAAATTTTATTGCTTTATGTCATCGCCAAAAATTTTAAATTTTCTATTTGTTCAACATTTTAGCGGTCGAATTTAGCTTTAGCTTTAGCGAGCTATGGAATACGAAAGCAAGCTTTATGTTCCAACAGTATTAAGTCTAATCCAGGCTACACCTATTTGTATATTTGTACCTATGTGTTCCTTTTTTTTTGTAAATGAATTTCTTATAATTTTTTGTTAATAAAATTTAATTAAGAAATATTATAATTTTTGGTACTCTCGGGATCAAAAAAGTACTAAAAAAATTTGTTTTTGATACCGAAATGCAAATCTCATTTCCCATCACTGACATCTGGTAATGCTATTGAAAGGGCATTGCGGGCTGGTAACAGAATTTTAAATTGTGAATAAAATCAAGATTTATTGCTGGATTTTCACGTTTTATAGCTTGTTTTATTCCTAGGATATGTGGTTTTAAGAAAAATGTAAAAAATATGAAACTTTTGAGTTTCTGATTTTTTTATTGTAATTTTCATGTAAAAAAATTACGCGATTTTTGCATAAAAAAACTTTTTTCTTTTTTAAATTCTGAATAACTTCGAAACCATAAAAAATAGGTAAAACATGATTATTAATATTTTTTAACAAAATTTTGTGGCGCGTCTTTTAGTTTATTACTTATTAAAATCGAAATAGCGGTTTTCGAGTTATAGTAAAATATATTAGTATGGCCGACTAATTTAGGGGCCAAAATTAGCCACGCCCATAAAAAAAATCTCTACGTGATAGAGCAAAACTGACAGCAGATTTGAATTTAACGCATCGAAATCCATATAGTCCGCGTAATTTTATCTAAAGGACAGCCAAAAAATGTTATTTTGTTGTACAGTGTAATTAACTATGTACATCGACGGACGGATATCAAACCATAACTCATAAACCACATATTTTATTAATCTCCTTAAACTCTTAACCCTTTGACGACCAGGGGACATATGTGTCCCAAAAAGAAATATATGCGTTAAAAATAAACTAATACTAAAAGTATTGATATTTTCAGCTTAATGCAAAGTTAAATGATAGGTTTTTAAAATTTATAAAAAATTTGTGTGAAAAAAAATTTTACAATGTTTTTTTAAGAGCTAAAAAGCAAGTTTTGCACATACCGTAAACGGGATATTTAAACTGCTCTATATCATAGACGAAATTTTCTCTTTCTTTCAAATTAAAAAATTATGTTTAATTTAACAATATTCTACAAATTGAAATTCGGTTTTGAGATATTTCCAAGAAAAAACTAGATTTATTAAAAAAAAACGCAAAGGGACACGGGTGTCCCTGTGGTCGTCAATGGTAACTTTTCGTTTGATGAATTTGAATGTAATAGTCTTTTCACACTGACGACAAAATAAGTGTTCCCAACACAAATGTTGGAACATCTTGGAACATTTGTGTTGGCAACACTTATTTTGAAATAACTGCTAATAGTGGTGAGAGTTGGCATATTAAAAAAACTAAAATGGAACTTCTCCATTAAGTTTGTAAACTTTATCAGGTGACTGAGCAGTTGTATTCTATTTACTTACTTTACGCTGTGAGAAGTGGTCGTGTTTTCTAATTTGCTAAAAAAAAGTGATATTTGAGAGAAACATTTTTGTTCTTTGATTTTCTGATTCATTTTGGTAAGTTTGGTGAATGTGAATTCTATAGCACGTTGTAACAATATTTTTTTAGAAGAATGGCTTTCCAGCGTCGTAGATTTTTTAACCTGAATGAAGAAGAAATATTGCAATTTCTTACTGCGGAAAATAGCGAAGATGAAGACGATTTGTGTCTAGATGAAGAAGACCAGATTTTTCTTGAAGGTGATGTTGATGCAGGTGCAGCATTTTGTGAAATCGATGATAATGCGGTAGAGACTACTTGTTCCGTTATCTCAAGTCGTTGAGATAACGAAGTGCCTCGTATTCCAGAAAATTACAAGAAAAAAACGACAGAAAAAAGTGAACCAAATTTTAGATGGAGAAATTCATGCACTGCAAACGTATTCCCTAACAGTGACTATGAGTTTGGAAAAGTGAAAATCTGCGATGTTGGGGACCCCAACTGTAATCTATCACCATTTCATATATTTTTACTGACTACGAACTTTGATGTTTTGATAGAACTTATAGTTCATGAATCCTGTAGATATGCTGAACAAAATGGAAGAGTTTTTGATGTTACTGCTGACGAAATGAAAGCATTTCTTGGTATCAATCTGGTAATGACATATCACGTTTTACCATCCATTCGTGATTATTGGTCAACAGAATCTGATATGGGTGTACCCTTCATAAGTAATGTAATGACAAGAAAATGATTTGAAGTTATCCGTCAAAATTGGCACTTCACCAATAACGATGAAGAAGGAAACAGGAATGATCGGGCTTTTAAGATCAGACCTGTCATAAGTCATTTCAACAAAGCATTTCAAAATGCAATGAACAACACATGCAAACAGGCTGTCGATGAACACATTATCAAATTCAAAGGTCATAATGCTATGAAACAGTATATCAAGAACAAACCAATGAAATGGGGGTTTAAGATGTGGTGTAGATATGACTCTGCTTCCGGATATCTTTTTGAATTTGATCTATACACTGGAAGAAAAGAGTATGGAACTGAATATGGACTTGGGGAATCAGTCGTGCTTCAGTTGACAGAAAAACTCACAGGTTTGGGCTCCGAGGTCTACATTGATAACTTCTTCAACTCGCCTTTGTTACAATATGAGTTGAAAAAACGTCAAATAAAGTCCTGTCGAACAGTAAGAAGCAACCGAAAAAATGTTCCAAAAAATTTGCTTCTCGATAAGAATATGAAGCGAGGAGACATTTACACATCAAGCTTTGAGGGCATATCCTTTGTGAAGTGGATGGACAACAGAGCTGTAACTCTTCTCACAAATTTTCTTTCGCCAGTGAAAGCAGACACCGTCAGACGTCGCATAGCTGGTAGTGCTGAGAAAATCAACGTAAAATGCCCGAAAGCTATTATGAATTACAACAAAAATATGGGTAGAGTAGATTTAATGGATCAGCGCAAGTCCTTTTATGAACTAGACCGCAAATCGAAAATAAAATATTACCTCCGGTTATTTTTTGACTTACCTGATATAAGCGTAAACAATGCCTACGTTATTTACACCGAATGTAAAGCAACAAATCTTGTTGAAGGGACTCAACTTAACTCCCTTGATTTTAGACGATTGGTGGCCAGAAATTTAATCGCTGCCTATTCTTCCCGTCAGAGAGAATTTCCAATACTCCAGTCATCAAAAATCACTGTCAGCAAGAGTCCAGCTTCTTCGCACTCTATGCTCAAAGCCAACGTAAGAAAGAGATGTGTTCAATGCGCAAAAATTATTGTAGAAAATCGCACTAATAACTATTGTAATGAATGCAATGTGCATCTATGTTTTACTACTAACCGTAATTGTTTCGCAAAACATCATCAGGGGTGTTCTCCAAACCTCGCGTTTTGAAATCGTGCGATTTCCAAAATCGAAAGCAGTATTCTGCTGATCGGACGCCTTAGTGCATTCAAAAATAAGTTCGTATAAAATATATTAAACATGTAAAACACTAAAATCAATTAAAAAGCTGCAATAAGTCACCTTTTTAATTGAGCCCTTTCCTGGAAATTAGGCGATATCAAAACGTGCGATTCACAGAACACCCCTGCATAATTAACCATAATTTATCGCAAAATTAAACATAAATTTTTATTCAAAGCGTATTATTATAACTCAAAAATGTAACTTTTATTGAAAAACCTATATATAATAAAAGACATTTTGGCTCCCTTAAGGACCACAGGGACACATGTGTCCCATATCAAAACTCGTTTACGCAAAATTTTTTTTTCACATTTTTTAATGGTTTTACTTTAATTGGATTTTGACAAGCTTATTTCATATCAAAATGATAAAGGGAAAGTCCCCAGAAGCTTATGGTCTTGAAAGGGTTAAAACATAGAAATTGAAAAATCAAACTAAATAAAACCAACAACAAAAACATTTATAGATTTCCCACAAGCATACATTTCTTTCTAAAATAACCTCCATGGTCACCAGCTAAAAAGAAAAAAAAAACTTTTATGCACGATGTCAAAGCTTCTTCCTTTACTAGTGTAGTATCAGCGCCTGAGTCTACCAACAGTAGTAATTTTTCCTCTTTTGCCTCTCTACAAGGAAAGCTTGTATACGCATCGTTTATCTCACAACTTTCGTTGCTACTAACATTACTCTCCAGTCTCAGTTCATTTTTGTACTCTGAGTGGTTTATTTGATGTTCTGCGACGTTTCCGTCCTTAATTATCCTATTATTTATATCATTACATGTCATCATTGCCATATTATTCAGGGATTTTCTTACTAAATCTGTGCGTCTTGCACCAAATATTAATTCGGTGTTATCCTTGTCTTCCTGTTTCTGATTATTCTGCTCCTCTGTCAAGTGTATATTGTTACGGTCTAATTCATAAAAAATATTTTAGGTTTATTACAGGTTTATTTGACAAATTTCCCATAGAAATATGTCAAATAAGGGGTTAATAAACCTGAAATATTTTTTATGAATAAGGCCGTTAATATCTAAATTTATGATATTAAAAGCTTTATCTTCTTCATAGTTAGTTCTTACGGGATGTTGTGTTTTATATTCATTTTCTTCATTAGTAATTTCTCTATATTTTTCGGCATTCCGGTCCATTAATCTTGGCCGTGCCGATTCTCGTTTCCTGAATTATTGCTGTTGCAATTGTATCTGCTTCTGTTTACATCATTGTTGCCTCTATTGTTGCCATTTCTACTATTGCTTTTTATACTCTGCCTGTTTCTTGGGCAATTAGTAGAAATGTGACCCTGTTGATTGCATCTAAAACAGCGTCGCTCCTCATTGTTGTTATACCTAGTTTCACTTTTATTTTGAGTTTTCGAGCTTGTGAAATTTTGCCTATTTGTTCCATAGTCGGTAGGTTTCATGTTCCTTCTGAAATTGTATTCGTTATGCCCCTGTCGTCTGCTTTGATTATAGCACGTATTGTTTCCTTGGTTATAGCATTCGTCTATCATAGGGCTCCAGTATTTTGAGTTTTCTCGTGAATTACTGTTTGGCATTGAATGGTTACAGGTCTTCTGGTGCATGGATAGTGTAGTGTACCTCACTTACTGTAATACACTGTATCATAATATAATTGCATTGCAACACAGTTCATTGTAATAATTAACAAATCGCTTACTTTATTAAATTTAAATGACACACTTTTGTTTTCATTACAAAATTATTTTATTATAGATGGTCAGCAAAAGTAAAGACATAAAGAAACACAAAAATAATAAAATGTAAAATAGTATATAAGTAGAGTAAAACAGTCAATAAATCAGACTTTAATTTGTGAACATAAACTGGCAACAACTTGCCTTGTTTCAATTAAATTCTCAAAATATTTTGGCACCTCTTTTGAGCGCCTACTGATAAGCTGGTCTCCCTGACAGCTGTATAACCAAACAAGGGACTATAGGGCCATACTGAGATAGGGCCATACTGAGCACATCCTACAAATAACATTACATGGCGATCCTGCCGACCAAAAAGAACCCCGATTCTTCAATCAGCAAACATTGAAAACATTATTTTACATTTCTACACACATCCTGACTACAAATAACATTACATGGCGATCCTGCGGACAAAAACCTTGTGACAAAATAAAAGCTGTAACCACCATCCTGAGATCCTTCAACCAGGAAACTGTGACAGAGATCCTGCAACTACGATCCTGTGATCCTGCGACCACGATCCTGCGACAACTGCAACCACAATACTGCAACTACGATCCTAAGACCAAAAAACTACAATGAACTAATAGAAAGAAGAACAAGCAAATTGTATCGCAGCCCTAAAACACTTACATACTTTAAATAAAAAAAAATTTACCTAAAACTTGTGACTATAAGCGAATGATTTACAAGATGTCTTTAACAAATACAAAATACCTACAAAAACTTTGCAATATCTTTGCAACACAAAACAACATTATGTCTACAATAAATGCAGTTTCGCATTCGAAATAAGTTTTTGAAATTACCAACAAAATCACACTTTCTAAAGGCCAAACGGAAAAGTACTTCAGTAAAAACAGCACTCCAATTAAAAACGTTTATGTAGATGAAAACAAAAATTTTTTAACAATTTGTATTCAATTGCACACATGCTTAACTTTTCTTAACATTAGAATAAATTATTATTTTTTAAACAAAAACATTTTTAACGCTTATAAAAATGTAACTATGTATCATTAACTAAAAATATTAATATGCCAAAAAAAAATATATTCATATGTTTATCTTCAAATGTTAAATATATTAAATTTTAAACACATTCACTTTCACACTAACATACATAGTTAAAAACTATGAGATATTAAATTACAAAAACATAAACAATGACTCATTTAAAAATATTAAATACAACAAATGATGAAATAATTTTAAAAGGCATTAAACTCCAAACTGACCCACTTAAAAACTATGAAATATTAAATTACAATAATGTTAATAACCCCAAACGTTTTGAAGAAATACTAAATGACTTGCAAATAAATATTAATGACGACTATGCAAAAATAGAATTGTCAAACAAAGTGCATTTCACTCATGCATTATAGGAAAAGAATAATGAAAAATAATTTTACATTCAAAAATCATGACGTCAGACAAAACTACAGTGTACATAAAAAAAACTACAGACTACGACATACACGTAGAGAAATAATTAATAAACACGGACGACATAATAGAACCATCAATTAGCCTGTACAACACTCCACTCCTCTTGGTACCCAAGAAGAACATGGAAGAGTAACGAAATTGAGACTAGTAATAGATTTTAGGAATCTGAACAACAGAATTGTAAGCTTCGAATTTCCACTAAATAGATTTAGACTTTTCAAATGTATATAAAAAATAGATTTGGATATACTAAAACAGATGATACCGTAAGAAAACAATGAAAAAGAAAGAAAATTATTTAACTAGTAGGGCAATGAAAAATAAAACTAATGAGGCAAACATAAAAGAAAATAATGAGGCAACTAACAATAATTTAAATGAAAATAATGAGCGCGCAACAGAAAGGAATATGTAAAAATATGATTCTCAGAAGTCTGATCAACTTCAAATATGGGAATGCATATCCATTAATGACATCAAAAATATGAAGAAATTGAAATTTAACAAGCTTGAAAATATAAAAGAAAAAGATATATTTATTGAAAATAATATTGTTCACATAGGACGTAATGATAATTCATCGAAACCAGATTCGAATATGAAGAAGTTGCGTACCAAATATATGAATATAGGATGTAATGATAATTCATCGAAACCAGATTCGATTATGAAGAAGTTACATACCTAAAATATGAATAATGAAATTAATAAGCTAGCAAGATTCAGCGATAACTCAGCGAAACTAGATTCGATTCTGAGGAAACTGATATCTAAAATTAATAAAGAAAATATAAGAGAATTAGCGCAATGAAATAAGGATGAAATATTTAAAGTACAGGGTGTTTTTTTAGAGGTATAGAACTTCGAATTGAAATAAAACACAAGAAAATCGTTTTAATGTCCATCAATTTGGCTTTATTGGAAGGATAATTTTATGCCATTAATGTTTAAATATGATTTCGGGCATGTGGCCGCCGCGGCTGGCTCGAATAAAGCCAATTCTACAGGTCCAATTTTCAACCACTTTTTCGAGCATATGGGGCCGTATGTTGGCAATAACGCCACGAATGTTGGCTTCCAAGTCCCCTAACGTTTCTGGTTTGTTGGCGTAGACGAGCGACTTCACATATCCCCAAAGAAAATAATCCAATGGTGTCAAATCACACGATCTTGGTGGCCAATTGACAATTGCGATCAGCATCGAGATCAATCTCATTTTCGGCCCATACACCAAAATCACGACGCATTGCATGGTCTCGCGGCTTTATTTCTTGCACAAGCTGGATCTTGTAAGGTCGCAAGCCAAGATCTTTGCGCAAAATCTTCCATAAAGTTGATGGACAAAGCTCCAATTGCTGTGCACGGTGGCGAATCGATTCATTCGGGTCCTCTTCAACACTTTGCTCTACAGCGGTGCGCACTGTTCGACGTCTCTGCGGATGCGTATTATCACATAGAGTAAACGTAGTGCGAAAACGATCCATGGTTAACCGAATTAATTGCTCTGATGGACGATTATGTCGACCATAAAATGGACGGAGCTTGCGGTAAACTTCGCGAACTGAACCATTATTTTCGAAATAAATCTGCACGATTTGCAAGCGTTGTTCTTTTGTCAACCTGTTCATGATGAAATGGCAAACCAAACTAAATATTAATCACTTGACAGCTGACAAAATGGCCGCCAGTTAAAAAAGTGATGCCAACTTAAAGTTCTATACCTCAATAAAAAACACCAAAACACAACAAAAAAAAATTAAAAATAAATAAAAGAAGCATATGCCAAGATAAATATAAATAATAAACGTCCTCAACTAAAAATACTAATAAACAATGCCCCAAAAAAGATAACTGATGACATATTTCAATACAAACTAATGATCGAAAGCCACATGTAGATACAGACCATTCGTCATATGAATTATTATATGCAAAATTACCATCCAATGTTTTCCACAATTAGAAGAAATTTAATAATTATCATGACTACGTACAAGAACCACGACTCACGTTACAATTTACACTGAACATAATGAACTAACTATAAAAGCAAAAGAAAATTAATATTAAACAATTATTACTACAATAAATTAGATATTACTCCTATATCAAGACTTAGTATTAGTTAAGGTAGAAAATAGAAAAAAAAAGAAAAACAAAACAAACTCTACATAAATAGAATATAAAAGAATTTAATTTAACAATAAAACAAGTTCATAATAACAATTCAAAGCCATATAAACATATGTAAAGCTAAAAAAATAAAAATTTTAACATAATAAGAATATATTTAAATTTAAGAAAATTTTAACATACATAATTATTGATTTACAAAAAAAATTTTTTTTTTAATATTTCATGATTAATTATTTAAAAATTTATAATTAATGACACTATTTACATTGTAACTTAAAACAGATTTATAACTTACAATCAAAATGATAAAAACAAAAAAATTACTTGCATAATTTTTCTCTTAAGGGTGAGGGTGTAGTGTACCTCACTTACTGTAATACACTGTATCATAATATAATTGCATTGCAACACAGTTCATTGTAATAATTAACAAATCGCTTATAGTGTTTTCACACTGCAAGTTAAAACCTGGTTTTAACGTTAAAACCATAAACAGCTGATTTTGCATTCACACTGCCAGTTTGCTAAATTCAGGTTTTAACTCACAGACTGTCTAATAACTTTGCTCAAAATAAAATAAATCTCCTGCATTAATGCGTGTGTTTGTTGTTGTATTATTTTCTGCTTTTTATAACAATTATTTGACAAACTGTACAACTGTTTTTGTTTGTATGAAAAACTAAGAAACTTTACAATGCGCTCTAAAATGAAAATTATTTTATATTTTGTAAATTAATATTTTAAAATTATGGATCTAGTAATAAGAAATGAAGAAGTGCTTGGAAATAAAGTTATTGTATATAAAAAATGCACAAATAAATCGCAAAATACAACTTTTTTAATGGTGGATCGATATGTCATATCGTTTATTTTCACTTTCCAGAGGTCAATGAAAATTTTGTTGTTGTTTTCCTTCCAAGGAACTCTTATTTTTCCATAATTTTTTATTTATTGTTGCTGCTGCATCCATTTTTAAGTTGAAAATCTTTCAAGCGACATCTCTTGTTATTCACTGGCATCAAAGTATATTTATATAAAGTATATGCAGGTCTACAACAACTAAGAAAATACAAAAACAACATGCGCTTTGTTTGTGCAAAAATAATGGACGAATGCCAAAAACAGATGATTACAACCAGACCTGGGCAACTTGCATTACTTTTCATAAACACTGATTGAAAAACAAAAATTTTTGTGAAAATTTAAATTGTACTAAAATAAAATCTCTTAAAAGTAATGGATTAATATTGCATTATCAGCTAATCGTATGGCGTAAAATTCACTTATTTTGTATTGCCACTAAGCACATCATGAAGTAATGCAATATCACATATTGTACATAGTAAAATTATGTAAAACGTAATCATATTTTTATCAGAAAGCACAAATAAAAAATACAGTAAAGGAACATTGAAGGCACCTGTATAAGTACGTGCAAAAATAATGAAAGACCAGAACTTAAGTTTTCGTTTATTTTATTGTAAAGTTATATCTTAAAAATTGGTGATTTTATAAACGGAATATACTACCGCTTGGAACAATTTAATCAAGTTTTGTCTTTCTCTTGAAAAACTATAAAAATGTTAGTGATATGATTTTTGCCTTAAGTGGCGATAAGTACATAGAAAAAAGCTTACATACCCAGCAAAAAATTTCAAAAAAGGTAATCGGGTTTGGAATTAAGCATTTTTGGTGGAAGCTGTTTGTTCATACTTTCACAAAAAGAAAAACAAAAAAAAAACCACTGACCTATATTTTAAACTTCACTTCTCCTGTAGTTCATTGCACCTCACAATTAAACAAACTTATCATTATTTTAAACCGTTCATTGCACTTCAAAATTAAACAAAAGAAATAAGACACTGTTTATAATTACTCTGCATAAGAATATCAAAATTGGGTCATAAATAATTGCAAACTTGCAATCATGCATAAATGGTTGTTTTTTGTACAATGAACTTGTACTTAAGCAATACGCTTAATAAAGCAAAATTTTATGACCTCAATTTTATTAAGCAATACAATTAATAGTAGAAAATTTTAATGACATATCAATAAGTTAGTATATAAGAAAGAAAGTTAAATAAAACATTTGTTCAATTACATTTTTGCAAAGAAACAAAGTTGTTTTACCAAAAGTGAGTTAACCATCTCCACGCAACCAAGTTTCAAGTGCTTGAGTTGCATCAATAAATCTTCCTGGTGAATCGCCTTGAAGATAACCCAAACAGGTTAAACAAAATAGTTTAACCTTATTCATTTATTGAATTAAACATTGGTGACCCCGACGTGATCTGACACAGGATCAATATTCGTCTTTGAAGTTTCCTACACTGAAATCACTCCTCTCAGGCAGCTAGGATTAACATACATCGTAAACTTCCTACACTGGAACATTCTCTTCAGGCAGCTAGGATCAATATTTATCAACAAATTTCTACACTGGAGCATTTCCCTTCAGGCAGCTAGAAGACTCAACAACCAATCGCCGACAAACCCTCACCGTCCAAAATGAAATCATCTACAGGAGAGGCAGTTCAACAACCAATCGCCGACAAACCCACACCAATAATCAAACCCGCTGGTGAGGTAGGATGTAAGACATCTGCAACTATCGCTTTAATAAGAAGGCAAGGTGTAATGATGGGGTCTCTAGAGCGATTGCTCACAATGGATCCGACAGCCGAGAATATGAAGCTGAAAGAAAAATTATGGGACCGAATCCAGAACCTACATTTCACCATATGGGAAACCAGTCATGATCCGGTTCAAGAAGGATACAACATGACTGCATACACTACCTTAGAAGCAAGGATATTTGAAAATTTTAAGAAGGCTTCCCAAGTGGCTCCCGATCCACCGACTCCATATGATCAGCCTATTGGAGTACCACTGCCTAAGATAACAATTCCTAGGTTTGACGGCGACTACCTCAAATGGAGGACCTTCTATGACTTATTTCTGCAACTTGTAGGCAATCAGCGGATTCCTGCGGTCCAAAAAATGTGGTACCTGAAGGCTAATGTAGCAGGAGAAGCTGAAAGGCTCATAAGTCACCTTTCAGCGACTGCAGAAAATTATGAGACAGCCTGGGAAATGCTAAAAGATCGATACGACAATAGACGAATTTTGGTCGCATCATTAATACAGCAGCTGATCGAACAACCTGCAGTTGGACCAACAATTGGGTCAATCAAGCAACTGCATGACACAACTCAGGAATGTCTGCATGCATTGCAAAATCTTGGAGTCGACACTACATCCTGGGACCCCATGCTATTGCACCTCCTCGTAAAGAAACTGGATCGAAACACTCATAACCAATATGAAAGATCAATCACAAATCCAAAACAGCTACAGAAAATCAAACACTTCCTAGCTTTTCTGGAAACTCGATTTCAATCAATGGAGGCAATGGGCCAAAAAGAAAGGCCATCTTCGAAGGTATGTGCAACAGCTGCACCATCTAAATCAATTGAGCCTTCGTGCGTGCTTTGTAAAATAGGTCCTCACCAGCTATATCGTTGCCAACGATTTCAACAACTCAAGCCATACGAGCGCTTAAATTTCATCCAAAAACAAAAGTTATGTGTAAATTGCCTGAAATCTGGTCATTCTTCAAAACAATGTACCTCAAGGGGTTGCACAAAATGCAATAAGAAACATAACTCGCTATTGCATCTAGAAAACAAGAACTACCCATCAAAACAATTAAATGAAGAAAAACCACAGGCAGCATCATCCTCTGCAACAACCATTGTAGAAGCTACGACTTATCCTGCTACACCAGGGTGCTCAACCAAATCAAAAGCTACTTCTTTAACCACAGCAAGTCAACATTTGTCATCAGCTGTGATCCTTGGCACTGCAGTAGTTAAACTCAAAACTGATTCATCAGAAATTGAATGCCGCGCATTACTTGACTCAGGATCCCAGGTAAACTGTATCACTGAGCGTCTAGTCAAACGACTTGGTATCCCAATGCAGCCGTCATCAGCAAACATTAGTGGAATAGGCAGCACCACCACTAAAACACAGCATCGAGTTAACATAGCACTGCATTCTAGAATTAATGGATTTACAACACAACTCGAAGCATTTGTCCTTCCGCGTATTATTTCTCCCCAGCCGGCACAATTCATTAACATAAATGACTGGCCATTACCCAAAAACTTGGTACTAGCTGATCCACATTTCAACCGACCGGACAAAATCGACATTTTATTGGGCGCTGAACACTTTCTTCAATTACTTTCAGTTGGACAAATCGAATTATCTCCACAACTACCAACCCTCCAGAATACTGTGCTTGGATGGATAGTTTCTGGAAAAATAGAAATAAAAAATCCTACACAGCTTATATGCGGAGTATCCACAACTAATGACAGCCTTGAAGCTTCCATTGCAAGACTGTGGGAACTGGATGAACTTAAGTCAACTGAAAGGGCGCTGTCACTAGCAGAAAGAAAATGTGAAGAGTTGTTTGTACATCATACAACGCGGAACAATGAAAATCGTTTTGTTGTAAAGATCCCGTTCCACCAAGATCCTGAAATCCTCGGTGACTCTTACAAAATCGCTCTAAATCGTTTCTTGTCGTTAGAACATCGACTGCAGAAAAATCCCGAATTGAGGAGTCAATATCAAAAATTCATGGATGAATACGAAAATATGAAACACATGACGAAGATATCATCAACTTCTATTCGCTAACCAAACTATTTTATCCCACATCATTGCGTTCTAAAACCGAACAGCTCCACAACCAAATTGAGGGTAGTATTCGATGCTTCAGCCAAAACAACATCAGGGCACTCTTTAAATGATTTGATGTATACAGGACCAATAGTACAGAGTGAACTATTTTCAATTTTATTAAGGTTTCGACTTCCCAAATTCGTATTCTCCACAGATGTAGAAAAGATGTATCGGCAAGTCTTGGTGTCTACTGAGGACCGCCGTTTTCAAATGATAATTTGGCGGACAGATGTTTCAGAACCACTCTCATACTATCAACTGAACACTGTAACCTATGGAACAAGAGCAGCTCCCTATTTGGCAACTAAATGCCTACAAGAATTGGCAAAGGAAAATGCCAGACAGTATCCTCTGGCATCACAGTTTCTAAAAGAAAACTTCTATGTAGATGATGGACTAGGCGGAAGCGATAACTTATACACCGCAATTCAGGTGCAAGAACAACTTCAGCAGATCATGAAGCAAAGTGGCTTCAATTTGCGAAAATGGTGTGCCAATCACCCCCAACTGCTCAAAAATGTTCCAAAAGATGATCTGGAACTGAATTTGGACTTCGAGAGCAGCAAATCAGATTCCATCAGTACATTAGGACTTACGTGGCTGCCGAAAGAAGATCAACTAAGCATAAAGGTGAATATTATTGATAATAAAAGAGTAACTAAACGGACTGTGACATCGGATCTCGCACGAATTTTCGATCCATTGGGTCTTCTGTCTCCTATCACTGTTACTGCAAAAATATTCATACAAGAGTTGTGGAAGCTAAAACTCGATTGGGACCAAGCTCTACCCGAATCCATGCATACCAAGTGGATTACTTTCCGCGCAGACCTGAATGAACTGAAAACGCAAAAAATATCAAGACACATTTTCAAAGGTGGAATCACAGAATCTGTACAATTGCACATATTTACAGATGCATCAGAAAAGGCTTACGGTGCAGTGGCTTATCTTCGATCTACCATGAAACATGGAACAGTCATGTCACAAATCCTTTGTGCGAAGTCCCGAGTAGCCCCAATCAAAGCTCAATCCATTCCACGATTGGAGCTATGCGCAGCTGTACTTGGAGCACAACTAGCTACAAGAATAATAGCTGATCTTCAGTTTACAAGCCAAGTTTGGTTGTGGACTGATTCGGAAATTGTGCTGTCTTGGATAAACTCATCAGCGTCTCTCAACACGTTTGTTGCCAATCGAATTTCAACCATCCTAGAAAATACTAGACCAGAACAATGGCGGCACGTCAGCACAAAATGTAATCCCGCAGACATCTTATCTCGAGGACTTGCACCCAGGCACCTGAAAGATTGCTCTTTATGGTTCTATGGTCCCATATTTTTACACGGCCAAGAAACAAGCTGGCCACCTAAATTCAGGCCGAACCTTGCCCACCCAACAAATTTAGAGAGAAAGGAAAGGCAAGCATTAGTGATGACTTCAACAGAACCCGATTTCATCTATAAAATAAATCATAAGAATTCATTCTGGCGTCTTCAACACATTGTTGGATACATTTTACGATTTGTAACCAATACCAAACGGAATGGGTCTAGACAACATCAAAAATCCCTATCTACAAAGGAACTACAAAATGCACTAATGTTGATCATCAAGCAAATACAGGCATCAGATTTCAAAGAAGAAATTCAACAGCTTGCTAAATACAAAGTGTTGCGAGGAACCAGCAATTTGTCGAACCTTTCACCATTTTTGGACGGTGAGGGTTTGATACGTGTGGGAGGTCGACTGGAAGCCTCATCATTGGAATACGATTCCAAACATCAGCTGCTTCTTCCTTACAATGATCCAATCGCTAAGCTTATATTTGAAATGATACATAAGGACAACAAGCATTGTGGTGCACAAACCCTCTTAGGAATAGTGAGACAACGATTTTGGCCAATAAAAGGTAAGATTATGGCAAGAGCAGCGATTCATCGCTGCACAATATGCAGTAAAGCTAAGCCCGCCCTATTTCACCAAATTATGGGCAATCTGCCCTCCACACGGGTAACACCAGCTAGGCCGTTCATTAATTCTGGAGTAGACTACTGTGGTCCAATGACAGTTCACTACAAGGTGAGAGGAAAACGACCACACAAGGCGTATATTGCCATATTTTGTTGCTTCTCTACGAAGGCAGTTCATTTAGAGCTGGTAAGCGATCTAACCACTGACGCATTTATAGGAGCCATCAAACGGTTTGTTGGCCGACGAGGACATTGCCAAAACCTATATTGCGATAATGCAACGAACTTTGTAGGCGCAAAAAATAAATTGTCTGAACTAATACCCGCAATTTTTACAAGCGAAGCAAAAGAAGCAATAGAAAATGCATGCAGCAAAAAGAATATACAATTCAGGTTCATACCACCTCGAGCACCTCATTTTGGAGGCCTTTGGGAGGCGGCAGTAAAATCTGCAAAACACCTTTTAATCAGGAGCTTAGCTAGTGCTTCCTTAACTTACGAAGAACTAGAAACACTGATTATCGAAATAGAAGCGATTCTCAACTCCAGACCTATTTCACCCATGTCAAACGACCCCAATGACTTCGGTGCGTTAACTCCAGGACATTTCCTGATTGGGGAACCGCTAACGGCACAAGTAGATGCACAGGCCACATCAACGAAAACAAACTTGGCGACTCGGTGGAAACTAGTGTCCAGTCTCAAACACAACTTCTGGGAAAGGTGGTCACGAGACTATCTGAACGAATTGCAATATCGCAACAAATGGAAGGAGCAATCGAAATCTCTAAAACCCGGAACCATCGTCATTCTTAAGGAAGATAATTGCCCCGTAATGAAATGGCCTTTAGGACGTGTGATTAAAATCTATAAGGGGGAGGACAACATAGTTAGAGTGGCAGACGTCAAAACCGCTTCAGGAGTCCTTAAAAGAGCGGTCCATTACCTGGCACCACTCCCTAAGGCCAGTCTAGAAGATGACAACAAACCGAATGATAAATTCAATGAAATCGACAACAAAGATGAAATCACTGAGCCTAAGAGCAAACGTCCAAAATTACTCGGAAATAATTTAGGCGTCACACTGTTGACACTAATGCTCATATTCCCAATTATTTTCGGAGCACCAATTGAGAATGATCGCTTCGGTTCCAAGTTGGGCATTCATTTCGAAGAAGTAGGCTCAACGTATATATCTGCAAGTCAGTGGAATCTGGTCGTTTACTATGACTTATCGGCGTACTGGGCTGACACAGCGTTTTTAGGAAATGGAACGAGCTCCTTGAGCCGACTGTGTGCGAAGATGGAATACAATGCATCGTGTTATAGTACAATAGAACATCTTCGACATGTTGAAGCGGATTTGAGACTTGATAATAAATTACTATACAAACCACGTCAAAAACGAGGTGCTATAGACTTCGTCGGAAATGTTGCTCATTCATTGTTTGGGATACTAGACTCTGAATATGCAGAAAAAATGTCAACAACAATAACTCAACTACAAGAAAACGATTCATATATGCTTCGCCTCATAAAAGACCACACCTCCGTTATTAATTCAACCATGAACATTGTCAAAGAAAGTCTAACAGACACTAAATTTAAATTTGACCATCTTCTGTTAAAAATAAATGAAATCGCGAAAACTGAAGAGACACTAGCAGAGGAAATAACACAACTTAAGCTTGCACACATGTTCAGTATGGGTGTAACAAAACTCTCATTCATTGCAAACTATCTCCAACGAATGCAAACTTGCATTCTGAACGCGTTGACCGACACTCATCATGGGAAAATTAATCCATTGCTGTTGACTCCAATTCAATTGGAAATTGAAATACAAAAAGTTCGAGCACATATGCCACAGTCATTAGAGTTACCAGTCCCTGAAGATGACTTGCTCGAATTTTACAAACTTATGAAAATAAAAGGCGGTCTCACTCAAGATCATGTAGTGTTCAGCATAACTTTACCCTTAATAGACCATGAAAAGTTTAAGCTTTACAACTTAATTCCCGTTCCGACCCCCATAAACAACACTATGCTAGTCATAGACACATGCAGTCCGACAATAGCAATAAACTCATTTCAACGGCACTACTTTCCATTATCATCAACACAACTGAAAGGCTGTGACGTAATTGGCAACGAGGTATTTATATGCTACGATGTACAACTCCAATATAACTTTGGTGCAGAAATGTGCTCTTGCGAAATCAACTTATTCAACAATATCACCGTACCACATTGCATTTTGAGAAAGCTTCCAACTAATGTAACCTGGACACCTCTAACTCATAAAAACAAATGGATATATTCATCACGAGCCTCCACACATGCCACAGCGGTTTGTGGAAAAGAAATTATACCAATAAGTCTACTAGAGTCCGGCTTGTTAACTATCAATCCAGACTGTATCCTTAAACATGATTTCATCCAAATGTCCGGCCAGCAATCAATCATAACTAAAACTGTCTCATCTTACACGAGCCTTGGCAACATATCAGAACTAGCATATCAACCCCTGTCGCACATCAACCATATCAACAAAACCAACCAGTCATTTGTGCCAGACGAAATAGCAGTACATCTCATCAAATTAACATCTTTACAACAGAAATTAGAGGCTATGAACAGTTCACATTTCCAAATTCATCATCCATCAAACCATGAGAGAACTGTCTCATATGTAGCACTAATCATCAGCGTAGTGGCGATCATATGGATCATAGTAAGAGCTATAAAACGCAAGAAATCAAACATCGCTCAAATCACAGAAAGATCACAATCATCTGGGTGTAACCCACAACCAGCAACAACACCTTCACCAGCTCCACGACAGAAGTTCAGCGTACATGTTTGAAAACATAATAATAAATTTAATAGTTTTATTACATATTTTTTATATTTTACTTAGTTTTGCATAACTATAAAGTCATTGCCTTTATCGTAACCAAATTGTAAAAACAAATAATAGTTAATTTTTATTCAACTGTAAATCTAAATAGTAAGCACTTTATTAATGACATAATTGTAGTTAATTGTTGAGCATAGCCTCAACGGGGGGGTGCATGTTCATACTTTCACAAAAAGAAAAACAAAAAAAAACCACTGACCTATATTTTAAACTTCACTTCTCCTGTAGTTCATTGCACCTCACAATTAAACAAACTTATCATTATTTTAAACCGTTCATTGCACTTCAAAATTAAACAAAAGAAATAAGACACTGTTTATAATTACTCTGCATAAGAATATCAAAACTGGGTCATAAATAATTGCAAACTTGCAATCATGCATAAATGGTTGTTTTTTGTACAATGAACTTGTACTTAAGCAATACGCTTAATAAAGCAAAATTTTATGACATCAATTTTACTAAGCAATACAATTAATAGCAGAAAATTTTAATGACATATCAATAAGTTAGTATATAAGAAAGAAAGTTAAATAAAACATTTGTTCAATTACATTTTTGCAAAGAAACAAAGTTGTTTTACCAAAAGTGAGTTAACCATCTCCACGCAACCAAGTTTCAAGTGCTTGAGTTGCATCAATAAATCTTCCTGGTGAATCGCCTTGAAGATAACCCAAACAGGTTAAACAAAATAGTTTAACCTTATTCATTTATTGAATTAAACACTGTTCCTTACTGGATTACCAACTTAATGATTTTAACAAGGCGTGAGACTAAAATAATCGATTCTTGGGAAGTACTTACTTTTTTTATTTGGCAACTTGTCCACGTAATCTATTTAATCTAAAAAAATTATTTTCCTCATTTAGCAACTTGTATATAATTTTTTTAAATTTTAGCTAATGTGTTTTGTAAGCGAGTAATGAAATTTGGTAATCAGAAAAGTAAGTCATTATATGGCAAGTAGTTCTGTTGGTAATGTGTAATTTTTTGCTGGGTAGTTATGTATGTACACATTTGCGTTCTATTTTTCGCCATGTGATTTGGTGCTAGCACAATATTAATGTATTACTTTGAAGAGATTTTAGTTTAATGCCAAAAAATTGCACTATAATTATCAAAGTTAGTTCTAATATAATAAATTCGCATATGTATTGATTTCGTTTAGTGTGAGAAAATAGTCAATGATTTTTTGCTTATTTAATGCAAGTCCCAGATCTGCATACAACAAAAAGGAAATGTATGGATATACAAAACCAAAGTAAATTTATTAAATGATAAGCCTTTATTACGTGAACTAAGTATAATAAAAGCTACATATTTATTCTAATAATTAAATATAATTATTGTTAAATGTTTTGTAACACCTTTTTTAAGTAAAAATTTATTTCAACTTTTTCACTACACACAATTGTGTATAACAAAGCAAAGCAAAACAAAATGGCCTACGAAAATTGTAAACAACTTTTGACATTCATGCATTCACACTATACGAGAAAAAAATTAATCACCTGAGAACTTGCATATACTTTATATAAATTTACTTTGCACTGGCATAAACATTATCAGCTGCTACCGGTCATTTTAACTTGGCAGCACTGAATTTACCAAAGCGAAAACAGGGTTTCATTTCATAAAACCAAAATAAAACCAATTCAGAAATGGTTTTAAGTTGAATTTAACAAAAACAATTTGTATGGTAAAACCAGGTTTTAGCAGTTGGTTTTGACATTAAAACCAACTTTTATTAAAACCAAGTCAGTGTGAAAACACTATAACTTTATTAACTTTAAATGACACACTTTTGTTTTCATTACAAAATTATTTTATTATAGATGGTCAGCAAAAGTAAAGACATAAAGAAACACAAAAATAATAAAATGTAAAATAGTATATAAGTAGAGTAAAACATTCAATAAATCAGACTCTGATTTGTGAACATAAACTGGCAACAACTTGCCTTGTTTCAATTAAATTCTCAAAATCTTTTGGCACCTCTTTTGAGCGCCTACTGATAAGCTGGTCTCCCTGACAGCTGTATAAACAAAACAAGGGACTATAGGGCCATACTGAGATAGGGCCATACTGAGCACATCCTACAAATACCTTTACAATAGTTGTCGGACTTCTTTTATCAACTGCTGGACCGTATCATATAAACGTTTTTCTCGGTATGCATTGTCATGATATTTGAAGGTTTCTTATTACACCCGAAGAGATTTTGAGCCTCCTTAGTGATTTTCAGTAGGGCAGATAGCTTCTCGTTTTCGTATCCTCTTATGTAACTTCTTACTGCGGATTGGTTGCAATGATCTATCATAGATTTTCGATGGGAAACTTCTTGCCATTGTGCTGCAATTAGTTCTGTGGCATCTGTAAGTAGTCCTTCTAGTCTCTCTACAAATTCATATGCTGTCTTCGTTGAACCTTGCTTACTACTAAAAATTAGTTCTTGCAATTCTGTTAGAGTTTTGCCTTTTACAAATTTTTCTCTAATAGCCTGACATAAAACTTCTATTGTTGTGAACTCTTTATTGTGCAAATATGAGTAAGCATTTCCAAATAATCTAGTTTTGATGCATTTGATTATATCGACCACATTAGCTGGTTCTTCTAGTTTATCCGTTGCTATCATACATCCTTCAATAAACTTCTTGGCTTCCCTTGCCAGTTCTGGCCCATCAGTTCCGTAGAAAATTGGTACCACATGGGATATGGTTTTCAAGAAGTCGGTAAAAGTTGTATGTTGTTACTACTTGTTGTGGTGTTGATTGTAATCACTTTCCTCGTCTCTCCTTGTAAGTTTCGTATGTATCATTGACTTCAGCGTTTCGATCTGTTGAGTTTTTTCCTCTATCACCTTTCTATTTTCGATGACTTGCTGCAACTGATCAGGAGTCAAGTTAGTGTTAACGCGCTGCGCGAAGTCTTTAAATGCTTGTGTCTTCTGTTCGCTGTTTTGAATCTGTTGTTCAGCTTCTTCAATGTTTTTTCTTAAGCTTTCGTTCTGCTGCTTCAAGATCCGGTTAACGTGTAAATATTCTTCTATTTCCTTAGATATAGCTGGACTTTGTTGATGTTCATGTAGCACTTGCAGTTCTTCCAATAAAATATCTATCTTTTCAAATTCGGTTATGTTTCCCTGGCTCCTCACTTTATGCTTTACTAACTCTATATACTTTTTGGTATTGTTAAGGTACTTTATGAGATTCCACACTCTCTCAGAAATTTCCCTGGTCTCCTGTCTTTTGTAATTTTTTTTTCAAATCCTCCATATAGCTCAAATTTCCTAAATCCACTTTTATTTTCAATGTTCACTTTCACAAACAAACTTTCCTTCTATTTAAATACTGCTAATCATTTTGAATTTTTCACTATATGTTTATCTAGTTTAATTTATTAATTCAACGCTTATATAAATATTTTTACCATTTGTGTTGGTCTCATTTGTATCGAGCAAATGTTTGATCGTCGTTGAGTTTACCACCAAAGTCTGTGCAACTTAAGGCAGCTAAAATAGCTCATTAAAACCTTGCGTTGTGTAGTAAATGTTGGTATACAGAACAACGTATCCTTTTAACAATTTAATTCAGTATATTAAAATTAAATTGAGCTAAAATAGCTTTCCAATATCAATATACTTCCTTCAAAAAACTAAAGCAACATTTTCTCTATGCACACACGCACACACAATCTAAAATCATAACCCCCCTTCTCGACTAGCAATAAATATGTTGGCAATATAGCAATAACGCCGGCAGAATAACAGAGCAATATTGATGATTGCTTTACTTATGTTAAGGCTATGGGAAATTGTAGCTCACAATATGGTAAAACTCAACAGGAAAGGTGCAGAACAAAAACATAATTCACTTGTAAACATCTGCTTAATCGAACGAATTTTTATGTTTATAAATTTATAACAATACAAATTATTTTACTACACACGTTTTTAAGAGACTATTTTCCTATTTTATTATACATTCATATGTATATTTTCCCAATTTCACTAATATTATATAAATGTCAAATGTAATACAGAAAAGTCGAACATAAATTAACACCGAGTTTGACGTTTCACGCTTGCAATAATTGTTAACGAAAATGCGTTGACAATTATTGCAACATACACTTAGTCGCAAAACTCTACATACGACTTAATATTTTAAGAAAATTGTACTTTTTAAAGGAAAATCATTAATTTTGTCAACTTTTTTTATTTTAAAGTAGAAGTAATTTAAATTAAATAAAAATAGCACATTTGGTTTCAGTAAACAATATTAAACAAGCAAAAAACAATAAAATTCAATATTTTATCCGATTGCAAAAGTGTACATACGATGTATTGTTGAGTATATTGTGTAAATTTTTTTTTAAATTTTAAAAGTTTGTGTGTCCGCTTTTTGATCAAAAGCTTCTTTAAGCCTTTTAGGTATCGAAGAAACCAGATCTTTAGTTGTTTTCGCCGATACATTTTCCCATTTTTCCTTTAAAATTGTAATTATTTGAAATAAGAGAGTATGGCCGCTATTTTGACGCCTCTACTTCAAGAAAGCCCATAAATAATCGATCAGATTTAAATCTGGGGACTGTGGAAGATGTGGAAGCTTCGGTTTTACTTTATAAAGAAGCCATTCCTTAACCAGCCTTAAGTTATTCTTGGGGTCATTATCATGCATAAATATATATTTATCTTTAAGGTGCAATTTGTTCACATTCTGTAAAAAATATATTTTTAAATATCTAGATTACCATGACGATCCATAATTCCATCCAAAAATTTTAATTCTCCAACCCCATAAGCACTTATGCACTCCCACACCATTACGGAGTCCCAACCATGTTTGACAGCACTGCATACGTTTTATTATCCAAGTCAATATTACATTTTATCCATGTTTTTTGGTCGTCCGTCGTTTCGAAATAGGTTGAATTTACGCTCATCCGTAAAAATAACTCTTTCCCAAAACTTAGATTTTTTAAGATGGACGTGTTTGTACTCCAGATCATATGTATATCGTCTAGTTTTGTTTATGGGACTTATGTATGGCCTTTTTCTGGCTATATACGTCTATAACCCAACTTTCTTTAAGCAATGGCTAATTATACTAGCATCTACAATAATTTCATAATTATTTTTAAAGTCCTCTTTCAGTTTTGTGCTACTTCCGTTTGTATTTTTCACAATTTCTCTCACAATTTTGCGCCTTAGTCTTTCTTCAAACCTTGCTATTCGTCCCAATCGTGGAAAACTTTGATTCTTTTGTAGTTTTAATGATAGTTAGGATTGTAAATTTACAAGAATTTAAGGTTTGTCCGGTTTTTCTCATTTAATTCCCTTCATTTGAAAGATTGATGACGAATTTTCGAAGGTTGGTTGATATTTCCTTATTTTTCCCCAATTTTTCCAACTAACGCTAATAATCAAAACAAAATTTAAACAAAATCTGACACATATTATTAACACAAGACTAAATGGGCACAAAATTATAAAATAAAACGTGCTACTATATCTGTAGTTAATACAATTCAAACGCGTATGTACACTTTTGCGACGTTGGCTAAGTGTCATTTTTCAGCAATTTTTACTTTACCAAAAAAATAACAGTGATTTTTTATGTTTTTTATATCGAAGTTATAAAGTGGGTCCAATATAATACTCAAGATACAATATTTTCAAAAATTAAACATTAAATAAAAATTAGGAATAAAAGATATGAAATACCTAAAATCGTATGTAGAGTTTTGCGACTAAGTGTATATTGCAAGTTCCTGCAATGAGCTGTCTCCACTAGGAATAATATAATTTTGACAACTGCTGCAATATATGTCGACATTTTTATTGCTAGTCGAGACGTAGGGTAAACCTACTGCAACCGCTTAACAACCGAAAAATCTACGTACAAACAAGCCCTGCATGGCTACATAATTAACTATGCACAGCAACGGACGGACATCAAACCATAAAATTAAAACAAAAACACATCGACGGACCAACATCAAACTATCCTTATGTATGTACAAAAAAAGGGTTATGGAAACCCTCGTCACTTCACAACATTGACACTAATTACCATATGAAAATTTTAGCCCATAAATTACAAAATTTCGATTTTAATTTCCCAAATTTGACAATTTTAATGGTCATAGAACCGGCAGTAGCTTACTACTGACGCCAGCTTTCATAACTTTGGGCACGTTCGTAAAATCATTTATAATGCACGTCTGCAGCATCACGAACATCTAATAGTGTTTTCACACTGAATTGGTTTTAATAAAAGTTGGTTTTAATGTTAAAACCAACTGTTAAAACCTGGTTTTACCATACAAATTGTTTTTGTTTAATCCAACTTAAAACCATTTCTGAATTGGTTTTATTTTGGTTTTATGAAATGAAACCCTGTTTTCGCTGTTGTAAATTCAGTGCTGCCAAGTTAAAATGACCGGTAGCAGCTGATAATGTCTATGCCAGTGAATAACAAGAGATGTCGCTGGCAAGATTTTCAACTTAAAAATGGATGCAGCAGCAACAATAAGTTAAAAATTATAGAAAAATAAGAGTTTTTTTGGAAGAAAAACAACAAAAATATTTTCATTGACCTCTGGAAAGTGAAAATAAACGACATGACAAATCGATCCACGGATGAAAAAGTTGTATTTTGTGATTTATTTGTGCATTTTTTATATAAAATAACTTGATTTCCAAGCACTTCTTCACTTTGTATTACTAGTTCCATATTTTTAAAATATTAATTTAGAAAATATAAAATAATTTCCATTTTAGAGCGCATTGTAAAGTTTCTTAGTTTTTCATACAAACAAAAACAGTTGTACAGTTTGTCAAATAAGTGTTATAAAAAGCAGAAAAAAATACAACAACAAACACACGCATTTCTGCAGGAGATCTTTTTTATTTTGAGCAAAGTTATCAGACAGTCTGTGAGTTAAAACCTGAATTTAACAAACTTGCAGTGTGAATGCAAAATCAGCTGTTTATGGTTTTAACGTTAAAACCAGGTTTTAACTTGCAGTGTGAAAACACTATAACGTTCAAAAATGCATAACTTGGCAGCACTTTTTAGAGTCAAACGTTTTTTAATCGGCATACCTGCCGCAAATCTGTGCAAATGGCGCAGTCAATTATTTTAATATGGAAGAAGTAGCAGTGGAACAATAAGTTGAATATATCTATGTATTTTGATGATTAAATTACATGTTTCGAATCTTACCAAAAAAAGGAGATTGATAAACTCGAAAATAACTTTGAAACACATAATCTTGGTAGTTTTTTATTTCAAAGGGGTTTTTTATTTTAGTTGTATTCTTTTTAAGGCCAATGCTGTTCTCATAAGAAATTGTCGCTTTGAATTTCTTTTAAATTTTTTGCTTACTATAACTTAGAAGAAAATTTTCACTTTTTTCTTAAATAAAATTACTTGCCAATTTTAAAATTGTTTGCAGTTTGTTCAAAAATGTCAACTGAGCACAGATGTTGAGCAGTTGCAAGGCATGTGCAGCAGATAATCACGCATACGCAGTAAAACCAGGGGCCTAATTCCTGCACTCGTGAACGAAATTGCATTCGAGTAGAAATTAATTTCGCAAGCAAGAAATTTTCCGATAATGTCACTCGATACCAAGCGAATCGAGTTTTTGTTTTAGTATTGGGAAAATACAAAAAAACTTGTTTCCTAACACTGAATAAATTGTAAGCAAAAACATATGTTTGTATGTAAATAGGTGTGAAAAAACATACGTATGTACGTACGTACATACACACGTATGTACATATATGCAAAAAACGAAACGAATATAAATGGTATTTGCAATTTTATTTGATTATTAACTTAATAATAATTAATTAGTGTAAAGTTATAGAATAGAGCACTAGCCACATTCATTCATTTATTGATTGACCAGAAGGAGCTTCTTTGTTATTTGGTTGATTATTTTATTTTTCCTGATGACAACTGTTGGACTAAACATTATTCGCCAAATCCGTGTGATTTGTTATATTTAAAGTCAACTAGAAATTCTTTATATTTGTATTTTTTATACGTACATTTGTGCATACATATACATATATAAATACATAAGTAAAATATTGGACATACATTTTCTTTTCCTTGGCTTTTTCTATGTTCAACGTTATTTCGAATACCTTTTTGCTTGCGAGTAAAAACAAGAACGGTTGTACTCGAACGGCTGCACGTGATCGAATGCTGTCATTAGAAATTTCGTTATGTGTTATTCGAAATCGAATGAGAAAATTCCAAAAGTTAAAAAACTCGCACGTTCGAGTAATAACTCGATCGCATCCGAATGCGGGAATTAGGACCCAGGTAGAACTGCCGCATTGATGCATAAATTTGCATCAATTACGAACGTACCCTTTATTCCCTTCATCTTCTGATGACGGTCTTCGAATTAATAACTTGTTAAGTGAAAACCGATTATGGCTATGAGGCTAGATTTTCGTGTAATGAGTGAATAAATTAAATTAAATTAAAATTAAATAGTAAAATCTACAAAGCATAAAGTAGAAAAACAAAGAGTATGAAGCTGGGTTGTACAGTTACCATTGCTCAAAACAACTAACACATCAAAAACTCATGTAATTTTCATAATTTTCCTGACTTTAGCAGAACTACAAATCACAACTTATGTACATACGTCTTGAAAATTTACAATACGATGTAAAATTTTGTTGTGTATCGAACTGCGTACTTAGTTCAAATCAGAGAACGGTTTGATTGGTATTTTTTATTGCTTTGAATACAATAAAAAAAATTATAGCAGCCTGTTGACAATAATAATCTCTTCAGTATAGCAATGCATCACATTATTCAAAAAAACAAAGTATAACGAAATATGTTGCATGCATTGCATGTCTTATACAAATGTAAACTAATACTCCCAAAAGCAGCGAATACTTAACGAATGGTATGAATCTTTTTAACCCTTTCGCTACAAGTTTTAACTTAATGGTCCAAAAAATCTAATTTTTTGGATTTTTGCTACTATTGGTCTTAGAAACAATAATCAATAATTTTTTTTACAAATTTGCAACTCCAAAGCTGCTTTTTGCAATGTATCCATATGGATACAAATTAACTTAATGGTATAGAAAAATTCTTTGATTTTATGTTCGTTTATATTTAAATATATATTAGTTTTTCAACTTTTTTACTTACGTAAGTGAACATTTCTGCAAAATGTAATTAATTAGTAAGGCCCTTATTCAAAAAAGATATTGGGTAAGTGCACCAGTAGTCGGCAGTTTAACTTTTTTTTCGTTTTCAAATTTGTGCCATTTCTGATGTGAAAGTGATATTGCGATGATACGTACGTATTATAATTCTGTTATAAGTATTGTTTTATGTTCATTTAACTGTTTTCCAAAACAAAATATATAAATGTAAGAAATTTTCATATATTCCAAAACTCATCACTTTTGCCAGTAGTCGGCACCCATGTTCCTATGTTCGGCAATTGATGACCCTATAGTCGGCATACAATTTTCTGCTAAGGAACAGGTGACATTTTATAGGAATACAAGCTCCTTTTTATATAGAATACAAATTATTTACATTTTTATACTTCTGACTGATACCTAAAATGAAAATGGTGCCTTCACTTACTTCTTAGAGTGTTTTTCAGGATTCGGCGTAATATTTGTTCTCTTTCCTAAGATGATAATATTTGAACGCATTATTAATTATACTGAAGGCTAATTATACTGTAGTCCTTGCGAACGAAAAGATATATTGTATCGTTTACCAGCTACTAGAGCACCTAATCTAGAGCTGCTCTACTCAACAATCGTAGAGAATATATAGTTTCACTGTGCTTCATATTTCTACTGTTTCATGATCACAACAACATAATCTTGATAGGCTCTTACTTCTTATGCCAAGCCTGTTTAGGTGTTTTCTCAGTCTGTGATTTATAATATATATTATATATATATTACCTATATAATAATTTATTCGACCTTTTATATTAATTAAATATAAATTTTATTAAAGTTCGGTCTTTTGTAATCAATTAACAATTTTATTTATTTTTTGTATGGATATTTCGCTTCAACTTTGACGAAGTTACGATAAAAAATAAATAAAATTTGTAAATTGATTACAAAAGACTTAAAGCTTTAATACAATTTATATATAATTCCTAGATTATTTTTATTTAAGGACATGAGATATTGAAGCGATTTTTGTTATACGTTATAATCATTAGCTTTCCGTGCCTCGATCCAGGGAGATTAAACCAGTCGTGTTCCTTGGTATTTCTGATCTACATCCATATATATTCTCGGATTTTACCCGATCCAATGCCAGAAAACGGTTCTGGCCCGACCATAGGTGTTCATGATGCGTAACTGATTAAGCTTAATGTGGCATTTCCAAGTTAACTTCGAGGTATACTCATATGAACTAAGCGCTTTAAAGTTCCGCACTCCGCGAATATGCTTTAATGGCAGCAGGTTTCTATTTCTCCTCGTCAGTAGCACCTGTCAGGATAAAATTGTGCAATGGCATAAACTTCTGATAAAAAGATATTAGGAGATCTTAAACGACCAGAGCCTTTCCAGGGATTATTGCTCCCATTGGTTATTTGGGCAGTCCTTGTCTGTGATTCTTCCCGGGCTATTGATTACTTTTTGCTTGGGAACAGTTTCTATAATAAATGTTCAGAGGTGTGAGCTCAATGAGGACTTATATAACCGCTGCTATACAGGGACATACTAGCCTTAGTAATTCTCCAACTGATGTCTGGTCGTAGCTAGACTGACCCTTTTCGACCAAGCAACTGCATCATAAGTGATGATAAGTTTCAATATCATGGTGAATATTCATCTTAAGGTTTTGCGTGTGTAACTCTATTTTTTTATTAACAGATATTCTCACTTTTAGTGCTTTTATTGCCCTGTCGACAATCGCCTTTAAATGCTATCTCTATAAAACCTTTGAGTCTAATATCACTCCCAAGTACTTTACCTCAGATGAACTTTCTAAAAACACGCTATCTACTGGGATGGTTTGCTAAATAGGAGTGTGAAGGGAACAATGATCGCCTTTGCGGAGTTGATATTCAACCCTACGATTAAGAACATTTCCTTCGCTATTCTTAGTCCGTTCTGTAAAATTTCACAGAAAGTCTGTTCCAAGTGGTCATATTTACAATCATACAATTTTCTGTTATTGTATGAAGTAATTATCTCTTCTGAATTACAAAATTGCAACCTTTCTAGGATCCTCAGTTCAATAAACTTATAATAAAAGTTCATACCGACCTTAGGAAACTGTATGCCTGGTATAGAGTATGTAGTATGTATACTCCATACATATTACTATGCCGACTACTGGGTAAACTCATTTTAAATTAATTTTTTTGAATAGCAGTGGCAAGAGAGATGATTACTATAATATTTTGCAATTTTTGAGCTTAATATGAGAAAATACTCATTTTCCTATAGCCGGCACACCCCTGCCGACAATTGGAAATCATAAGAAATTTTGTTCCTATTGACGGCACCCATTAAAATAAGCAAAATAAATATATATTAATAAAATTTTCACATTAATATCAATGTTTTAGTTGATTTGAATCCATAGAAACCGACGTTTTTAAGAAATTACGTCATTTAATGTGAATACTCACTTGTTTAAGTTGGGATCACCACTAAAAAATTTCTTGAAAAACAGGCACAATCGCCCTCTTTAAAAACAGTCACGGAAAGAGACCAAAAATATACCAATATACTCATCTCATTCAAATTTACTCAATGTTTAGAGAGAAGTAAGTATATTTCTAATGAAAATCAGATCTTACTTATATATTTAATGGCCGCTATTCTTATTTATATACATTTTTATTTAAAAGTGCCGACTACTGGTGCATGCCGACTTTAGGGGCTTTTACCCTTTTTGATTTTTTTACAAAGCAGTTTTTCATACAAAATTTGTTTTATAAACATTTTATTAAACAAAATTACTTTTTATGAATAAGGCAGTAATAATCTAAAAAAGTTGAAAGCAAACTACTTCATAATATATGTAGCTGCCAAATTAAGAAATTCAAAATCGATTAAACTTCAATTGATATTTAATCATGCAATTACCTAAATGAAAAACCAATAATTTCTTTATAATAATACGCCTTAAAGCATATCACTTTTGAGTCGCGTTTATCACTCGCATCCTTCACGTTTGTATCTGCATATTTTTTCCGGCCAATGTTGATTTCGGTGAAATCGTAATGGATTACGTAAATCCGCCCATTTACAACGTTATTACGAAAACCCAGCAAGTCCATGCATTTGTTATTGTTAGTTCACCAAAAATCAATAAAATTATCAAACATTTTTAAAACCCACTTTCTATATATGATGGAAATTCTATACAATGATTGAATAAAATCCAGTTTGTCTATTTTTTCGATAGTGCAACTATGTTTGGTTTCGAAATATCTACATTTTTCTTCTGTTCACCACAAAATCTATCCAATACATCCAGAGGTTTATGGCCCTGTATAGTAGAAACTAGTTGCGCAAATCCTTCATTAAGCTATCTTAGCAGATACATATTGTCTGATATTTTTATGCGGTAGTCGAAGTTTCCACGACCTTCTGTTTTGAATTCTTTTCCAACTTTAAGTAAATTTTAACAAATCTATTTTCTTTAACTCTTCCTGGGATCCAGATCCCTTTTTGATGTAAGTTCACAAACTTAAAGTTATACATTAATTTTTAAAATAACTTGTGTGGTTGTTTTGCTCAGGAATATTTCTTGAAAGTAGTGTAACTATATGGCAAAAACTCAGAAAGCAGTAAGATCTTTTCCTCTGCTTCGGCCGAAAGTTGTAAGTCATTCCTCTGGTGCTACATAAAATGTCCATGTTATGGGTTTCCTGCCGTATATGGCCTTAATAGATCTTTTATATACTTTTTTGTAAAATTGTCAATTATGTTACTAATTCTGTACAAATCAATCATAAAAACATTAAAAACACTGTTCTACTTTTCTATACAAAGTTTACATTAAAGCATACCCACAACTAAAATTTGTATCCATATGGATACACGAGTTTTGAAAAAAATCCCACAGCTTTTATAATTATTTTAATAAAAAAATATTGATGCAAAATGCTGAGGGAAAAGGTTTTCTGTGTATTTATGACATAAAATTAGAGAAAAAATTTGTATTGGTTGACAAAATAGGTGAAATATTAAACCAACTTTTTGATAAAAAAAAAATTAATAAAAATAAGGTTTTTAAAAACCTACAATTTTTATTAAAAAACAAAACAATGCGAAATAAAATTTTATTTAAATAAAAGAAAAGAACTTAAGTTAATATATTCAATAAAAGTCCAAGTTAATTATATGTCCTGGGTCTTACAAAACAACTTTAAAAATGCGTGTATCCATATGGATACAATATACTGAAAGGGTTAATGACGATTGAATAAATGTCTACATGTTTATAGTTAGCCTGTATGGCCTGTCACACACGAGAACAATTGTGCTGGAACAACATGCCAGTTTGTTGGTGAGAGGGGCAGAGAGTGGTTTTGTTTTTGGCATCATTTTTCAACCAGCCACAACCCCGCATCATCAGCACAAAACCAATACACACATAACTTTAAAAAAATGGGTTCGCAATTTTTTTTTTTTTATAGAGCACATTTAGTCGTTCGTCGCTTGCCAAAGTGAAAACATTAATACAAAAGAGGAAGGGGGCTGGTCACGTCAGCAAACTTTGGAATTAATAAAAGAATTTAAATGCCGCGAACTACTATTTAAAGTTACACATCCAGATTATGGAAAAATATATAAAAAAATGAAGCAATGGAAGAAATTGCTTTAAAGTTGAAAAATGTCAAGCCAAATGTAACAAAAGAAGAAATCAAACGGAAAATTAAAGTGCTGCAACAACAAATATCCCTTGAAAAAAAGAAAATGAGAGCAGCAATGAGAAGTGGAATGGCAGCTGAAGAAATGTTTGTTTCAAAACTTTGGTGCTTTAATGAAACGACGAAATTAGAGGCCAATCTAATTTAGAAATTAATAAGGTGAGCAAACTTTAACAAATGATAGATAGGTACATTTGATACAAATGTGCCTCAAAATATTTGTAGTCTGTTATTTATTCTTAACGAACTAAAATTCATTTTTTAATTTGTTTGTTTTGTTTAGATAGATGACTCATACTGTGAAACGGCATGCAGCAGCACTTCAAAAAAGGTAAGTTGTTTATACATACATATGTATGTATAATTGAAATGCATACATATTTGAAATATATGTACATACATATTGTTGAATATGTTATTTTATAATTAAATTTTAAATTTTTTTCAGTTTAAGCGTTCAAGATTGGAAGAGGTGTCTACATTGCGAGAATCTGCCAACAAGTCAATCCAACTAAAGCAATTGTTAGTGTTTCATCATCTATAATACCCGCAATATTTACGTCCATTTTAAAATTATGAGCTGAAATGTCTACGCTTAAAGGCAAATGTCAAATGAATACATAAAACACTAATACACACAAAGCTGTGTACACGTATACATTTTTATGTCGGATGAATTAGTCTCGTGTGTTCTTAAAAAAACAAAAATTGTGCGGCATAAAACTTAGTCTCGTGTGTGACAGGCCTATGGGAATAAAATCGTTAATTACAGAATTATAAATATTTTGAGAAATTATACTGGTCGACAAACTTTTTTTCGCTGATTGTTTGCAAGCTTAACACAGAAATAGCAGCGAATACTGAACGAATGGTGCAAATATTTTATGTGCTTGCATGTGACAGTATGTTATTTCATTGCTTGATGTATAATTACGGTGACCATCCGTTCTGTATTATACAGAACAGTTCTGTATTTCAGAGCCGTGTTCTGTATAAATTATTGATCTGCAAAAAACGCTAAAATGTTCTGTATTTCATTTACTGTTCTGTATTTTCATGCCTGAAAGTGATATTCAAAATATTAAAAATTTTTCAACTATCAAAGCGAATTGAGGCGTGACTATAAATTTTGATTTGCACTTTCACGTGTAAATGCTGTTTTAATAAATATGTATGTGTATCAAGGCGAATAATAAGTTTGCCTAGATGTGTATCACGGTTGGTAAATGTGGCACGATCGTGCCATTTTTGGCATAGAGTACTAACTAGAGGCGACACCGGCGAATTGAAGAGAATTCGCTTTACTAAGTTCTTGCGGTAGAGACAGCAAATATGACTAATTTCTATCCCCTTCTCTATCGCACCATCTTAGTAAAATGACATTTATTTATTTACAAAATAAAAATTTTCTTGGCAGGAATTGGCGCAAATTGGATAAAAAATGATTTTGCGCCAAACTCCTTGCCAAAGTTGGTAATATGTGGACAAAAATTGGTAGATTATCTTGTCCACATATTACCAACAGTGAGAAAAGTGAACAAAACAAAAGTGATGGTGAAAAAAACATGGATTACTGGGAGCATCACACAGCAAAAGAAAAAAATGTAAGTATATATTTATTGTTTCTTTTACTTATTTATAATAGATTTTAACAATATATACTTAATTTCTAGGACCCACAGATGTACTACGCGTTGACCTACAGGATACAAGCTGAATTTGTTCTTGTGCATTGGAAGAGACAATGATGTTCCTGTCCAATGCACTATAGCAAGGGTTAACAAGACGTATAAAAATATAGTGTTCAGATCTTTTGGATTCCAAATGTTCCAAGTTCTTTTTGTTTTTCACAAGTTCTTAACAAAAATAAGTGATTTGTGTCTACGTAAAGTGCGTTGTTTGTGTGGAATTTTGCACATTGGAAGGAGCTATGATGTTCTTTTCCAATGTACAAATACTTTGGTTAAGAAACTCTTTAAGAAAGAAGTGCTTGGAACAATTGCATTCAAAATTTGTTCACAAATAACTAGTTTTTATGACTAATGTGTACATATAAGTGAAGTGTTTGTGTGGAATCTTGTACATTGGAAAGGACATTCATGTTATTGTCCAATGTACAATGACACAGGTTAACAAGCCGCAAAAAAGTGAAGTCTTCGGATTAATTGGAATCCAAATATGTTCGATTTGTGATCTTTTTTTTAACTACTTGACAGAAATAAGACTAATGTGTGCCTATAAAGTGTATTGACAACGTGGAATTTTGTACATGGGAAAGGACGATGATAGTCTGGTCCAATGTACAATAGCACCAGTTTGTAAGTCGCTAGAAAAATAAGTTTACCAATCAATTGGAACGCAATAGTGTTAATTTTGTATCCTTCTTTACAAATACTTGAGACAAAAAAGAAAGTATTTTTCATTAAATTAAAAGAACTTTTACGGGCTACAGAATACTTTATAAAAGACATTCAACTTTTGTTTTATAGATATATAACCTTAGCTCTATACATAAAAAGCCCTTTAACTTTTTCCAAAAAATACAATATTTTTAAAACTAAAAACACAATTTTAATAATGCTAGTTTTTAATTTTAATTTTATTTACATATGTGAACGGCAAGAAAACCTGGAAGAAACTAAACGAAATATCCCTGCTACAAAAACCATTCTACCCCTAAGGACTAAACTGGAATGTTTCCATGGAAAACAACTTCAGACTTTGGTGGCATAAGTAAAATTATTTTTATTTCAAGATATTTAAAAAAATTTAGTTGATTACATTAGTTAATATTCTAATTTTGTTTTTGTTTACAATGTGTGTAGTGCAGTTCTTTTTGTAACAATTTCAAATGATTAAAAATTATATATTTATTCAGTTACTAAAAAATTTTAAAATAAAAATAAGAAAACAATTCCAAAATTGAACATAGTATAACTTATTTTTTCAAGATTTTATTACTACAAATTGAGGTGAGTATACGCTCAAGACGCGAATACATTTTTTGATTTGAATCGCCATTAAAATAACTTATTTCTGTACTGAATATTATTTCAAGTCAATACAAAAGTTAAAAAAATCGTTAATTTTTATAAAAAAGTTATTACTTTGAGTCTAAGATATGTTTAATAACACAATTCCACGATTGTTCCACTCTTAAGAAATTAGTAAGCAATTCGGATAGGTATAAGGTACTAAGATTCAGAAAAAATATAAAAAATTTTCAATATAAAATTAATTTAAACTTTTTGACATTATTTATGATTATAACTATTTTATAAATATTCGCTTTCTTTCTAAAAACTAACTCGATTAAGCTTATTATTAGCATTATTAAAAATTGAAATAGATCCACTGTGTAACTGATAAAATGAACTAATCCAATTCACTTTTGCGATGTAACTTTCCTTAATGATGTGTGCATCTGTAAGAAAAAAGTTAATTAATAAATGTACATTCATGTATATTAAATTAAAAAATACCTTGACCTCGAAAAAGTTTCTCAAATTTATAGCGTGTACTTCTGATTTCAATTGACCCTTATTATTTTGTAATCATGTTATTAAATTTCTAATTTCTTTATATGTCTGATTATTTGGTATACATGTTCGACCAGTATTTGTTTCTGATCTTGTTGAATTTACCAACAAAGAGGCCAAACGATTATCTGGAATAAACGATGACAATTAATATTTCAAATACTGAATTATTTATTTATTTATTTATTCAATGGATGTAATAATTATTGTTCAAATAAAACTTACCGTTTTGATGCATAGCACCAGATTTTACAGGTGGCTTTGCCAAAGCAATATAAGGTGCTGGAATAGTTTGCTGGCCAGTTATATCTTATCTGCACATGTGCAGGTCAGCGTGGTGTTATACGTATTTGTGTATACACTTACGGATCCAAAAACAAAATTGGCCGGGCCCCATGTAAGGCACAAAGAAACTCCCAACAGCATTATGTTCTATTACTTGGCCAAGTTGTTGCATGGACCGTATACCGCACTTCTGATGCATATATTGTGAGTCCAGACGAGCTTTATTTTCGTGGAGCTCATGCTGATTGTGTTTTGTCAATAGTTTCTTGGCCAGCTATTACTTCAGGCAACATACCATTGATCTTACTAGCCAAAAATGGATGCAAATGTCTGTCTGGGTATAAAAGTTCGACCAGTATAGTAACAAAGAGGACTAACGATTTTCTGGAATAAACGGTGAGAACAATTAATGTTTCAAATACTGAAATATTATTCAAATAAAACTTACTGTTTTGATGTATTTGCGACAAAAGCTGACTTGCTGGAACCTTTTGAACTGTTTGCGTACACCTTTTTTGGTAGCACGCTGTTGAGCAGCGTTAAAGGTGGCCCGGCCAAAGTAATATTAGTTGCTGGAATAGTTTTCAGACCAGGGTAGAGTATTACACATTTATGTATGCACTTACAGATCACAAAAATGTGGCCGGGTACATTAGGGGTGGAAGCACGCGTGCATTTGTATTTGGTAGCACGCTCTTCAGTAGCACCAGCTGTTAAAGGTGGTCCGGCCAAAGTAATATAAGGTATTGGAATATTTTGCTGGCCAGTTATATCACAAGCGTCAATGCACAGCACAGTGAAAGTGATATACGCATTTGCGTAAACACTTGCGGATCCAAAAAAAGTTGGCCGGGCCCCATGTTAGACACACAGAAGCTTCCAGTTGCATTATATTAGAATACTTGGCCAAATTGTTGCATGGGTCGCTTAACGCCCAAGTGATGCACATATTGTGAGTCCAGATGAGCTTTCCAAACTTATTTTCGTTGAGCAAATGCCGATTTTCTTATGGGGAAGGAACTTGCAAACGTATCCTTTCTCCATATATGTATAAACAACATGCACAACTTTAGCAATTGTTTTATTTGCTACATCTTCCGAAGTATACAAAGCCGTTTGCTTTAGATGAGTCTCCATCATCGGTAGTAACTTTGTGGCTACATACCCATATTTCCAAATTTAGGGAAAGTATCACAATGCCCTTATCCACTTTTTTTTGTAAAAACTTTGTAATTACGAAAGTTTGTTACATTATTTGGGCAACAATTTACAGTCAGTAGTTGAGGAAGCCCACTGACCATCAATTACACAACTTATTATATCAAAAACAGATCTATTTTCAACAAAAATTTAATTTTTACTTGAAATTTTTCACTTTTGAACAATTTTATTTTCTACTTTTTTAAGAACATACGTTTGCAAATGCAATATATAGCTTTTGCTTTTTATACATGTAGAAAACAATTTTTTCTCTCACTTGCAACAACTTAGTAAAAATCAAGGCGAATTCATAACAGGTGGCCTTATCGCTACAAAAATACAACAATAATAAAAACAACATGCAATTCGTCTGGCTTCACAAAACCCCATCCGTCAAAAACAGTTGACTCAAATACCAATACATTCACATTTATAAAAACATATTTTACTATCCATGTGCATCTATCATCAACAACACAGAAAACAATATTTGTAAAATAAATCTAAATAAAATGTTGAAACACGGTTCAGGTTAGATGATCTTGATATTTTTGGACAACGTAAAGAAACCTTACTTGCTGCCTTATTGCAGTCTCTCCGATGGTTTTTTGGACGCGAAATCAGTGGTATAAAATGTGTTTTACTGGCTCATCATGGCCGTAAACACAATATTATGATTAAATGCATGAAATTGTTCACAAAAATGGACAAAGTTACTTGAAAGTGTATAACAAATAAACGTGCGTCTTATTTATACATACATACACATATAAGAAGTCTGCTAGTATTAGCTGGACCCGGCAAAAGTTGTCTTAACCCCACAATTAAGAATTCGCATTGTGTTGAGTGGATACATGAAGAAATGCAGCGCATTGTGGCAATTAAATGCAATAGGAAATGTTAAGGTATGCTTGAATATTTACTTCTATAAACTTAATTTGTAATAAGTATATGTATCTGTTTAAGGTTTCCCAAATTGCACGTAAAAATTGTTGATGTGGTGACAACGCTATTGCATCGTCGTTTACCAGCCACCAATTTCATGGTTGAGAATTTGGGAGCCATTGAATTGGGCTTTGTATATAAATACTACACATCCAGATTTTCATAAACATGTCTAGTCAACTAAAAGCTGACATGATGGAACGAGCAAATACTCTTTGCCTCAAGTAATGCAGAACGTTTGATAAAATCTTATTTCTATATTGTGCGAAAATCCGTGCAAGATTCTGTAACAAGGACTATCAGGCATTATAGGCGAGACACATTGGTAGAAATATTTTGTATTGATACAATTTTTTAAAAATCATCATCAATAAACTAATGCAGTTAATAATTTTGCAAGAGTTAATTTAGAATGCATATGCTAGGAAGGGTGCTCCTATACCGCACCTCCACTCGGAGACCCAATTGGTTACATTGTGATAAGTATTCATACATTATAATTCTTTTCACTTTAAAATATATTTTTTAAACATAAAGAACGATATAATTTTTTTTCACTTTATATGTAAACAAACATTAGATAGAAGAAGAGATTTTGACAGTTGGGGTTTTAGCAATCTTCGAACAGCTGATAATCATCAGGACTGTTAGGGTCACCTGTTATGAATTCGCCTTGGTAAAAATTTAAAATTCACACCAATCAGCTGTTATCGCGATTTTTCATCACTCACTGGTGGGTCATATTCTGTGATTTTTGGCACAATTCAATGATTAATGGCACGATGGCACGCTCACCCAAATTTTGGCACTAATGCAACATCCAAAATTTTTGAAAAAAGTTTTTAATATTGTATAAAATACTTCAGCAAAATTTGTAAAATCTGTTGTAAAAATGTGTACTTCTAAAAGCTTTCAAGTAAATGACATCTTACATGTTGTTTTTTGTTCGCTTCTATTTTGTTCTCCTTACCTAAATGGCGCACCGAGTCGCGTGCCTTTTTGTCATACATAGATTAGCCGCCGTCGAAACTATCGGTTTTTTTATATTTTGGCCAGTTTTATATCATTCGTTATATTCGTTCGTATATGTGAATTGTTCAAGATTCAAAACAACTGACTCAAAAAACAAACAAATTCTATAAGGTCGCGTCCTTGCTAGCTTAAAAAAATCTAAAGTGGACCAAAATTTATTGTTGAAGACTGAAAGTTTTTTTTTCTACTTGAATTGTTGAATTAAATAAATAAATAAAAGAAACAAAAATGAATTGAATTCCTATTAATCAAATGTATTGACATTTAAAATACAAACTCAATAAAATTTACAATTAATACAATATCCCATCAAACAAAATGCTCCGAATTCGTAAAGAATTCGAAACGACTGGTCGACAAAATCTTCCGATTTCGGAACCGAAATATTACGGAAATCGTAACGATTTTTGTATGAAATGGTTGACACGACTTCGTAACGATATGTCGGTACGAATTCGTTACGATAAGTCGGTACGAATTCGTAACGACATGTAGGTACGATTTCTTTTTGCTTTTAAAGCAGAGTACCGCTTCACCGTTATGTTGCTGCTATTGTCGAAATAATTTGCACATACTCACGTTTTTTAATATTTGTTCAATCCTTATTTTTCATCAACATATACATATGTACATATATATGTATTTAAAACAATTTTACAGACTTTTACTCAAAAATCAAAGTTTTAATGTTTAAAAAGAATTGTTCAGAAAAACTACCGGCATTTCTTAACGAGTTCGGTACGAAAAGTCTGAGTTCAGACAAACTACCGAAATGTCTTAACGAATTCGGTACGACAAGTCTGACTGCAGAAAAAGTCGGAACATTTTGTTTAGGGGGACATTTCACCGTTTTCATGAGCCCAGCTGTGTATGTACATATATTTTTTTGGCACTTTTTAAGTTATTTTGGCACTTTTTGGCTAACATTTTGGCACGAAACTAAAATTCTCAAATACAATCACTGATGTGTATTGTATACTTGCCGCCGCCAACAATACATAGTAGGCCTGACGTTTAGATATGAAGTGTCATTACAAAAAGAACATTCATCGAGTAATTTTTCAGAAAAACGCCTAAAATTTCTCTATTAACCCATTTTACTTAAGAATCAAAACATTTTTGTCATTGATGATATGTACTGAGTACAAATTAATCTTAATTTTATAGTTCTTACAAATATACTTATATATGCAATGATCTCGGAAACAGTCAAGCTCTATTTTCTTTTTTACATCAGCGTGTGATTATATTCTTGTTTTTTTTTAAGTTTTGATTTGTATTTGTTAAAAAAATATCTATAATAAATTGGTCTTTAATGTGCATTTAAGATTGTTTGTACTTTTTAATTGTTATTATGAAATCTTATCCCTGTTCTGTATTTTGGTTTCAAAAATATGGTCACCGTATGTATAATGGCATCACAAAGAGAGAATGTGAAGGCAATCAATAATAAAATAAATGATTTTACATGGCATTGCATATTTTTGTTGTTGTCGATTAAAGGCAATATAAAAGCAATGAATTTATGAATATGCAGAAAAAGCCAATGTATTCATTCTGTACTCTGGTTCATAAGATTTCTTAACATTAATTTTTGCCTTTTTGGCCAGGTTTTTGGGTCAAGTACTCCTCTGAGCAGCGATGGAATCATTCGCAAAGTATAAAATGAAATTACGTTAAAATAATACCACACGAAAGAAAAAATAGATTATCTTCCGTCTCGTGACATCGCTTACTTTGTGATTTGAAAACCATGCGAGTGTCAGAACATACAATACATTACAAAGTTCTTTTTCGCTTTTATAGTTCTCTTAATAAATGCACTAATTTGACCTACATGAAGGGAAGTGAACAAGTGAAGTTAAGCGATTTTGCATTTTAGCTAACGATATGTAAGTACATGAAATTTCATTGTGAATATTTTACAAAACTTGGCCCAAATTCAGTCATTAGTTAGCTAAACTATTGCTGTTTAACCAATATTTAGTGAAAGAAATTTTATTTGTTTAAAACATACAGTTTGTCAAGAAAATGTTTTGACATAGTTAAAATCGTTATAAATTTTGACTTGTATCGTAAATATTTTTTTCCTTTTTTGCATTATGAAATTTTTTGTTATATAAAGTCAAATCCCGATAATTCGTAATCGCAAGGGACCGGCCATTTCTTACGAATTATAGGGGTTTTCGATTTAGCGGGATTTCGATTTAACGGGGTTAAAATAAAATAAATACGAATTAACGGGGTTTTTCACTTTATTTACTAAATTTGTTGTTTTTGTAACACCGACAGAGTTTTATGAGTGCGGTTTGACATTTTTCTTTATTATTCAAGTAAAAAACTGATCTTAAAAAAATAAACACACACACAAGCAAGAGCAAAAACCAACCCAAAAAAAATAGCATTAAGCAAAAAATCATTCTTTCCATGTTTCTGTTGTTTTTATTACGAATTATAAGTGGTAGTTAGCAAAAAATTACGATTTATAAGAGGTAAAGGAGATTTTATTTTAAAAAAAAAATTACGAATTATCGAGGGGACCAAAATGTATGGAAATTTTACGAACTAACGAGATTTTTTCAAGGGACCGACTGTTTATTACGAATTATCGGGAATTACGATTTATCGGGGTACGAATTATCGGGATTTGACTGTATTTCATTTTATTTACATTTAAGTGAACAAATAGTGGTAAGTTATAACCAAAATTAAAAAGTGAGAGCATAAAAATTACATGAAAACCAAAAAAAAAAACAAAAATTACTTTGTCAAGAAATGTTTTTACATTATTGTATTATATAGTAAGAAAATACGAAAGATTTTAAGGTGTACAAAAATAAATATTTTGTTTGACCCCATTTGTATCAAATCAAATCTGTTCTCGTGGTACCTTCATAGTGAACAGACGTAAAAGCGGAATTTTTCTTCTAAACAAAAAAAAAGTCATACAAAAAAATATTCGTAGTACAAATTAACTTTGATAAATAAGCTTTTTTTTTTGCTTTGCTAATATTTTTTGATATAGAAATAACAAAAACAAAAAAAAACGGTAAACAAAAAAACACACAAAATACCCTTGAGTACCTCACAGGAAAAAAAATTGTGAAGTAAGTTCTAACGGCAGAAATGCCTATTTTACTGTGAGTTCTGAAACTCTTAATGACAATAAAAAAATCTGATGATAGACTTACTGTGAGTTCTGAAGCTCTTAATAAAAATAAAAAATCTGATGATTCGACTTTTTCTAGCGGCAAAACCACAGTTTCGTCAGCGATCAACTTTGCTCTGTCCAATGCCAACTAGTGAATCGTTGAAATTACCGTTGCCTAGTAATTCTACATTTAACTCAGCGATATCTTCCGCTTCGTCATCACTTAACCAAGTTGTCACTGAAGATAAGAGTAGCCCAAAACCCAAGGTCGAAGTCGGAATGGACAGATACATCACAATTGCAAAGCGCGGGCGAAGCCCAAATTCTACTAAAATTGCATCTGCTCCAAAGATGTCTACGGATAACAGCGCATCCTCTACTAATCGGCAAAACCGTTTTAAAATATTGCAAGATGACAATGACAAACCCGCTGAATCTGCGAACAACACCTCCAAGCCGCGACCAATCTCTTTAAGAGAAAAAAACTCAAACGCTCTTATTAAAAAATTAATTTCGGTCATTGGTGAGAATAAATTTCACATTGTTCCAATAAAACGTGGTAACATTGATGAAACGAAAATTCAAATTTATGAAGAAAAAGATTTTCGCAAAATGGTTTCTGAATTTGAAAAAAGTAAAACAATTTTCTACACATATCAGCTCAAGAGTGGTAAAGGTATGCAGATTGTGTTGAAGGGCATAGATTCCTATGTTGCTCCTGAAGAAGTAAAAGATGCTCTCGTCCTCCAGGGTTTTAAAGTAAAAAATGTATCGAACATAATAAATAGGTAAAAGATCCCCAACCTCTATTTCGCGTTGAACTTGAACCAAATGATATAAAATTGAAAAAAATGAGACCCATCCAATATATAATTTAAAATATCTCTTATATCGAAAAATAACCGTTGAAGAACCACATAAGCGTTCAGGACCCGTATAGTGCAATAATTGTCAAGAATATGGCCATACTAAAACTTACTGCAAATTACCTACTGTTTGTGTTGTGTGCGGCGAATTACACGGCACTGCTAGTTGCAATAAACCAAAAGATTAAGGTAACAAAAAATGCAGTAATTGTGGAGGTAACCACACAGCACTATTGCGCAGTTAGTTCCCGTGTATCGTATGCCGATGCTGCTAAGACAAATTCTACTCATACACAAAATGTTTCACCACCAAATAATTCAACAAATACAAACTCGAATTTTAATTTCAATCGCCTTGAAGCTACTATTGATAATCTGGTGCAAACTATAAATAATTTTACAACAAATATGACTAGCATGATGCAAGAAATGCTGCGAATGCAGAATACCCTGCTTCAAGCTTTAGTTAACAAACCATGAACACGTTAAAAATATGTTTCTGGAACGCAAACGGCATTCGCCAACATAAAAATGAACTTGAGCAATTCCTCACGGAAAAAAATATTGATATAATGTTGGTCTCTGAGACTCATTTGACTTCGAGAAGCCTTTTTAAAATTTATGGCTACACCTTATATGATTTAAAGGACCCGAGAGGAAGAGCATGCGGTGGGTCAGCAATTTTAATAAAGTCAAGACTCAAGCATTATATTATTGATAACATTTGTGAAGAACATCTACAAGCAACAGATATTGGCATTGAAAATTTTTTGTTTTTTTTGTCAATTTACTCCCCTCCAGATTTTCAATCACTGAGGATCATTACGAAAATTTCTACAAATCTCTTCGACCTTGTTTTGTAGCACCTGGCGACTACAATGCAAAACATACGTTTTGGGGTTCTCGTCTTATTACACCCAGAGGTCGAGCGTTGTTCAACACAATTTCAAAAATGGGCTTGGATGTCATTTCGAGTGGGGAGCCCACTTATTGGCCTACTGACATACAAAAAATTCCGGATGTTATAGATTTTGGCGTCATGAAAAATATCTCTAGAGATTTAATTCAAATTGAAGCTTCTCTAGATCTCTCGTCCGATCACTCTCCCACGATCGTTACAATTTGGGGCCCATTAAGAAGTGACTTACCTCACCCATATGTGAAGATGGTAGTCGTGTTAATTGGCTGGGATTTAAAAAATATCCTAGTAGTCATTGCACGGAAAATGTTACCCTAAGAACACCCAATGATATTGAATCTAACATTGCCAACCTTAATGAAAATATTAAACAGGCTGCTGAACATGCCACTACCGCCCATCCGCAACTAGGGTAAATAGAATTTATTCTACGGATATTGAACGTCTCGTAAGTGAAAAAAGAAGAGCTAGAAGAGAAAGGCAACAGCACAGATCACCCCAACTTAAAATCAGATTTAAAGGGTGTACTAAAAGACTCCAAGAGTTGCTTACATTTGAAAAAACTCCATCTCTTAAAAATTATTTGGAAGGTCTTGATGTCACACCAGCATCTAATTACTCTTTGTGGCGCGCTGCTAGAAAGCTTAAAACACTAGTTGAGCTTAAACCACCTCTGCACACACATACATAAAGGAGGTTGGGCAAGAAGCGGTACTTAAAAAGGTAAAATATTTGGTGAGCATTTAAAATCCGTATTTACCCCAAACACATGTTCTGGTACTGTTGATTTGCCAAATGTAGTTGCGCTACCCCCTCGACCAATAAAATTTAAGACGCGTGATGTACAAAAAATAATTACAGAACTCAACCCGAAAAAAGCTCCGGGTATTGATGGAATTAGTAACCAGATGTTGATGAAGTTGCGTCGTATAGCTATTAGAATCCTGTTTCATTTTTAATGCTATTTTACGACTGGAGTATTATCCAAACAGCTGGAAGCTTGCCAAGGTTAAAATAATTCCAAAGCCGGGCAAAGATCTTACCAAAGCTGAGTCATATAGGCCAATAAGTTTACTGTCAACAATGTCAAAGCTCTTTGAAAAGTTACTCATGATAAAATTGTCCCCAATTCTAACTGATAATGAGTGCATACCGGATCATCAATTTGGATTTAGAAGTCAGCATAGCACCATTGAACAAACTCATAGATTGGTTCAATTTATAAGAAAAACTTTTGAAGAAAAAAAGTATTGCTCTGCGCTGTTCATTGACGTTTCTCAGGCATTTGATAAAGTGTGGCATGAAGGCCTAATTTTAAAATTAAAGACTTACCTACCAATAAACATTATAAGTCTGTTGGAAAGTTACATTCACCCCTATTCTGAGTTTCGATTCTAATCGAAATTTTCTCCATTTGGCAACTTCGGTATTCTGCGTTTCGATTCCGCCCAGTTTCTTTCGATTATATATATTCTGCATTACGATCGTAGCTACGTTCTTCTACGTTGTTATTTTAGCAGCGTAACTTGTTTCTATTTTTCTTTTTGCGAGCTAAAAAAGTGTTTAATTAAAAAAATGTAAGTATAAAATGCAATAAAATGGGTAATAAATGATTTAAATATTTTGTTGTTGTTTTAATTTATTATATTTTGTACTAAAATATAAAGATTTATATTTCCAGGTCAAAAACAACAACACCCGAGCAATATGACAAGCTGGCAGATATCATGTCAGCTGAAGAAGATATTGCTTGTAGATACCATAAACGATCCAAAGACGAAGTGCAGGTGTTTTGGGAGGAAGTAACACAAACGCTTAACGCGTTAGGACCACCAACAAAAAGTGACACTGTATGGAAGAAGGTATGTATGATTTATAAAAAAAAATTTTGCATGTACTTATTTCCCCTTATTGTGAATGGCGTCGTCGACGTCACATCAAGACGACAGTAAAAATTGTCACTTGTCTACTCTTTGTCGACAACAATTGGCTACTATTCACGTGCTCCATTAATTTACAAAGCCTTAGAGATTAGTAAGAAATTGTCAATAAGAGCCTATTGTTGCCGATAAAGATTAGACAAGTGACAATATTTACTGTCGTCTTGATGTGACGTCGACGACGCCATTCACAATAAGGGGGATTATCTTTTATAGGTATGGATTGACTGGAAGTGCTACAGTAAGCGGAAACTTTCAGCAAATAAAAAATAAATGATGAGCACTGGAGGAGGCTGCTGTCGCTCGCAGCTTATAAGCCATCTAGAAGAAAAAGTTATAAAGCTGACGGGACTAGTAACATATACAAGTGGTATTAGTGCTGCAGTGGATTTTGGAGTGGCCAGTGAGACGCAGGAAGAATTGCATGGAGTGTCTGAAATGGATATTTCCTGTCGCTCCGAAGACCCTTTGGACTACCGACCACTTCCAAAAAACGGCAACAAAGTCCAAAAGATACCACTTCGTCTTTGTTGAAACAGCAAATAAATGGCCAAAAAGAATTCTATGAACACTGTAAACAGTTTCATGACGACATACTTAAAAAGTATGATGAGGTGTCTACACATTTAAAGCGAATGAACCGATCCCTTAAAAAAATGGCTGAAATTGCATCTAAGCAAATGGAAGAAGAGCGGCGGCATAATAAAATCAAGGAAGAGTTGCTGAAAAAGTAAGTAGAAATTAAGCTGAGAATGCTTAAGTTGGAGCACCCATCCTTTGACTCTGATTGACCTGTGATAAAAAATTTAAAATGAAGATTTTTAATTAATTTTTAAAGATTTATGAAATCAAATGCAATGAATGCGCTTTAATTTTTATTTTTTAATATGTACATATAAGCTTTTTTTTGTTATTGTTTATTGAATTTAAATATAAGTTTCCGTTTTTAGTCCTAAGTAAACCAAGCATAAAATGAACTGAATACGCTTTAATTTTTTTATTTTAATTAAATAAAAGTGTATTTATTTATTTATTTATAAAAAAAATTATTTATTTAAAATTCATTTATTTATATGAAATAAATAAGTAAAATATTCAAAATATGAAATAAGAAAATAAATATTTTTATTGATGCAATGACCTTTAAGTTAGATTTTTTGTGGAAAGGAACACTGCGTGATATAGAAAGTTTGTTGGAGTTTATATTTTCTTCTCCCTCTTCTTCAAAACTTTCCAATTGCAATACCTTCCACCCGGTAGTACAGTCAAATCCCGATAATTCGTAATCGCAAGGGACCGGCCATTTCTTACGAATTATAGGGGTTTTCGATTTAGCGGGAGTTCGATTTAACGGGGTTAAAATAAAATAAATACGAATTAACGGGGTTTTTCAATTTATTTACTAAATTTGTTGTTTTTGTAACACCGACAGAGTTTTATGTGTGCGCTTTGACATTTTTCTTTATTATTCATGTAAAAAACTGATCTTAAAAAAAATAAACACACACACAAGCAAAAGCAAAAACCAACCCAAAAAAAATAGCATTAAACAAAAAATCATTCTTTCCATGTTTCTGTTGTTTTTATGACGAATTATAAGTGGTAGTTAGCAAAAAATTACGATTTATAAGAGGTAAAAGAGATTTTATTTGAAAAAAAAATTACGAATTATCGAGGGGACCAAAATGTATGGAAATTTTACGAATTAACGAGATTTTTTCAAGGGACCGACTGTTTATTACGAATTATCGGGAATTACGATTTATCGGGGTACGAATTATCGGGATTTGACTGTATATACAAATGTTGTGTGGAGCACAAACAACATTTATAATTTGGCTGACTTTATGTGGGGAGTAATAAAGTTCTCTAGCACCCAATAAACAGCGAAATCGGTTCTTTAAAACTCCAATAGTTCTTTCAACTATGTTCCTCGTTTTTGAATGCCGAATATTGTAATTGCTTTCCTGGCTTCCTGCACTTGTTGATCGATATGGTGTTATAAGCCAGGGTTCCAGGGGGTATCTCGCATCACCTGTTAAAAAAACGTTAAGTTTTTCAAATCATCACACAGTTCTACACAAATTAATACTTATTAGCCAAGTGTTTCTCTACCCTTTACGATATTTTTGTTCTAAATGAGATCTCGCTTTACTGAAATTCCATATATGCGAATCGTGGTTGCATCTAGGATATCTAGCGTCAATGCACCTTATGCGCATTTTGTTACCGCACACCTGGAAACAATAATTCAATTTAGGAGCACTGTAATCATTAAAACGAAAAGCTCACCACCATAGCATTAATGCTAAAAAACCCCTTTCTATTATAATAAAAGAACTCTTCTACGGATGGTTTTGATATCTTTATATGTGTGCCATCAACACACATGCTGACACCTGGGAAGTCGGCCTTCGCATAGAATTCTCGTTTAGCTTGCATCTTTTCCTCCTCTCTCTGGTCAAATTGTATCCACTGAGGGCAAAGCTTTCGCTGCATTATATCGAGAAAACACGATAGTGATTTAAACACTTTCGATTGAGCCATCCCAACATTATGATCTGCACCAACTCCATGTTGGTAGCTTCCTTCGGCAAAGAATCTCAAAGCAGCCACACCATGGTTAAGGGGTGACGAAGATATTAAGTTACAGGTCTGTGCTTCTTGTGCAAAGGTGTCTAAAATATACTTAAACGCGTCTTTGTTTAGACGAAAGTTCTTTTTGAATATATAAAAGTTAACTAGTTATTTAAAAAATCAAAATCTTTAAATATAATTTCCTACAACGGATCGCTCATCTCGAATGGATTGCAACTATATCTCAGTTTTCGCTTTTCAAGCCTTGCCTCTGCATTCCGAGCCACGTTGTTCTCCTCTTCCACCAATAAAGCCACTGCTATGGATTCCATTTCTCCTTGAAATTGCAACAGAAAAATTTTTACTTTTATAATACAATGATGCATAAAAAATGAAAATATCTCCTCCGGCGCGACAGGATTCTTTACACTGGAATATTTTGCCACCAAAAATGTTTACTACGTTCTGGTTTTTTATTATTAATAATACCACATTTTTTTATACATATATTTATTTATTTTCACTTTTCTGTATGCACTAAATTTGACTTTTGTTTATTAAAATGATAACAAATTTGCTAATTTTTCTGTTTCTATTCCCCATTCCACGTTGCAACAATTGGTTTTGTAAACATTCACCCTTATTCCATTTGCCGACATTGACGTCACTTTAACACAATACTAAAAAATTGAGGCTTGTATACCCGTTCTCGAAAACAACTGACTTCTGTTGGCAGGGTAATGCCATTACTTAAATTAAGGGAACGGAAATATATTGCCATTATCACAAAATTATTCTCGAGAGCGAGTAAACAAGCCCCAATTTTTTGGTATTGTGTTAAAGTGACGTTGATGTCGACAAATGGAATAAGGGTGATTGTTGTCTTCTTCTTTTTCTTTCGATTCAGTTTGTGTTTGGAATACCAATTTTCGATCGTAGCGTAACTGAATGCGGAGACGTAATCGAAACTCAGAATAGGGGTGATTATTGTCCGGAAGTTCACTGTTGTGGAAGGAGACTTTGGCCCCTATTATGAGCAACTTTCGATCTTCGACTGTAGTCGAAAGTACTGATCGAACGAATTGTCATTTGATATTATGACGAGCATTCGACAAAGAATGTCGTTATTGTGAATAAAATCGACAAAAAATAGATTATAATTCTTGATTGTGTACTTAAAAATAAAACTTGTTTAACATTTAGATTTTAAACAAAATTTCTTATTAAAAAAAATTCATCGAAAGCTAAATTCTGTTCGATAGAAAATTCGTTGCTCAACGAAATTTTCGATGCTCATAATATGAATTTAACATTCGATTTTCGATGTTCGATACCCAGCGAAGATCGAAAATCGAATGCAACTCATAATAGGGCCTTTTATGAGTACGCCTGAAATAATATCATCCGGTGTGCCACAGGGGAGTATACTGGGGCCAGTTTTTTATTTGATTTATATTTTATTATTTTATTTTATTCACACATCTACATTTTCTGATGATACAGCCTGCCTTAATATGCACGAAAACCCTCACGAGGCTTCCCGATATCTTCACCAACATATTACTCAGCTAGAACTACGGTTAAACATGTGGAGAATAAAGGTAAACCAACAGAAGTGTGCTCAGGTAACATTTACCCCATGAAAAGACACTTGTTCCCCCATTACAATCAATAATGAAATTGTTCGTCAAAATTTACATGTGAAATACCTTGGTATACATCTTGATAGAAGGCTCACATGGAAACACCACATTGACTGTAACCTAACGCAAATGAAACTTAAACTAACTTAGATAAATTGGCTGGTTGGTAGAAATTCAACCGTCAGCCTAGATTGTATACTCTTAATATACAAGTCGCTCTTAAAACCTATATGGTGCTACGGAATTCAGCTATGGGGTACTGCTTCAGCTTCTAATGTCGAGAGAATCCAACGAAGCAAAACAAAATTTTACGGTTAATAACATCGACTCCATGGTATATAAAAAATTCAAATATACATCGTGATTTAAATATGCCACTAGTGACTGAAAAATACGCAGGCAAATATTTAACAAAACTCGAGTCACATCCTAATCCGCTTGCTCGTAATATTTTGAACTTTACTGGACACATCCGCCTAAAAAAGAGGGACACAAGGGCTCTTATTTACAACACTCCAGATGGGACTTCTTGAAAATAATTGTTTTTCCTTTAGATTATTACTACTTATGTATTATATATAACTATTACTAAGTTTATGTCTGACACTGGTCGGGCCTAATTATATTTTAGATTTAAGATTTGAATACTTATTCGGGTATGTTCTGCATTCCACGTGAAAATTTCACGAGTGGAATTGCCATAAAATTGTTGTTGGAAATATAAATTATAACAACAATGCTATGGCAATTCCACTCGTGGAATTTTCACGTGGAATGCAGAACATACCCGATAGTTAGTTCATATATGAAGATACAATAAATAAAACTCATGTATTAATAAAAAAAAAATTGGTATCAAATCGGCTTGTAAAGACACTTCTCATTGAAATTTTTTTTTTCATATATTCCGCTGAAATTTCTCACATTCCCCTCGTATTACTGTTCTAAACTCCATTTAGTTCCTGAAATGCCATTTGGAAATATTTTTTTTCTCTGGACCTTGAGATGGAGCATCCACAACTTTAACGCAATTGAAAAAGACACCATGTTCTTACCGAAAGTGCCTCATGTTTGGTGTCATTAGATTGATAAGAATTAGATACTTGCATGTTTACCAGCAATAAACCTAAATTTAATCGATCTGTCATCCAAAAAAATTTATTCAATATATTGAGGTACCGCCCCGCATTCGTGGTATTCTCAATAAACCAAATTTATCCCACCTTTTACAGCATATACACTAGTGGCAAAAACTAAAGCAACTGAGCTAGTATTATTACAATTCCGTACCAGTATTATAAAAAAAAGTATTTAAATAGGTTTAGCAGTTCCTATTATAAACTTTTAGCGCTATATTAACCTTTTACCACCAATTTTTTTAAATTTAATTTAGTTAGAAAAAAAATTAACACGAAAATAAAAATAATTCATATGTGCATGGCAGAAACTAAAGCAACTCACATCAACTTTTTAACAATTTTAAATCTATTTTAATATTTAATGCCATATCCATTATTTTTCAAAACAGCAGCGTATCTTCTGAGCATTGAGGTGATGAATTGATCAATTTCGCTTTTAGAAATGATTTATTGAGCTTCTTTTCTTTCTAGGAAAAAATTTCGGGCCTAATTTTGTAAAACACAACGCTTAGCGTTGAAAAATTTTGTATATATTTTGTTTTTGTAATTTTAATTTTTTCCACAAAAAATTTGTCAACTTTTGGCGTTGTGTTTTACAAAATTAGGCCCTTCGAATCTTCGACCCATGGTCCCGCTTTATCTTTCTGCCGACCATATCCCTCAAGTTCTCTATAGGGTTTAAATTAGGGAAGTAACGAATACCAGTTTAGCGAATGCGAATGCGAAAACGAATAATACATTTTAATTTTTGCGAAATCGAATGCGAAAGCGAATGCAAATATTACAATACGTTAAAAAAATCACATGAAAATAAATTTATTTAAGAACATGAAGTTGTGTTGTATACATAGATCTACTTGAGTCTTTAATTCAGCAAATATGTATTTATTAATTTATTAGAAATAAAAATTGTTAAACTGAAAGAAATGAAATCATTGTATGTGTTCTGGCTTTCACATCGTTTTCACATTTTTTCTAGTGAAATCGGATGTTAAAGCACATCCTACGCCTGTTTAGTTTAGAAAATAAAAATTAATAGTATGTGTTCTTGCATCCGATTTTAGATGAAAACGATTTTTAAATGGAGGATTTAAAATTTTTAGCTTTTTTCGTTTTCACTTTTGGCAAAAAAACTCGTATTCTTTTCACTTGTTAATAGTCTTGTGAAAAGAATACGAGTTTTTTTTGTCAAAAGTGAAAACGAAAAAGATAAAAATTTGAAATCGTCCATTTCCAAATTGTTTTCATCTAAAATCGGATGCAAGAACACATACTATTAATTTTTATTTTCTAAATTTCAACCTAAACAGGCGTAGGATGTGCTTTAACATCCGATTTCACAAGAAAAAATGTGAAAACGATGTGAAAGCCAGAACACATACACATATTAAAATAAGTATAGATAATAATTAAAAATAAATTTACAAAATGTTAGGCAATCAATCCATTCGTAGTTTGGCCCTAAGTTCAATATTTCCTGTAAAATGCTACCAAAATATATATTAAGAAAAATTGGAATGAATTGTTCATGAACATTTTTTCCAGAAGTAGTACTCTGTTCATCTTGTGAAAAACATATGAAATATATCTTCAACATTTTAAGTTTTTATGCGAAATAATATGAGTGGCACTTGTTTCGCAAAAAATTTACAACAAAGAAGGATTAGTTAATATTTTTGCATTTAAAATTTTTAGAACGAAGTAATGATGTGCTTACCATTTTTCAAAAGTTTTAACAGTTTTTTCTTTTTCAAAAACTGTAAAATATTTCCAATATTTTTGTCTTTAGTATTCGCTTTAAATATTCGCATACATTTTAGCGAATGCAAAAGCGAATGCAAATAGCAAAAGTAAGCGAATTATTTGCGAATGCGAAAGCGAATGCGAAAGCGAATGCGAAAGCGAATGCGAACATTCGTTACATCCCTAGTTTAAATCAGCTGATTGGACAGGCATTTTATTTTTTGCAAAAGGGAAACGACAGTTTCTGAAATATTTTTTAGAGGTAGCATTCCATGGTTTCACTAATTTCATGCCGAGACCCCATACCATTGAGTGAAAAACATCTCCACAATATGACATATAATACTTCGAGGTCGTCGAATGGCTTTATTTTTTTGAGACGGATCCTTTAAGGTTAAATTTAGTTAATCGGAAAATAATCTGCCTTATCGTGGTTGGCGTATTTCAAATACGACTACGACTGTTTGGTAATAGATTAAAGAACAACTGTTGAAGTCTTCTTTCATCTATTACCAAACAGTCGTAGTCGTATTTGAAATACGCCAACCACGATAAGGCAGAATATTTTTCGCCATTCTTCAAAACTCCAATGAAAATTTTCCTTCGCAAACTCTTTTCTTGCCTGGCGGTACTTTGGGGGAAATAAATGCTTTTTGCAGTTTTTTGGATCACGGTCTTACCTTCAAATCCCTGTCTCCCTGTAGTGTGGAGGTGTTTTTTACTCAATGGAATCGGGTCTCTGCATGAAATTAGTAAAACCATGGACCGCTACCTCTACAAAAACATTTTAGAAACTGTCATGTTTCTGTTTGCAAGAGATAAAATGCCTGCCGGATGGATCTTTCAGCACGATAACAATCCAAAGCATACTTCACAACTTGTTAAGTCCTGGATTCAAGATCAAAATATTAACTTACTTAAGTTGCCAGCCCAATCACCTGATTTAAGCCCTATAGAGAACTTATGGGATATGGTCGAGACAAAGATAAAACGGGACCAAGGGTCGTATAATCGAAATTTTTTCCTACAAAGAAAAGAAGCCCAAGAAAGCATTTCTAAAAGCGAAATCGATCGATTAATCACCTCAATTCTCAGAAGATGCGCTGCTGTTTTGAAAAGTAATGGATATACCATTAATTATTAAAATATATGGGGGCAAAGGGCTCCGCATCGTGCTCAAAGTTGAGGGTAAAACCAAAAAAATACAAGAAATCATATAACTTTCCCGGGGGTCACCGCTACCAGGGTCAAATGTATGACGAGCAGCGTGACCGTTTGACCGACTAAAGTGGCAAATTGCCACTTTTTGACTGCCCTGCCACTTTTTCAACTGCCTTGCCACTTTTTGTCCTCCTTTTTTTAGAGTGAATTATATAAAAATACATTAAAAATAAAAAGTTTAATGTAGTTTTCTCGTTTTTTTTTAATTTTGCCCCTTTTTTTGAATAAATCCCCTTTTGGTGCCACTTTTTGAAAAATGCCATCGGTCACCCTGATGACGAGCACCCATTAATTTTCTCCGCCCAACATCTTTTTTAAACACACAGACGGCCTAACTCCTCTCCTTAAGGGGGCTCCCATACAAAGGGGAAATTTTTTATAAAATTTACTCGCAGGGCTCTAATTGCCCCTGGCGCGTTCATATTACGAACTGCTATTGAAAGAAGTGTTCAAAGCTAAATTCGGCAAAATGTCTGGGCCAGGAGTGCCATTATTTGCACGTTTTAAGAATCAATGGAAAAATATTAAAACCAAACCATATATTCCTGGCATAGAAGATGATGAAGTAGCACCCAAAATTCCAGTAGAAGTGCAAATTGAGATCAAGAGGTTTAGTCGTACTCAATCCGACGAACAACAACCCAGAGGCGACTACAAGCAATTTCTTGAAATGGTGTTACTGTTTCTAGGTGAAGGTATAAAAAACTTTCACTTCGCACCACCAGGACCCATAAGTCATGCTCGTTGGATAGCGAAAGGGATATACTGCCTTAAAATTTTCTTATTTTGAGAATATCTGGGTTTAACCAATAATGAATTTGATGGAGTCCGCGAGATCAGTATATTCATCGTCACACTTTATGTAAAAGCTTGGTTTAGTGAGACTAAGGTCATCGAAGCTCCAAATAACGATTTGAGCTTTTTAAAAGCCATTGCTCATTATGATGCAACTGATAATACGGTTTCGCAGCGTTTGGTGAAGAAATTTTGTGGATATCTCTGGTGCCTTAGTGATGAACCTGTTGCTCTCGCTTTATTTGACCAGAATGTTACCGGTGACATCAAAAGGAAAATGGCGAATGATATTCGTATTTTTGAAGATAGAGAAAAATATGAGGAAGAGTTGTCCGACGAAGAGGTGGACGAATCATCAAACGAAGACACAGACGGCGTAGATGATAATGAGGCAAAAGACGACAAAATAAATAGCGGCGCCAGTAAAGAGAAAGGTTGTTCTCGCCCAGTCATTGGGTTCACAGGTGTGAAGCGAATTACGTTAGCTCCCACAGAAGTACTTCATCATCTTCTATGCCAGGAATATATGGTTTGGTTTTAATATTTTCCCATTGATCTTTAAGACGTGCAAATAATGGCACTCCTGGCTCAGACATTTTGCCGAATTTAGCTTTGAACACTTCTTTCTATAGCAGTTTGTAAATATGAACGCGCCAGGGGCAATTAGATCCCTGCGAGTAAATTTTGTACAAATTCTGCCTTTGTATGGGGGCCCCCTTAGTGAGTCGAGATAGGACATAGGTATGTTCGGAGGAAAAGTTAAGATGGAAAATTACTGCGAGTCGGTCTTACATTTTACCCCCTAGGAGGCACCATAAAAGCGGATTTCTTAAAAAAATTATTAAAACAATTATTTTTTTGTATGGGGACCACCTTAATGGTTGAATATAGACGATAAGTATGTTCAAAGAAAATCTTTGTATTGAAATAATATTGGAGGTCGGTCATACATTTGACTTCGATAGGAACGCGCTAGGGGCAATTAGAGCCCTGCGAGTAAATTTTGAACAAATTCCGCCTTTGTATGGGAGCCCCTTAATGCGTCGAGATAGGGCATAGGTATGTTCGGAGGAAATTTTGAAGATGAAAAATTAGTGGGTCGGTCTTACATTTTACACCCCTAGAAGGCAACATAAAAGCGGAAAAATCGGATTTCTTAAAAAAATTATTCAAAAAACTATTTTTTTTGTATGGGATATATATATCTGTGGAGTTTTGACAAAAGAACCTAACTCGAGATCGGACAATTTTCCACTTTTTGAACCATATGTATAAGTTTCAAAAGCGCATCTTTCTGTCTTTTCAGCGTGTTTCTAGATAGTGTAGATCGGAAGATATAGAAGCCCCCAAATCAACATATCTCGCAATTTTTACAATCTGCTTTTGACAAAAGAACCCATATCGAAATATGCTGCAGGGCACAAAGAAAAATATCATAACGTAATTTTGACAAAAGAACCTATTTGAATATGGGTTTCCAATAATTTACTAAAATTATTTTGACAAAACAACCTATTTGCACTCATGTTCTTTTATCAAATGCATAAACGAAAATAACACGTTCCCTTCTAAAGTTAAGTTCTTTTAATAGCCATTTGATCATTAGCATTCATTGTGACTAAACAACCTATGTTAACATGAGTGCTTTAGTGTAGTGGGAATTAACGAAATAAGAGGAACCTATATCAAATCAAGTGCTTTTGTCGTGTGCATGTGTAACAAATTAAGACGTTTTTAATGAAAAAGAAAAACATAAACAATGCACAGAGGAAGACAAAAAACAAAGGTTCCAAAGTTTTGGAGGAGCATTGACTCTCTCGCAAGTGAATACATTGACTACAAGAATTATAGATATACAAGATTACGACAATTATCAGCTGTTTTGAAGGTACCTACGTCACGGCTCCAAAGAGTTTGTCAATTTGTATGGAATTTTCAATGATTTTAGAATTTTCGAATTTATCGAAGGAATTGCACCTTTGTTCAACTGCCGATACTTAACGAATCCAAGTAAGCCATTTGTGAAAAGTCACACTATCAATGACAGATATGTCAGTTACGACAAAATGAATAGTACTCTCTTTCTGTTTTTCATTCAAGTTGTGTTTAAATTAAATTAAATAAAATGTACCACACAAGTGCTCAAGATATTGATGAAGAGATTGATATTGATGAAGATCCTTTCCATGAATCTGATGTTGATGACTCCGATTTTGTCCCGGAGACGGATTCCGATCTTAACACCACTACGCAGGAAATGGCTCCAGATATTGGGTCCAATGTAAGTAATAACGATTTCACCGAAATTGATGAAACCCAACTATTCGAACTTCCAACCACATCAGCAGTTAAAAATAAGAACAGGCGTAACAAAAACTTAGGAAAAGAATATGTGACCAATAAAAATAAAAATACTCACCTAAATTTTGAGCAGCAAAAGATGATTTTTAAACTGTACTGGAACTTGGGTGATTACAACAAACGACGGCAATATCTGTCAGGCTTAATTGATGTTGAATTTAAGAAAACGCATACAATTAATAACGTTGGAAATCGCCAATATAACTATTTGTATAATTGAAGCACAGCCGAAAATAACGTTGTAAATGACAATTTAAAAAAAACCAGTTTTTTCACAGATTACCAGTAACATAACTCTCTTGCGGTATAAAATTATGCATCTGATCGCCGTCAAAATACAATTACAATCAGTCAGTCAGTGGAAAACTTTGTAAGTAACTAATAAATCATGCAAACAAAATTGTCGAAAATAATTGATAAATGTAGCAGAGATACAAAAAGAAAAGATAATGCTAGTTATCACTATTTTCGATACGCTAAGAAAATGTAAACGAGAAAAACAATCTTGCCTTAAAATACGATTTGTGGCTCTCCTGCAAAATCATTATTTTGTCACTTAAAACGTTATTCGCGGCTCACCTTCAGTTGTGAAATTAACGGTCAAAGGAGAAGAGTATGTAAGCACTGTTTTATGAAAATATATGCCGAAACTGTTCAAAGTATTAAAACTGTTACTAAGTGTAAAGTTAAAGAAAGCCCCGTTGAAATTGTTCAGTGCGATAAAAGAGGAAAACATTTTCCAGAACACAAACTGTCGACGGAAAAGTACCAGGAAGTTTTAGATCACATTAATAGTTTTCCAAAATATGTGAGCCATTACAGCCGTCGTCATACAAAACAACTATATCTTCAGTGTAATTTAAGCATGGCAGAATTATACAGATTATACACAAACAAATTTTCTCAACCTGTTTCGTTGTCAACGTATCGAGAAATATTTCAGAAGCTGGACATTAAGTTTAAAAAGCCGCATATTGATGTATGCAACAAGTGTGAGACTTTAAGAATAGATGTTAAAAATGCATTAACTGAGGACGAAATAGCAATGCTTAAATTAAAACAACAAAATCATCACGAAGAGGCAGACATGGCATATGAATCTAAAAAACATGATAAAGAACTGTCTTCGAAGGACAAATCTATCAAAATGTATACTTTTGATCTGCAGCAATGTTTGCCAACACCACACTTAAATGCGGCAATGTTCTTCTACAAACGACCACTGTGGACATTTAATTTTACGATGCATGACGGAGCAACAAACAGAGCGAATTGTTATATATGGAATGAGACCATTGCAAAGCGTGGAGCAAACGAGATTAGTTCCTGTATCTTCAAATGTATTATGGAATTACCGATACATGTGAAGCATGTTATTTTGTACAGCGACTCCTGCCCAGGGCAAAACCGTAATTCTTATATTTGCGCCATGTTTGAAAAGGTTTTAGAAGATCATCAAACTATAGAATTAATTGATCACAAGTTTCTGGTTGTTGGACACACGCATATGGAATGTGACACGGTTCAATCCCAAATAGAAAAAAAGAAGAAAAAATGTGTGAATTCCATACATCACCCACATGACTGGGCTACTTTAATAGCAACTACAAATCACAAATACAATGCAATCGAGATGGTTCAAGATCAATACTTTGACTTCGGTAGCCTATTAAAGAACAAATACACGTGGAGAAATACTAATACATTAGGTGCGTGTAACACTACTTATGTTTCTATATTTTTAGTATGATTTTTATTTGTTGTTTTGTGAAGGTGACAAATTTGAATGGAAGCTAATACGTTGGATGCGATATGAGAAATCTAAGTCTGGAATTTTACAGTACAAGCTGTCTTCACAGCCGGACGAGGACTTCAAGGAACTAGACATAACACAGCGGCGACGGAAAATAACAAATTTCGAATTTAATAAATGTTATTCTGCTCCTTTGCCAACATCTTCTAATAAAAAACGTGATTTACAGTACGTTCTGCCATTTATAAATGTAGAGTTTCATAATTTTTACAATAACTTGCACTTTGAAGGTGAAGTACAATTGGAAGAAGATTGGGAGATTCACGAATATGATTAGCTGTAGAGCAAATTATTCTTTATTTCTGGTCTAATAGAAAGCATAACTTTTTATAGTATTCGTTTTAAATAAACTCAATTATATTTAAGAAAATAACATATGTCACTGAATTTTTCTTATTTCATTTTAATAAAAGCACTAGTTCCGACAAAGGTTGCGAAATATTTGTTACTTTTCAGTATGAAAAAAGACTTTATCTAGAGAAGGGTTGATTTTTCGATCAAAAATTATTTTGACAAAACAACACATCTCGGTTTTCGGACATTTTCTCGGCAACAGTTATATCTGGAAGAAAGATGCAAATTGGAAAATAAAGGTATTTAAATTCTCCACCATAAAAATAGGTTACATTTGCTTAGATATGTTCTGGGACGATTCTGTAACCCTATAAAAGTGTTTTTTGGTCCTCCTGTAAAATTCAGTTTTTCGACATTGGTTGTTTTGTCAAAATTCCAGATATATATATATACATATATATATATATGTATATATATATATATATATGTATATATATATATATATATATATATATATGTATATATATATATATATATATGTATATATATACCTCCAATCCGTCAACCAAACTTTTTTGACATTTTACAGATGGGTTTATGGCATGATACAATAATATAAAGGTACAACCGTTCTCTCTTTTCGTCGCCATATTAACCTTCTGACGCTTGTGCCGACAATTTTTTACTCTCAAAATTTTTTTTTTATTAATTTTTTGACGTTCTTTTTTATTTATTGAAAAATATTGAAGAATATGTATTTAAATTATAATTATAAAAAAAAATTACATCAGCATAAACAATTCAAGGGAAATTACCAACGGAAAAGCCTCTGAATCAAGGGTGGGACTTTTTCTTCGTACTACTCTGGCTTATTGCTTTACATCAGGTGCGTCCAAGTCATATGCACAATGTGCAAACTTTTTTAAAAGAGCTATTGAGCTTTCACACGGACGAGAGCACAATTGCCAATCAGATTTCGGCGAGAACAATGCTTCCTCTTAATTTGCAAGGAAACAACAGCACACTTAACAGCTTTCAAAGCTGTTTGCCTCAAATACGAGTACAATCATCAGAGTATGCCTGCTTAGAGCCTAAAATTATAAGCAAAAGGCCACCCGCGGGCACTTCGTTATGCTCTATTTTCAACATACATATGTATGTATATATAAACGAATAAACGTATCATGGGTTCTAAGCACTCATTGGACATTTGCAGTTTTGCTAAATGTTAGCCCATGCTCGTCAATGACACGCCTGTGTTAAAATCATGCGTTCTGCACCTAAATTGAACCAATTCATTAGCAATAGAACCCATGCATTAACTATTTCTTTTGCATGTCTTTTTTTGTTCAGATTATTCAGATGTAGCCCATCAAAAAAGCATTAATTCTTACTGTAAGCTACAATAAATTTGCACACGAAGTGTATGTAAATGTGTATTATATGCATAAAACACGCTCATCCATTCTACATCATATTATACACATGCATATTTCGTTATCCACGTATCCAATTAATAAATACAACATTTAAAAAAATGTGTATTAAACCATAATTTCTAAACTTAAAATTACACATTTCCAAAAACATTCCTAAAAAAAGTTCCCCGTAATTTCGTGTGGCAACGTTTTCCTCTCTCTTTACAAAAAAAACAGCAATCAAACAATTTTGGTAAAAGTCAAAATTAATTTTATACGTCAAATGTGCTAGTACCTTTATATTATTGTATCATGGGTTTATGGTTTCACTTTCCCATATTTTTAAAGAATTTTTTCCTCCACTTTGTTAGATCCATCATTCTAATAAAGCAGAAGTTTGGTTTCGTCGCCGAAAATCGCATTATCGTAGTAGCCATCAAGCTTGTAAGTATGCGTTATCGCAAAAGACAATTATTGTTGTTTGTGCTGCACTCTAAGAGCAGTTCTTGAAGCACAGTCGATTCTTTTTAGCAATTGCCTTTGCCTCATGGGAAACTGTTACTGAGCGGTACATCGAAACGTTGAAATGGTTTTTCGTTGACAGCGCGAGTAAGGTTTGCTTTATAGCTGGTAATATGGAAGTTTAAAATTTTTATTTATGTATTGACCTCAAAAATGAGGAACTTTGGGAAGGACATGGTGTCTTTTCAATTGCGGTAAAGTTGTGGATGCTCCATCTGAAGGTCCCGAGCTATACCCTATTAAAAATTTATGGGTTTATTTGAAAAATAGTATTTCCAAAGGGTATTTCAAGAAGTAAATGGAGTTTAAAACAGTAATACGAGGGGAATATGAGAAATTTCAGCGGAATATTTGGAAAAGAAAATTTTTTCCATGAGAAGTCGTCTTACAAGCCGATTTAATACCAATGGAGCCAAAAAAAAAATTATTTTTGTACACCTTAAAATCTTTCCTATTTTCTTACTATATAATACAAGGATGTAAAAACATTTTCTTGACAGAGAAATTTTTGAGTTTTTTTAAATTTCATGTAATTTTTATGCTCTCACTTTTTAATTTTGCGTATAACTTACTACTATTTGTTTACTTAAATGCATGATACAATAATATAAAGGTACAACCACATTTGACGTATAAAATTAATTTTGACTTTTACCAAAATTGTTTGATTGCTGTTTTTTTGTAAAGAGAGAGGAAAACGTTGCCACACGAAATTACGGTGAACTTTTTTTTAGGAATGTTTTTGGAAATGTGTAATTTTAAGTTTAGAAATTATAGTTTAATACACATTTTTTTAAATGTTATATTAATTGGATACGTGGATAACGAAATATGTATGTGTATAATATGATGTAGAATGGATGAGGGTGTTTCATGCATATAATACACATTTACATACACTTCGTGTGCAAATTCATTGCAGCTTACAGTAAGAATTAATGCTTTTTTGATGGGCTACATCTGAATAATCTGAACAAAAAAAGACATGCAAAAGAAATAGTTAATGCATGGGTTCTATTGCTAATGAATTGGTTCAATTTAGGTGCAGAACGCATGATTTTAACACAGGCGTGTCATTGACGAGCATGGGCTAACATTTAGCAAAACTGCTCATCATTCAAATGAGTGCTTAGAACAAATGATACGTTTATTCGTTTATATATACATACATATGTATGTTTAAAACAGAACATAACGAAATGCCCGCGGGTGGCCTTTTGCTTATAATTTTAGGCTCTAAGCAGGCATACTCTGATGATTGTACTCGTATTTGATTCAAACAGCTTTGAAAGCTGTTAAGTGTGCTGTTGTTTCCTTGCAAATTAAGAGGAAGCATTGTTCTCGCCGAGATCTGATTGGCAATTGTTCTCTCGTCGGTGTGAAAGCTCAATAGCTCTTTTAAAAAAGTTTGCACATTGTGCATATGACTTGTACGCACCTGATGTAAAGCAATAAGCCAGAGTAGTACGAAGAGAAAGTCCCACCCTTGATTCAGAGGCTTTTCCGTTGGTAATTTCCCTTCAATTGTTTATGCTGATGTAAATATTTTTTATAATTATAATTTAAATACATATTCTTCAATATTTTTCAATAAATAAAAAAGAACGTCAAAAAATTAATAAAAAACTCGGATTTCATAAATTAATAAGGTAGCATTAATTTTGAGAGTAAAAAATTGTCGGCACAAACGTCAGAAGGTTAATATGGCGACGAAAAGAGAGAACGGTTGTACCTTTATATTATTGTATCATGCTTAAATGTAAATAAAATGAAATCCATAACCAAAAATTTCATAATGCAAAGAAAAATAAAAATATTTATGATAAAAATCAAAATTTATAACGATTTTAACTATGTCAAAACATTTTCTTGACATACTGTATATGTATATAAAGTTAATTTTTTGTGGAAATAGAAAGGAATTTATGAAAGGAATTTCATCCTACTACTACTAGTTGTTCACATAAATGTAAATAAAATGAAATATGTATATAACAAAAAATTTAATAATGCAAAAAAGGAAAAAAATATTTACGATACAAGTCAAAATTTAAAACGATTTTAATTATGTCAAAACATTTTCTTGACAAACTGTATATAGATAGGAGTACTTAGCAAAGTGAATTTGCCAAATATGGTTGCACAAATATGGAAAGGATGTTAGTAACAGCGAAACAACTTTTTCTTTTTTATTTTTCGCAGATTTAATCCCAAACTCATTAAAATGATTCCTTATTTTAAAATAATCATATGTTTAAATATGTTCTTTACTTTTTGTCGCTGGAAATGGAGCTCTTTGATTCACGCATGGAAGCGGAACGTCGTCTCTTGGCTTCTTCGCGTTTGGCTTTATTTTCCTTCTTGCGTTGTGCCAATAATTTAGCATAATCAGCAGCAGCTTCCTTGGATGCTACTTGACGTTTCTTTTTGAGGGCAACACGTCTACGTTTGCGTTGCAAAACAACAGGCGTGATAAGACGTTGAATTTTAGGAGCCTTCGAGGTGGCCTTCTTACCATCCTTAGCGGGAAGAGGGCGACGTACAACGAAGCGACGGACATCATCTTCCTTACTTAAATTGTACAACTTGCGGATCTTACTAGCTCTCTTAGGACCCAAGCGACGGGGAACAGTTGTGTCAGTAAGACCTCCAATTTCATCTTGGCCCTTCTTGACAACTACTAAAGCCAAGACAGACATATTGGCATCAACAATGCAGCCACGGACTGACTTCCTTTTACGTTCACCAGTACGGCGAGGGCGATAGCAAGAGTGTCCTTTCTTCAACAACAAACGTACACGACCTTAAAATTAAATCAATGGATAAGTTACTGTATCATACAAGGAAAGGGTTTGGCTTAAATGCAGTTTAGTGAACCAGCTCCAAACATATATAAAGTAGCTATGTGATAGTCACGCGTGACACGAAAAATCACGACATTTGCACATATCTAGTTTCTATATACATCAGTGTCCCGCAAAATAAAATATGTTTGTATTGGTGAGAAAAATTAGAGTAAAATATAGTTCCACTTGAAGAAAAGTTTTGTAATTTGAAGTACATGCTATGGTTATTAATTGTTTGAATATTTTTTTGTAAATAAGCAGTATAATAAAAATTTAAGTAAAAAGTAAAAAATCTAATAATCCATTCAATAATGTAGTGTATAAATTCCAAATTAAATTTATTCGCAGCGCTACGAAAATGATTCAAATGCCTTTTTAAACTATCTTTCCTGTTATTTTTCAATGTCTCATAACATAAAATACATTGCATATTGCCAGTCATTTTTTAACACAAAATATTTGTTAGTTTCCATAATTATTTTTAGTTTTTTTTTTTTGCTGTAGAAATTTATTAAATTTGAAATTTAATTTCGTTCCGTGTGCTAAAAAAACTAAACAAAAAATAAACAGGAAAAAATTAATACATGCATGCACAACTTAATTCGTCGCTTGCTCAGTGACGACTAAATGAAAGAGCATAAGCGTGTATGTGATTTTCAGCGATGCCAATTTAGCGCCTTTCGCGCTAGTTTTAGCGCGTTTTAACTATCAGGGGTGTTCTGTAAACCGCGCGTTTTGAAATCGTACGGTTTCCAAAATCGAAAACAGTGTTTCGCTGATCGGACGATTTAGTGCATTCAAAATTAGGTTCGTTTGAAATGTCTTAAGCATCTAAAACATTAAAACCAATTAAAAAGCTGCAATAAGTCACCTTTATAATTGAGCTTTTTTCTGGAAATTAGGCGATTTCAAATCACGCGATTTACAGAACACCCCTGTATGCCAAACGCGATTTTTTTCGTCTTAGCGCGTTTAATAAAAAAAGCGCTAAACTAGCGCGTTTTGATTTAAGTCAAAAATATCATTTCAGTTCAATATCTTTTTACTTTTTTGTATAAATTTAACATTTGTCTAATATCCAAATTAAAATTTTTGTTTAAATTCGTTAATGATTCAGACGTTGCAAATAAAATTCCCTTGACTGTGGTTAGAATTAAAAACGCATTTTAATATTTTAAATGGCAAATATTTTGAAATTTCACAGTTAAAAATATGTACTCGTACTCGTGACACAAAAAATTTATATAACTTATTGAGCATCTATTCTTTTTGTACTTCAAAAAGCATTTGAATGGCAACACTATTCGACGATTTATATAAGTTGTTACAAAGTTTGACAAATTAAATTAAAATAAAATAAGAATTTCGAATATTTGGAAGGCGAGACTGATTCTGTATTAAATGATTTTAGTTATTTAGGATATATGTAATTTCGAAGAAGCAATATTGCATAATCTGAAAAAGAGTTACTAAAGAATTAATTGTACTCGTATTTAATAATACATACATCGATCTTTATTAAAATTTAATTTAGCGTGTACGAAAATGGCGAGTTTTGATTATCAGGGGTGTTCTGTAAACCGCGCGTTTTGAAATCGTACGATTTCCAAAATCGAAAACAATGTTTTGCTGATCGGACAATTTAGTGCATTCGAAGTTAAGTTCGTATAAAATGTCGTAAGCATCTAAAACATTAAAACCAATTAAAAATTTGCAATAAGCCACCTTTTCAATTGAGCTCTTTTCTGGAAATTAGGCGATTTCAAATAGCGCGATTTACAGAACACCCTTGTATAAATTGTTGATAATGCTGTAACTTAGCGCGTTCTAGTGCGTTTTGAGAAGGCGTATAGCGCGTTTGGGTTATAAATAGTTGGCATCGCACAATATGATGATTTTCATCTGCACAATAGTGCTCATGATCAGCGTTACCGTTTGTCAAGTTTTCCCTTTTTTTTTGGAAATTTTTTGAGATGCCAAAAAGTTTTTTGAAAATAGTTTTTTCAAGTTTTTTTATAAATATGTCCATAATTGAACTTATGCAGTATATTGAATGAAAATATTAAGTAATGTTTGTATGCAATATAAAACGATCTTATATTTTTTCACTCCCTTATTACTGCAACAGTGTCTAAAGGTTCAGTTAGCCTAACCATTCTCATTACTTTTCACATAACAATATCGATCAGCTGTTTTCTTTTAAAATTTTGGTACTTTTGTAGAAAAAAAGTTTTTGTTTTAGAAAAAAAGTTTTTTTTCAGATTTAGGAAGTTTTTAAAAAAATATACTTATATACATATGGTAACGCTGCTCATGATACAATAATACAGGTAGCCACGAATCTACAACAAATGTGCAACAAATAAAACAGTGATTTTTAATGCTGTTTTGTGATTGACAAGAGAGACAAGCAAAAGAAAACAGCATACATGTACTTGAGTTTTCTCTTGGCTTTGCAAAGCATGTTTGTATTAGTACAGTTTTAATAAGCAGTGTGCGCGTGTGTTGGTAAAACATAAACACCATTTGGCAGATCACATCACGAAACAAGCAAAACAGCTGGCGCTTCGCGGTTACCTATGGCTTGCGGGTTACTGATATACATACATATTTATTATGGTTTAGTAGTGTTTTGATTGGAGATGTGCACGTGAGCGTTTTTTGACTCACGACACGCACGCTCACGCAGAAAAATATTTTCCCAACGCACGAATGATCTTGAACATGCTAACGATCACGCACGCTCTCACGAATAAAATATTCTTAATCACGTACGAGTGGTTTACAACTTATCACGATCACGCACCCTTACGAAAAAGTATATACAGTAAGCAAAGAAAAAACTTGCACAGCAAACGGCAAAGCAATTTCAAGGGAAATTAATCAGGTTTCTATGAATATTTTATTTTAACAAATTTATTTTAAAGCTAAAAAAATATCCTAACATAAAATAACACAATTTCAAGAGCAAAAAAACCTGTACACTATCTTTTCCTTCAGGAGCTATTAAATAAGTAATACAATAAAAATTAGTACTAAATGTGGCCACGTCTAGCATCTTATACATTATTCTCATAGAATGAACTAGGTTTTTGGTAATATTAGAAGGTATATGCTCCCATATGTCCTGGGAGCATGAGCTAATTTTTGCCACTAATCTACAGCTCGCGCAATTTTTTGTTCACATACGCCTGCAGAATTTCATTAGTAGTAAGGCGAAGGCTCTAGGGGGATGTGCCTGCAATTTTTTTCCATTGGATGGAAGCCATTCTCGTATTATTGAGAACAAATGTTAATTAATCATCTCCAGCTATATTTAATTTGGTAGCTAACTATTCTAAATTACATATCTTTTAGTATTTTTAAGTAATCCATTTTACTCATTGTACGTTCTATAAAAACCGGATTTCATACACCAATCGATCAAATTGAGTCCCATACAATCATATAACACCCCACACACCGCCATGCTTCACTGTGTTAATTCAGGTTTTTATCATTAAGGCTGGAATTCCTCTTCGTCACACAAATCTACAACGATAACACCCAAAAAAATTAAATTTGGATTCAGCAGTTCCCAAAAGTCATCATAGTGATTAATATACGGGTATGTTCCGTATTCCACATGAAATTAAAAAGTGTGGAATACATAGAGATGGGCAAAATACATGGCTTGCGGTATTTAAAATACAAAATACTTGCTGGTCATGTATTTGAAATACAAAATACTTTCAGGCTATGTATTTAAAATACAAAATACTTGCTGGTCATGTATGTATTTAAAATACAAAATACTTTCAATTTTTTGTATGTATTTAAATTACAAAATACTTCCACATCATTTATGTACATATATGTATGTATATGTATGTATGTATTTACTGGTGGTGTTACTAATTCAGGCTCACTCTATTCTTGCTAGTTATAAGCACGTACATACGTGCTTATGTTGGTCCTCGCCCATACTTGCAATTTTTGTTGTAGCAATTGTTGAGTGTATTGGTGAGAGGGGTGAGAAGATTGTGGAGGGGTACAGAGCTTCATGTGCTCGCAATTCTCTTTTGTTTTGAAATTCGCAGTTGTTAATCTGAAGTTTGTAGGTGTATTTGAGGTTTTATTTTATTTTATTTGTTCAGTTGTATGAAAAACACAAAATGTAACAAAAAGTAAAAATAATTGTTAATTTTTTAATTTTTGTTAATTGTTGTTTAATTTTGTTGTGAAATAAAATTTTTTCACAATTAACTGCAAAACTGGAATTTCCTAATGTGGACACTTAATGCAATTTCAAAGCAGAATTTTAAAAAATTGCAAGTCTGGACGAGGACTTGACAGCACAATCTCCCAAAGCAAAAGCAACCTTGTTATTTTTGTATTGTTATAATTGTTGTACTAGTACCACATGGAAATAAAACGCCTTGTGACAAGATGCTTCAGAATTGACAACTGAATTGAGGTGATGCCAACTGTAAGAGTTGGTATAGTTATGTTTTTTTTAGCGATTCTAATATTTTGTTATTGGTTTGACGAATGATACATTTTAAATCTGTCAAAATGCAAAACGCCAACAATGTAATGTATTTTGTAAATTATGTATTTGAAATACAAAATACTTGCATGTCATGTATTTAAAATACAAAATACTTTACGTCATGTATTTAAAATACAAATACAAAATACGTATTTGTATTTTAAATAAGTATTTCAAATACTGCCCAACCCTGGGAATACAGAACATACCCGATAAACTTTCATTGTGTGGCAAAGAGAAGCTCCAGCCTTAACGATAAAAACCTGAATAAAACGGCGATGCTTCACCGATGTGATGTGGTGGTATGGGCCTAGTGTTCTCGAAAACCCGGTTTTTCGGTTAACCGAACTCAAAAAACCCGGTTAATCGGTTAACCGACCATTAAAAAATAAAATAAATTAAAAAAAGAATAATTTAAAAAGTAACCAAAATAACTTAACAAAAATTAAAAATTTTAAAAACCCCCGATATATCTCTAAAAGATGTGATATCTTCTAAACGTCTGTACCGATTTTCTTCAAACATAGTTAAGAACCTTCTCGATCAAGTCACCTTTCAGAAAAAACTAAATCAAAATCGGTCCAGCCGTTTGGGCTGTACGTGGACACGGACAGACGCACACTACAAACTTATAACACCCCTTTTTTTGGTCGGGGGTTAAAAAATAGCATTTATTACACAAGATTTGTAATTTGTAGTAAAAAAACAATAATAGTGACTAAAAGAATTTATAACGAACAAATGTGAATTTAATGAAGTTTTTTTAAAGTATATTTCAATAACAAAACACTATCCAAATGTTTCGGAGACATTCTGTTTTTCAATTTAGTTTTTATTAAAGATGATACCGAGAAGATTCTTTTACTGACAGTTGATGTCATGATATAGCATATTTAATTTTTCCGTTCTCTTGTTGTCGGAGTCATCTTTAAGGTTATTGAGATTAACACGCTTGCATTAAATACTTAAGTGTTGAATAGATTTCAACGTCAAATTTAGTTGTTCCTCTAAACTTTCGGAATTTGATAAAATTTCAAAATCTTCAGTCTAATTCACTTTTAATTGTTTAATTTTCTACAATAATAACAAAAATTTTTAATTTTAAAAACCCCCGATATACACTAGTGTAAAAAAATAAAGCAACTGAGCTAGTATTATTACAATTCCGTACCAGTATTATAAAAAAAGTATTTAAATATAGGTGTGTTCATTTACTTTACTAGTAAAAATTAGTAACGAGAGAGTAACAAGAAATTTTTCAAAATTACTCTCGAAAATGTGAAAAAGTAAATGAACACTTTACTAGCTAAAATTTGCAAGTTAAAGTAGTGTTGTAATGTATAGGTATATATCAGTACTCAATAACTACCCCTATGTTTTTTGGACATATTATACATATGTATATGTATATTATTATAAAAATGATGTGATTATGGTCATTTATATTCACCATTGTCGTGACTAATAAATTATGTGTTAATTCAAATTTATTTGCAAATATATATCTGAACTAATTGAATTATTTTCCTGCTTAGTGCCTATTCAAATTATGCCTTTTTAGCCTGCCTTGCTTCGACAATTTTCTTTTAATCCCCCTTCGAAAAGTCACGCACATTTACATGAAACTTTTTTCTTCAAGACTTTTTGACGTTAATATACATGCTTAATGCTGAGAGTTCGAAAAAACAAAGATAAATGTCAAAAATCCCCCCGAATTTTCATTTCGTGCCTTTTGTTTTACTCCGCATGCTTCTCAACACCAACAAACTTAAAAAGCCTGCCTGCACAGATAACCAGAAAAGGCCCAGTGTAAATATCGTCTTAGAGTAAATTACCGAGTAGCTAGGTACTCATAATATTTACAACACTAAAAATAACAGCTGGTCTGTGAAAATTAAAGAAAAACAAAACCATTTCAGAGGCTGTAGAAAAATATGAATGCATATATATTTTAGTTCAATTTCATTAGACATATTATTTTGCTTCTGTTGTTGCTTTTATCGTCTTAAAAGTTTACATTTACTTACAATTTCTTAAATTTTCCAAAATATTTCTATTTTCAACTTAATTTAGAAAATTGTTTTGCAAACACAATCATAAAACAGCTGTTTGAAAAATTATTACAAGTAAAAATTTTACTTGTAAAAACATGCAAGAATTTTTCTGTCTCTCAATTTTTTACGCTCTTTCGACGCTCTCTCGTTGCAAATTTTTTGGGTTAATGAACACTTTCCAGTAACAATTGTTACAAATTTGTAACAATTTTTAGTAAATGAACACAACTTATGTTTAGCAGTTCCTATTAGAAACTTTTAGCGCTATATTAACCTTCTACCACCAATTTTTTTTTAATTTAATTTAGTTAGAAAAAAACAATAACACGAACACAAAAATAATTCATATGTGCATGGCAGAAACTAAAGCAACTCACATCAACTTATTAACATTTTTAAATCTATTTTAATAATTAATGGCATATCTATTATTTTTCAAAACAGCAGCGCATTTTTTGGGCATTGAGGTGATTAACCTGTCAATTTCGCTTTTAGAAATACTTTCCCGGGCTTCTTTTCTTTCTAGGAAAAAATTTCGGGCCTAATTTTGTAAAACGCAACGCTTAGCGTTGACAAATTTTGTATGTATTTTGTTTTTGTAATTTTAATTTTTTCCATATAAAATTTTTCAACTTTTGGCGTTGTGTTTTACAAAATTAGGCCCTTCGTTTCTTCGACCCATGGTCCCGCTTTATCTTTCTGCCGACCATATCCCTCAAGTTCTCTATAGGGTTTAAATCAGCTGATTGGACAGACATTTTATTTTTTGCAAAAGGAAAACATGACAGTTTCTGAAATGTTTTTGTAGAGATAGCGGTCCATGGTTTCACTAATTTCATGTTTCCGTTTGCAACAGATAAAATGCCTGCTGGATGCATCTTTCAGCACGATAACAATCCAAAGCATACTTCACAACTTGTTAAGTCCTGGATTCAAGATCAAAATATTAATTTAGTTAAGTGGCCAGCCCAATCACCTGATTTAAACCCTATAGAGAACTTGTGGGATATGGTCGACAGAAAGATAAAACGGGACAAGGGTCGAATAACCGAAATGTTTTCCGAGAAAGAAAAGAAGCCCGGGAAAGCATTTCTAAAAGCGAAATTGACAGGTTAATCACCTCAATGCCCAGAAGATGCGCTGATGTTTTGAAAAATAATAGACATGCCATTAATTATTAAAATAGATTTAAAAATGTTAATAAGCTGATGTGAGTTGCTTTAGTTTCTGCCATGCACATATGAATTATTTTTATTTTCGTGTTATTTTTTTTTAATTTAAATTTAAAGAATATTTGGCGGTAAAAGGTTAACATAGCACTAAAAGTTTGTAATAGGAACTGCTAAACCTATTTAAATACTTTTTTTTAATACTGGCACGGAATTGTAATAATACTAGCTCAGTTGCTTTAGTTTTTGCCACTAGTGTATGTAGAAAAGATGTCATATCTTCTTAGCGGCTGGACCGATTTTCTTCAAACATAGTTAAGAACCCTCTCGATCAAGTCACCTTTTAAACAGAAAACACTAAATCAAAATCGGTCCGGCCGTTTGGTCTGTACATGGACACGGACAGACACACACACACACATACACAGACACTCACTACAAACTTATAACTTCCCCCTCAAACAAAATGTTTCGACTTTTTCTGAAGTCAGACTTGTCGTACCGAATTCGTTAAGACTTTCGGTAGTTTGTCTGAACTCAGACTTTTCGTACCGAACTCGTTAAGAAATTTCGGTAGTTTTTCTGAACAATTTTTTTTAAACATTATAACTTTGATTTTTGAGTACATATGTAAGTCTCTGAAAATTTTTTTAATACATATGTTATGTTGATGAAAAATAAGGATTATAGCAAATATTAAAAAACGTGAGTATGTGCAAATTATTTTGACAATAGCAGCAACAAAACGCTGAAGCGGTCGGTACTCTGCTATAAAATCAAAAGAAATCGTACCTACATGTCGTTACGAATTCGTACCGACATATCGTTACGAAGTCGTGTCAACCATTTCATACAAAAATTGTTACGATTTCGGTAATATTTCGGTTCCGAAATCGGAAGACTTTGTCGACCAGTCCTTACGAATTCTTTACGAATTCGGAGCATTTTGTTTGATGGGTTATAACATAACAAAAATTAAAAATTTTAAAAAATTTTAGAAAAGATGTGACATCTTCTAAACGGCTTGACCGATTTTCTTCAAACATGGTTAAGAACCATCTCGATCAAGGCACCTTTCAAACAGAGAAAACTAAATCAAAATCGGTTTAGCCGTTTGGGCTGTATGTGGACACGGGCAGACACACACTACAAACTTATAACACCCCTTTTTTTGGTCGGGGGTTAAAAAATTGTCTGTTTAATTTCAATTTGAAATAATATAATGTTCGTTCTGTCTAGTTGGTAACTCCTTGGGATTTATTACTACTCCTTTTTTTTCATCTTTGTGTTGGAGTTTTTACATAGATTCTGACGAGTAAACCGCTAACGGTCTTTAGGTTAAACATTGCACTCGCTACCAGGTATAAGATAGAAATTAAATTTAATGTTGGAAAGTTCGTTGTTGACTAAGTACAAAATACGCCATATTTAACACAAATCAAAGGTAATATAAATAAATTGAGAATACTTCTCCTTGATTTTTTTTTAACCTAATAACTATTGTTTTATTTTTATTCACTTTCACGCAAACATTTTGGTCCCACGAGCCGGATATTTTGGCAAAACAAAAGTAAGCCACTAATAAGTTTTTTAAATTTTTATTCAAAGGATCGCCATCTTTTGCAACCCCCAAATACTACGAGAACCTTATACACTGCTAAGTACATTAAGAAACTTATTTGAAAAAAGGTGCGTACGTATTTATTGAATTTAAAAAAATAAAGAGGATTTTTTAGAAGTGAATAATTTAAACAATTGTGTTAAAAGATATTACCAATTGATTTGTGCACTAAATAAAAGAACACACACATATACGTGCATATATGTATGTGATTTCCCCACCCTTAGGGCGACTTTTTGAGTTCAAGATTAGAGATTAAATTAACCATAATCTTCATTTGTGATTTTTGGGTAGTCGATTATATGGTTTTACTTGCTAGTTTAAGCGGCCAATCGTGGTGGTTTAATCTTATATTAATATTGACAACATACACTTGTGAAACATATAATTTTTTGTAAAAATTATAAGATAAAATAATTTAAAACACATAAATAAATATATATATTTTATATTAGTTATATATTTCGTTTAACACGCCCAATATTTTACTTGTAAATAATAAAATATGTCAGTTTCTCCTTCTTCCCACAAAAAATCAAGTGTTGATAACATGTATGACTTTTGCACTGAAAATGTTGCCACTATTTTGTTCTCAGTATGGTAATACTACACATAATAAGAAGTTTAAACTACCACTCAAAAATATCAAACTCAATTAATTAAGATTAAGTTAATTTTCGGATGAGCTAATTAGAGAAATAAACTAATCTTAATCTCGATCCCAAAAAGTCGCCATTAGTGTTTGCTCTCCGGGGAAATGGATCAGGGTAGTCTTTCAGTTTTAGATCTATTTTGTTCATTCTCACTTACAACACTTAATTTTTATGGTTAAAATTACAATTATTACTAAAAGTATAACAACCAAACTTATAGTAGTACCCTGTGCTACGTTATTTTTAAATTCAATGTACTTAATGATTTCTCTATTCTTAATACTTTGGAGATGAAGTCCTTCCTAAGTAAAGCTATTAATGTTCTTTGTAAATTTACATAGTTGAAAGGTATAAGTATTCCATGACTAAATCTATGGAACAAATTTTCAAACACAAGCTCTTTTATTTTAATTGTACAGTTATCAAACTTAATAATACTATTTCCTTTAACAAAATATGTCTGATCATTACAATTGTGATCTATTTTGGTAAATTCAATTAACTTTGTTATAACCAGGCCTGCCTTAATTTCTTTAATTATTGGTTCTTTATTTATTCTAAGTTTACAATCATTCTGCTGCTCTTCCACAATTGTTATCATGGATCAAAAGGTTTTTCATTAGTGTTTTTATGGGAATTGTTAAAATTTAAGTTTAAAATTTGTAAACGCACTAATAATCCCAACATTTTTATTTTACTTATTAGGTAAAATATTTTTTATTAAAAATACATTGAAATTGATTATTGAGGGGTTTAGCTGGATCCTATGCGCATTTCACTGTTGCTAATGCAGATCATCAGGGAACCTTTACCCAAATTTCTTAGAACAACTAGAGTAATTATGTTATAAACTTTCATTTAAACAAATGAGAAGCCTAACAACAAATAACAAAGTTGAAACAAGAACTCAATAATCAACATGTTTTTTTTATTTTCTTACTTTACCATTGCTACATTGGCTGACTTTTTTTCAGCTTCCAATTGTAGTTGTAAAGCTGTGTTCACATTACTTGTATTTGCCTTGTGGAATGTCACTTTTTCACATGGTAAATTCGTACATATATGCATTAAACACATTCACCACAGCAGGCTACACGAACACACGACTTCAAATGCCGCTAGCAGCATTTGTCGCCTCGTAGCCAGCTACTTAATTATTTTGGAGACGGCAGCAGCACCATCTGCAGCTGATATTCAAGTACAAATACATAGTTCAGTATTGCCACTTTCATATATTTTGCATTTATAACAATTAATTTTTCTTTTAAAATGTACTTATTTCACATAAAAGTACAATAATGAATCAATTTATTCTTTACATCAATTTTTGGATATTGTTTCTAATAAATAGTATGAAATAATTGTACGATATCATTCATTCACCATTTTGTATTATACTGGTAACACTGCATTTGCTCATTGTAGCCAGAGAAATAGAAATTAGTTTAAAGTTGGCGACAGCTACAACGGTGGTCGTGCAGTCGTGTAGCCTGCTGTCGTTAAAATAATTGTTACCATAAGAATGTGTGTATTCTATTTTTGACAGATTTGAATGTGTTTAATGCATAATTATTAACTTGACTGCACCCGGTCAAAAAAATACTTGTGTGGCAACACTCTATTCTTTAATAGCTGTTGTTATTATTTACATTTTTTTTCTTTTACATACTCTTAAGCTGAGTTCACATTATATGTATTTGTCTTGTGGAATGTCACTTTATTATACACACGATGTTTTATGTGTACGTCAAAATCTACGTTTTACATAAGGTTTATAATTTTTGTGTTCACACGTTGGTATGTTATGTACATATGACATAACCTATAAGGGTAAACAAATGTTTACTTTTGTTAATGCAACATCAATTTTTTTCCTTCAATTTAAATTTTTAGTCTATTAAATTAATATTAGTTTAAATTATCTTAAAATTTTACTTAATTTTTAACGTTACAAACAATTGCTTTATTTGAAACTAGCTGATGTTAGATGCTTTGTCACTTGAAAATAGAACACGCTCTAAATCAAAATTGTCTTTTGTACTGCACACAGGGAAATAACACATGCTATTGTTTAAAGGTGTTCAGACTATTGTATAAGTAAAAATGGACAGATATATAACTGTGGGCGAAGCCCAAATTCTTCTAAAATTTCATCTGATCCAAAGATGTCTAGGGATAACAGCGCATCCTCTATCAATCGTCAAAATAGTTTTTCATTATTGCAAAACAAAAACAACAAGCCCGCTGCATCATCGCAAAAGTCTTTTAAGCCACCACATATTTATCTGAGAGAAAAACATTCTAACGCGCTTCTAAAAAAAACTACTGTCGACCATTGGTGAAAATACTTTTCACATCATTCCAATTAAACGACGTAATATTGATGAAACTAAAATCCAAATATATGATCAAAAAGATTTCCGAAAAATTGTTAATGAGTTTGAAAAAAATAAATCAAACTTTTACACATATCAACTTAAGAGTGCTAAAGGCCTACAAATAGTATTAAAGGGCATAGATTCATATGTTGAGCCCGAAGAAGTAAAATGTGCACTTATCGAACAAGGATTTAAGGTAAAAAATTTTACCAATATAATCAATAGAGAGAAGATTCCCCAGCCTCTATTTCGTGTTGAACTGGAGCCGAATGATATACAGTTGAAAAAAACGAGACGCACCCAATTTATAGTCTAAAATACATTTTACACCGAAAAATCACAGTTGAAGAGCCACGCAAGCGTTCAGGTCCCGTACAGTGCCATAATTGCCAAGAATATGGCCACACAAAAACTTACTGCAAATTACCTACAGTTTGTGTTATCTGCGGTGAATTGCATGGTACTGCTAACTGTACCAAGCCAAAAGTACAAGCAGAAAAAAAATGCAGTAATTGTGGAGGTAATCACACCGCTAACTACAGGGGATCCCCTGTATATTCTTTCGTTAAACAGGCTATGGGTCAAAAAACTAAATTAGCTACAGTTCAATCAGCAAATGCTTACTCCGCCACTCTTCCTGAAACTAGCCAACTAGTTACTTCACGTGTATCGTATGCCGATGCTGCTAAGACTAGTTCTATTCCCACACAAAATGTTCCACCGCCAAGTAATTCAACGAATGCAAACTCTAGCTTTAACTTTAGTCGTCTTGAAGCTACTATTGAGAATCTGGTGCTAACTATAAACAACTTTACAACAAATATGACTAGCATGATGCAAGAAATGCTGAGAATGCAGAATACTCTGCTTCAAGCTTTAGTTAATAAACCATGAACACGTTAAAAGTATGTTTCTGGAACGCAAACGGCATTCGCCAACATAAAAATGAACTTGAGCACTTCCTCACGGAAAAAAAAACATTGATATAGGGTGGTATTATTGATTCCGCACGGAAAGGAAAGTTCGACGGAAAGAACTATCGATCGATATGGAAATTGCAATTATTCATTCCTGCGGTATACGCTTTCCGTGAAATTGATTTAACATCCCTGTTTTTATTAATTCTTACGTGATGTAGTGTCAACTGTTGTTAAAAAAGCACTTTAAAATTTAAACATACATACATACACGCATATGTTAACACATATATGAACACATGAAATTTGAAACGTAAAAACAACAAAATATAGAAAGAAGAGTTACAGATTAATCATACAGAGTAAGTTGGATTAAAGAAATTTTATTTTAAGTTAAATTAAATTAACAGTTAATTTTTTATATTTTTATGAAAATAAAATAAACAAATTAAATTAAAATAAGCTTTAATTTTGCAAATTTGTATATTTTCTTTACAATTTTGTTCTTTCCGTACGCTTTCCGTCATAAAATTTGAGCGTAAGCAAAATAGAGAAAAATACCGCAGCCACGGAATGAATAATTGCAAATTTTGCTTCCGCAGAAAAAATGCTTTCCGCAATCGCGGAACGGAATGAATAATTGGACCCATAATGTCGGTCTCTGAGACTCACTTGACTTCGAGAAGCTGCTTTAAAATAAATGGTTATACTCTACATATATGATTCAAAAGACCCGAGAGGGAGAGCATGCGGTGGATCAGCAATTTTAATTAAGACAAGACAAGCACTGCATTCTTGACAACATTTGTGAGGAACATCTACAAGCAACAAATATTGGCATTGAACATTTTTGTGCGAATTTCGTGATATCATCAATTTACTCCCTTCTAGATTTAGGGATGAAACGATACGAATAAACACAAGTACTCGATGTCCTAAACGAAATACTACAAACAAAACAAGTAATGCCGCGTGCACACTATGATATTTTGTGCAATCGCAACAGTGTGCACTAGTGGTAACGTGTATGATTTCCGATTTTTTATTTATTTTTTGTTGTGTGGTATTGCTTTCCCTATAAAAAAACATAAAGTGAAAGGCGTTGCACACATTTTAAAAAATTATTAGAACACAACAAATGACAGATGTGTACTCGGCATTACACACTCGCTTTTTTTATAAACATATACGACTACTTACCCATCTGCCAACGCTCAAGTTATTGTAAAAACCACAAAGTAGACCAGAGTTGAAGAAAGTGACTTATGAAAAAAGCTAAAATCATTTGTCGCGCAGATTCTGCGAGAAAGGGACAAATGCAGTATATTTATTATTAAAATGTTACCAAAAAAATCAAAACAAACAATAGAAAATGTGTACTTTGTGAAATAAACACTTGTACATACATACATACGTACATACTAGGGTTTGGGATTTCCCGGACTTTTGCACTTCCCGGGAAACGGGAATTAAGAAATCAAGTTCCCGGAAATTCCCGGGAAAAGCTAATTTTCTAAATTAAATACATTTATTAAATGAAAGTTTGTGAAATTTCGATTGTTTTATTAATGTAAGCATTCTTTTGAAATAAAACTTAATAAAAAAGCAGTTCTAAGAAAAATTTTTAAGAATTTTTAATTGAATTTAAGCAAATGGAATAAAGTTATTACACAGCAAAAGATCATATAAAAACCAATTGACGACACAATTAGTAGACAATTTTCTAATAAAACCTACCTTCATTTTAATAAGAATTTGCCTTGCTTGTTTCTCATTCTTTTTGAAAAAGTTCCAAGCGGTTTCTTATCGTTAAGTACAAGCAGGTTACAGTACCATACTGCGCTGCGCCGAATTTTGAATACCCTGAGCCACAGTATGTCTAAGTGTCTTTAATTTTTCATATTATTTCTCCTAAAATATTTTCTTCAGGGTTTCCATAATAGCGTATACTTGTAATAAATTTAAGTTTTGTCAACTCAGAGTTCTTACAGCTTAAAATTTTCACTACACTTTTCAAAATTTGTTCACTAATTCGGCGAAAAATCACTTGAAGTTCGCTTAGCATCGAATTATTTACTTTAGGAAATGATTATATCATTGCAATCATTCATACTTATACAATTTATTCCACTTTTTGTATGAGATATGGTATGACCTCAATTTAATAAAATTTTTATGAAATTTCAGACTAGATTTGAATAGCTCACATTTTTATTTTATATTAAAAATATATGGACATTTTACTGCTTGTTTATCGGCGTCGAAAGAATTCTTTCTTTCTTACAGTTACATTTAAAACAAAAACTCAATTTAAATTTTAAGATTAAAAAAATTCCTTCAAACAAGGTATATGTAAGTGTTTAAACAGACGATGAAAAACGTGTCAACGTTCGTGTAAATTTGGTCATACAATCATTCAAACGAACTTTTGTAATATATAAGAAAATAATAAGTTTTTATATTAAAGTAAAATTGGATTATAAATTCTATATATTTATGAAATAACATGCACTTTAAATTTCCCGTTTTCCCGGGAAAATCTCAAAAATTTCCCGGGAATATTAGACAGACATTTCCCGGAATTTCCCGTTTCCCAAACCCTAGTACATACACATTTACAAAATTAAATTGAAGAATTTGTTGCATTTAATTAAAAAAACCGAATGTGAAAAAGATTATTTGTATTAAAAAGTTATTAAAATTTGTTTGCAAATGATTCCTGATTTAACTTTAAGCATTTTCATTTAAAAATTTTAATTTTTACCTTTTATTTACAAAAATCACTCAGCGAATAAGACCACAAAGTGTTAAACGAAAAACATTTCAACAAGTAAACAACACAGACAATTTTACAAAATTAGATGAAAGAATTTGTTGTGTTGAATTAAGGAACAAAGTGCGAAATAGATTATAACTATTAAAAAGGCAATTACAAATTGTTTTAAAATGATTGCAGATTTCACTTGAAGAATTTTCATTAAAAAATATTAATTTTTATCATTTGTTTACAAAAATCGTCAAGCGAGTGAGGTTACAAAGTATAAATTGAAATTAAGCTACAAAATTCCACCACGAAAGAAGTTTAAAGAAGACGCAGTGACAGAGTGAGCGAGAAATCCGAAAACACAAATTTTCTTCCGTCGCGTGTCATCTCTGGTATACCCTGTGGTAAAAACATACACAAATACATATGCATGAGCATAACGTTGGCTCCCATGATCACGCATCTCTAATTCCCTTTGACAATCCTAAATATCTTACACTTCAATTTCTCCAACCTTCAAGTAAGTTCATTGCTCATAAATTACATATTTTATTCATCTCTTCAAACTCTTTAAACATAGGAAATAGGAAAATCAAACTAAATAAAACCAATAACAAAAAACATTCACAGATTTCCCACAAGCATACATAATACCCCTTATTGTGAATGGCGTCGTCGACGTCACATCAAGACGACAGTAAAAATTCTAACTTGTCTACTCTTTGTCGCCAACAAGTGACTACTATTAACATGGTCCATTAATTTACAAAGCCTTAGAGATTAGTAAGAGATTGTCAATAAGATCAAATTGTAGCCGATAAAGAGTAGACGAGTGACAATATCTACTGTCTCCTTGATGTGACGTCGACGACGCCATTCACAATAAGGGGGAATGTCTTTCTAAAATAACCTTCCATGGTCGCCAGCTAAAACGAAAAAAAAAACTAAAGCAACATTTTCTCTATGCACACACAATCTAAAATCATAAACCTACTGCAACCGCTTAACAAACGGAAAAACTACGTACAAACAAGAGTATTTAAAAAAAAAACTAAAGCAACATTTTCTCTATACACACATGCACTTATACTCTAAAATCATAAACCTGCTGGAACCGCTTAACAAACCAAAAAAAAAAAAAAAACATTCAATTCAAAATTAAAATTAAAACAAAAACCTACATACAAGCCTTCGTACCTACATAATTAATGCGTAATAACACTGTACAACAGCCAAAATAGCCTTTAGATAAAAGTGTGCGGACTATATGGATTTCGATGCGTTAAATTCAAATCTGCTGTCAGTTTTGCTCTATCACGTAGAGATTTTTTTTATGGGCGTGGCTAATTTTGGCCCCTAAATTAGTCGGCCATACTAATATATTTTACTATAACTCGAAAACCGCTATTTCGATTTTAATAAGTAATAAACTAAAAGACGCGCCACAAAATTTTGTTAAAAAATATTAATAATCATGTTTTACCTATTTTTTATGGTTTCGAAGTTATTCAGAATTTAAAAAAGAAAAGTTTTTTTTATGCAAAAATCGCGTAATTTTTTAAAATGAAAATTACAATAAAAAAATCAGAAACTCACAAGTTTCATATTTTTTAAATTTTTCTTAAAACCACATATCATAGGAATAAAACAAGCTATAAAACGTGAAAATCAGCAATAAATCTTGATTTTATTCACAATTTAAAGCAGGTACCTAAAAATGGAAAAATGTGTGTAATGCATTAAATGCAGTCACATTTACATCTGAGTTCCTCCTTGTGCCTTCATAGTGAACAGACGTAATAGCGGAATTTTTCTTATATACAAACTAAACAAAAAAAAAAAGCATACAAAAAATATTCGTAGTACATATTAACTTTGATAAATAAGCATTTTTTTGCTTTGATAATATTTTTACATATAGAAATAACAAAAATAAAAAAAACCGTAAACAAAAAAACATACAAAATACCCTTGAGGAATACTCTTTATGAGTACCCCAGAGGAAAAAAATAGTGAAGTGAGTTCTAACGGCAGAAATGCCTATTTTACTGTGTTTTTGATGCTCATAATGATAACAATAAAAATAAAAAATCTGATAGACTTTCTGTGATTTCTGAAGCTCTTAATAAAAATAAAAAATCTGATAATAGACTTTTTCTAACGGCAAAACCACAGTTTCGTCAGCGATCAACTTCGCTTTGTCCAATGCCAACTAGTGAATCGTTGACATTATTGCCTAGTACTTCTACATTTAACTCAGCGATATCATCCGCTTCGGGCTCGTGGTCAACAATTAAACAAGTTGTTACTGAAGACAACAGTAGTACAAACCAAAGGTACAAGTAGGAATGGACAGATATATAACCATTTTAAAGCGCGGGCGAAGCCCAAATTCTACTAAAATTGGATCCGCCCCAAAGATGTCTAGGGATAACAGCACATCTTCTATCAATCGTCAAAATCATTTTTCATTATTGCAAGACAAAAACGACAAGCCCGCTGCATCATCGCAAAAGTCTGTTAAGCCACCACCTATTTATCTGAGAGAAAAATATTCTAACGCGCTTCTAAAAAAACTACTGTCGACCATTGGTGAAAATACTTTTCACATCATTCCAATTAAACGACGTAATATTAATGAAACTAAAATCCAAATATATGATGAAAAAGATTTCCGAAAAATTGTTAGTGAGTTTGAAAAAAATAAAACAAATTTTTATACATATCAACTTAAGAGTGCTAAAGGCCTACAAATAGTATTAAAGGGCATAGATTCATATGTTGAGCCTGAAGAAGTAAAATGTGCATTTATCGAACAAGGATTTAAGGTAAAAAATGTTACCAATATAATCAATAGAGAGAAGATTCCCCAGCCTCTATTTCGTGTTGAACTGGAGCCGAATGATATACAGTTAAAGAAAAATGAGACGCACCCAATTTATAGTCTAAAATACCTTTTACACCGAAAAATCACAGTTGAAGATCCACGTAAGCGTTCAGGTCCCGTACAGTGCCATAATTGCCAAGAATATGGCCACACAAAAACCTACTACAAATTACCTACAGTTTGTGTTATCTGCGGTGAATTGCATGGTACTGCTAACTGTACCAAGCCAAAAGTACAAGCAGAAAAGAAATGCAGTAATTGTGGACGTAATCACACTGCTAACTACAGAGGATGCCCTGTATATTCTTTCGTTAAACAGGCTATGGGTCAAAAATCTAAATTAGCTCCAGTTCAATCAGCAAATGCTTACTCCGCCACTCTTCCTCAAACTAGCCAACTAGTTACTTCACGTGTATCGTATGCCGATGCTGCTAAGACTAGTTCTATTCCCACACAAAATGTTCCACCGACAAGTAATTCAACGAATGCAAACTCTAGCTTTAACTTTAGTCGTCTTGAAGCTACTATTCAGAATCTGGTGCTAACTATAAACAACTTTACAACAAATATGACTAGCATGATGCAAGAAATTCTGAGAATGCAGAATACTCTGCTTCAAGCATTAGTCAACAAACCATGAACACGTTAAAACTATGTTTCTGGAACGCAAACGGCATTCGCCAACATAAAAATGAACTTGAGCACTTCCTCACGGAAAAAAATATTGATATAATGATGGTCTCTGAGACTCACTTGACTTCGAGAAGCTGCTTTAAAATAAATGGTTACACTCTATATGATTCAAAGGACCCGAGAGGGAGAGCATGCGGTGGATCAGCAATTCTAATTAAGTCAAGACTCAAGCACTATATCCTTGAGAACGTTAGTGAAGAAAATTTTTGTGCGAACTTCGTGATATCATCAATTTACTCACCTCCCAGATTTTCAGTTACCGAAGATCAGTATGAGAAGTTCTACAAATCGCTTGGATCTTGTTTCGTGGCAGCTGGTGACTACAATGCAAAACATACGTACTTTTTACTATTTGATATTTATTTTTAATGCCATTTTACGAATGCAGTATTTTCCACATAACTGGAAACTTGCCAAGATTAAAATGATTCCAAAGCCAGGCAAAGTCATATAGGCTGAGTCATATAGGCCTATAAGCTTACTTTCAACAATTTCAAAGCTTTTTGAAAAGCTGCTCATGACTAAATTGTCCACAATTTTAGCTGATACTGGGTGCATCCCGGACCATCAATTTGGCTTTAGAAGTCAGCATAGCACTATTGAGCAAACGCATAGATTGGTTCAAATTATAAGGAGGACTTTTGAAGAAAAGAAGTATTGTTCTGCCTTTTTTATTGATGTTTCTCAGGCATTTGATAAAGTATGGCACGTAGGCCTAGTTTTAAAATTGAAGACATACCTACCAATAAACATACAAAAGCTTTTGGAAAGTTATATTCTTGATAGAAAGTTTACTGTTGTGGAAGGAGACTTCATGAGTGTACCCGAATCTACATCTTCTGGTGTGCCACAGGGTAGTATTCTGGGGCCAGTCTTGCATCTATATATACTTGTGATATGCCTGTGAGCAATAACATACACACTTCTACATTTGCCGATGATACAGCCTGTTTGAGTATTCACAAAAATCCTGATGAGGCATCCCGCAATCTCCAAGCACACATTACCCAGCTTGAAATATGGTTGAACTTATGGAGAATTAAAGTCAATGAACAAAAGTGTGTTCATATAACGTTTACCCTAAGAAAAGATACCTGTTCCCCCATTCGAATCAACAATCAAAATATTCCTCAACATTCACAAGTCAAATACCTTGGCATACACCTTGATCGAAGGCTTACATGGAAATATCATATTGACTCTAAGTTAACCCAAATGAAACTTAAATTGACTCAAATATATTGGTTAATTGGCAGAAATTCAACACTCAGCCTAGACTGCAAACTTTTGATATACAAGTCGCTTTTGAAGCCAATATGGTGCTATGGAATTCAGCTGTGGGGCACTGCTTCAGCTTCAAATGTCGAGAGAATCCAACGAAGGCAAAACAAAATTTTACGTTTGATAACATCTGCTCCATGGTACGTTAAAAATTCAAATATTCATCGTGATTTAAATATGCCACTAGTGAGTGAAGAAATTGCAAAATACGCAGGCAAATATTTAACTAAACTCGAGTCACATCCTAATCCGCTTGCCCGTAATATTTTGAGCTTTACTGGACACATCCGCTTAAAAAAAAGGGACACAAGGGCTCTTATACCTAACACTCCAGGGGGGTTACTCTCTATTACGATGCGAAAGAAAAATGGTACGAAATCGCACGATTGGTACTCTCTAATGCGTTTGCGCATTTACCTTTCGCATCTTTTATTTTCCGTTTCGCAAGTCTGGTATCACCGTACTCTACAATGCGAAAGCGCCTGTCAAAATCGCTCGATAAGCGCAAATATCTTGCGTTAGCTAAATACCAAACGCAAAGTGAGAAAAACATGTAAATACGTTCATAAAAAATATTTTTGTTTTATAAAAGGTTTATTAAACAAATTTTCTATGGAAATTTGATTAATAAACCTTTTATAAAACCAAAATATTTATATTTAAATCGTAGTTTTTAGGGAAAATGCCAAAAAAATTAAAAACAAAACAACGGCAGTTTGAAATTTTAGTGGATTGCATGTGAGCAAATGGCAAATAAGCCGCAAATAATTTGTGGACAAAATTTACAGACGGCCGAAATTCTAATGGACATCCTGTAAGGGATATAGCTGGTTGTTTATAATGAAATGTGACACTAATAGTACTTATAATATTACACATGTATGTTTGTATGTATGTATTCATATTTGATTTTAAAAATCACACCAAGTGAAAATGCGTAAAAATAAATTTAGCATTTTAAGCACAGGTGATGGTCCCTCTCAGTTTTGTATTTTCTCAATCGCTCTTTTAAGCGACGAGACATTGACTGCTGCTATATTCCTAAGGTATGGTCCTGGCCAATTTGATGTTGGTATCCAGCTTGGCCAAGTAATTTTAAGGCAGCGGCTAGTTTTATAAACTTTTAGCTGGTGTTGAACAGCTTTTAGAACATACAGAAACGAAAAATTTGTACATATTCCGCTAGATTTTTTCTTACCTGCGGCCATTTAAGGAAAGTATATCGGAACTATCTCTTAAGCTTAAATTAGAAGTGACATACCCATAATGACATAGCCATAACCAAACCAAAATTTAATTGGTTTCTATGGTGACAGTTATGGCTTTAAGGTTGTTTTCTATGGCTATGGTTATGTCACGTCTAATTGAGCCTTTATGACTCGTCTTGCAACTCGTTATACATGGACGTTTTCTTCATAAAACCATAACGCTACAGAATCCATCACTTTATTTTCAATTAAAAGCTGTTACACTTCACTTTTTCTTAAATTTTGATTTTAAATGTCGTTTTTTTATACATATTTTGACATTTCAGTACTGCCAACCTTTGCCATATTTTCTTTTGCAATGTCCGTGGTGCCACTTTTTCAAACAATTTTGCGAAAGGTTTTGCGAAAGTAATAGAGAGTACCAAATTTGCATATCAACGCATTTAGCTTTCGCATCGTAATTGCTTTCGCATCGCAATAGAGAGTAACCCCCCAGATGGGACTGCTTAAAAATACTTCTTTTTGATTATCACTACTTATGTATTATATATAACTATTACTAAGCTTATGTCCGACACTGGTCGGACCTAATTATATTTTTATATTTAAGATTTGATTACTTATTGTTAGTTCATTTTTGAAGATACAATAAATAAATATGTATATGAAAAAAAAAAAAAATTACATCTGGCAGTGATGGGAAAGTTGGTACGATCGTACTTTTTTTTATACTGTTTGACATGAAAAAGTACCGTAGTACTCCCCTAAGAAATTTGATACTCTCACGGGCAACTTAGAAATGCAGTCAGAAGACTCGCACATGCATATATTTTGCCAAGAATTAAATTGTTTTTTCGACAAATAGAAAGAAGCTTTATTAGTAAAGATCTTTTAGAAAAGTGTAACCACAATTAAATATCAATATCAATATTTCATTCAATGATATTTTATGTGGCACAGAAGTTGATCTATTGAAACAACTGTTTTAAATCAGTTTAAAGAAAATTTTAAAAAGTTTATATCAAGTTCTAAGGGCAAAAGTGGACTTTGACTATAAAATGTTAGTTTGGTTTAGTAAGTTTCCCCCTGAAAGTATTTTATCTGTTAAACCAATATCATTATACCACTTTTAATTAAAATGTTCCCAGGGAAAAGAAAAAAAAAAGAAAAGAAAAATAATTTGAAATATTAACAACCAATATAGAGCACTGGCTTATATAAAAACGCATTAGATGAATACATGTTTCCTGATATATCGAGAGTAGCTTACGGAATTTTATCCATGCCTCACTCCGCTGTAAATGTCGAAAGGATTTTCTTTTAGCAAAATTTCATGAAAACAAAATATAAATCAACAGCCATCGTATTCTGTAACTCGCTAAAGCTAAATCTAATTTTCGGCTACGAATGCAATTTTCAAACGGGTATTGATAAATCAGGTAATGGCTTAAAAATGTAATTCGCCGAAATTTTATTGCTTTATGTCATCGCCAAAAATTTTAAATTTTCTATTTGTTCAACATTTTAGCGGTCGAATTTAGCTTTAGCTTTAGCGAGCTATGGAATACGAAAGCAAGCTTTATGTTCCAACAGTATTAAGTCTAATCCAGGCTACACCTATTTGTATATTTGTACCTATGTGTTCCTTTTTTTTTGTAAATGAATTTCTTATAATTTTTTGTTAATAAAATTTAAACAAGAAATATTATAATTTTTGGTACTCTCGGGATCAAAAAAGTACTAAAAAAATTTGTTTTTGATACCGAAATGCAAATCTCATTTCCCATCACTGACATCTGGTAATGCTATTGAAAGGGCATTGCGGGCTGGTAACAGAATTTTAAATTGTGAATAAAATCAAGATTTATTGCTGGATTTTCACGTTTTATAGCTTGTTTTATTCCTAGGATATGTGGTTTTAAGAAAAATGTAAAAAATATGAAACTTTTGAGTTTCTGATTTTTTTATTGTAATTTTCATGTAAAAAAATTACGCGATTTTTGCATAAAAAAACTTTTTTCTTTTTTAAATTCTGAATAACTTCGAAACCATAAAAAATAGGTAAAACATGATTATTAATATTTTTTAACAAAATTTTGTGGCGCGTCTTTTAGTTTATTACTTATTAAAATCGAAATAGCGGTTTTCGAGTTATAGTAAAATATATTAGTATGGCCGACTAATTTAGGGGCCAAAATTAGCCACGCCCATAAAAAAATCTCTACGTGATAGAGCAAAACTGACAGCAGATTTGAATTTAACGCATCGAAATCCATATAGTCCGCGTAATTTTATCTAAAGGACAGCCAAAAAATGTTATTTTGTTGTACAGTGTAATTAACTATGTACATCGACGGACGGATATCAAACCATAACTCATAAACCACATATTTTATTAATCTCCTTAAACTCTTAACCCTTTGACGACCAGGGGACATATGTGTCCCAAAAAGAAATATATGCGTTAAAAATAAACTAATACTAAAAGTATTGATATTTTCAGCTTAATGCAAAGTTAAATGATAGGTTTTTAAAATTTATAAAAAATTTGTGTGAAAAAAAATTTTACAATGTTTTTTTAAGAGCTAAAAAGCAAGTTTTGCACATACCGTAAACGGGATATTTAAACTGCTCTATATCATAGACGAAATTTTCTCTTTCTTTCAAATTAAAAAATTATGTTTAATTTAACAATATTCTACAAATTGAAATTCGGTTTTGAGATATTTCCAAGAAAAAACTAGATTTATTAAAAAAAAAAACGCAAAGGGACACGGGTGTCCCTGTGGTCGTCAATGGTAACTTTTCGTTTGATGAATTTGAATGTAATAGTCTTTTCACACTGACGACAAAATAAGTGTTCCCAACACAAATGTTGGAACATCTTGGAACATTTGTGTTGGCAACACTTATTTTGAAATAACTGCTAATAGTGGTGAGAGTTGGCATATTAAAAAAACTAAAATGGAACTTCTCCATTAAGTTTGTAAACTTTATCAGGTGACTGAGCAGTTGTATTCTATTTACTTACTTTACGCTGTGAGAAGTGGTCGTGTTTTCTAATTTGCTAAAAACAAGTGATATTTGAGAGAAACATTTTTGTTCTTTGATTTTCTGATTCATTTTGGTAAGTTTGGTGAATGTGAGTGAATTCTATAGCACGTTGTAACAATATTTTTTTAGAAGAATGGCTTTCCAGCGTCGTAGATTTTTTAACCTGAATGAAGAAGAAATATTGCAATTTCTTACTGCGGAAAATAGCGAAGATGAAGACGATTTGTGTCTAGATGAAGAAGACCAGATTTTTCTTGAAGGTGATGTTGATGCAGGTGCAGCATTTTGTGAAATCGATGATAATGCGGTAGAGACTACTTGTTCCGTTATCTCAAGTCGTTGAGATAACGAAGTGCCTCGTATTCCAGAAAATTACAAGAAAAAAACGACAGAAAAAAGTGAACCAAATTTTAGATGGAGAAATTCATGCACTGCAAACGTATTCCCTAACAGTGACTATGAGTTTGGAAAAGTGAAAATCTGCGATGTTGGGGACCCCAACTGTAATCTATCACCATTTCAGATATTTTTACTGACTACGAACTTTGATGTTTTGATAGAACTTATAGTTCATGAATCCTGTAGATATGCTGAACAAAATGGAAGAGTTTTTGATGTTACTGCTGACGAAATGAAAGCATTTCTTGGTATCAATCTGGTAATGACATATCACGTTTTACCATCCATTCGTGATTATTGGTCAACAGAATCTGATATGGGTGTACCCTTCATAAGTAATGTAATGACAAGAAAATGATTTGAAGTTATCCGTCAAAATTGGCACTTCACCAATAACGATGAAGAAGGAAACAGGAATGAAAAACAGTCATTTCAACAAAGCATTTCAAAATGCAATGAACAACACATGCAAACAGGCTGTCGATGAACACATTATCAAATTCAAAGGTCATAATGCTATGAAACAGTATATCAAGAACAAACCAATGAAATGGGGGTTTAAGATGTGGTGTAGATGTGACTCTGCTTCCGGATATCTTTTTGAATTTGATCTATACACTGGAAGAAAAGAGTATGGAACTGAATATGGACTTGGGGAATCAGTCGTGCTTCAGTTGACAGAAAAACTCACAGGTTTGGGCTCCGAGGTCTACATTGATAACTTCTTCAACTCGCCTTTATTACAATATGAGTTGAAAAAACGTCAAATAAAGTCCTGTCGAACAGTAAGAAGCAACCGAAAAAATGTTCCAAAAAATTTGCTTCTCGATAAGAATATGAAGCGAGGAGACATTTACACATCAAGCTTTGAGGGCATATCCTTTGTGAAGTGGATGGACAACAGAGCTGTAACTCTTCTCACAAATTTTCTTTCGCCAGTGAAAGCAGACACCGTCAGACGTCGCATAGCTGGTAGTGCTGAGAAAATCAACGTAAAATGCCCGAAAGCTATTATGAATTACAACAAAAATATGGGTAGAGTAGATTTAATGGATCAGCGCAAGTCCTTTTATGAACTAGACCGCAAATCGAAAATAAAATATTACCTCCGGTTATTTTTTGACTTACTTGATATAAGCGTAAACAATGCCTACGTTATTTACACCGAATGTAAAGCAACAAATCTTGTTGAAGGGACTCAACTTAACTCCCTTGATTTTAGACGATTGGTGGCCAGAAATTTAATCGCTGCCTATTCTTCCCGTCAGAGAGAATTTCCAATACTCCAGTCATCAAAAATCACTGTCAGCAAGAGACCAGCTTCTTCGCACTCTATGCTCAAAGCCAACGTAAGAAAGAGATGTGTTCAATGCGCAAAAATTATTGTAGAAAATCGCACTAATAACTATTGTAATGAATGCAATGTGCATCTATGTTTTACTACTAACCGTAATTGTTTCGCAAAACATCATCAGGGGTGTTCTCCAAACCTCGCGTTTTGAAATCGTGCGATTTCCAAAATCGAAAGCAGTATTCTGCTGATCGGACGCCTTAGTGCATTCAAAAATAAGTTCGTATAAAATATATTAAACATGTAAAACACTAAAATCAATTAAAAGCTGCAATAAGTCACCTTTTTAATTGAGCCCTTTCCTGGAAATTAGGCGATATCAAAACGTGCGATTCACAGAACACACCTGCATAATTAACCATAATTTATCGCAAAATTAAACATAAATTTTTATTCAAAGCGTATTATTATAACTCAAAAATGTAACTTTTATTGAAAAACCTATATATAATAAAAGACATTTTGGCTCCCTTAAGGACCACAGGGACACATGTGTCCCATATCAAAACTCGTTTACGCAAAATTTTTTTTCACATTTTTTAATGGTTTTACTTTAATTGGATTTTGACAAGCTTATTTCATATCAAAATGATAAAGGGAAAGTCCCCAGAAGCTTATGGTCTTGAAAGGGTTAAAACATAGAAATTGAAAAATCAAACTAAATAAAACCAACAACAAAAACATTTATAGATTTCCCACAAGCATACATTTCTTTCTAAAATAACCTCCATGGTCACCAGCTAAAAAGAAAAAAAAAACTTTTATGCACGATGTCAAAGCTTCTTCCTTTACTAGTGTAGTATCAGCGCCTGAGTCTACCAACAGTAGTAATTTTTCCTCTTTTGCCTCTACAAGGAAAGCTTGTATACGCATCGTTTATCTCACAACTTTCGTTGCTACTAACATCACTCTCCAGTCTCAGTTCATTTTTGTACTCTGAGTGGTTTATTTGATGTTCTGCGACGTTTCCGTCCTTAATTATCCTATTATTTATATCATTACATGTCATCATTGCCATATTATTCAGGGATTTTCTTACTAAATCTGTGCGTCTTGCACCAAATATTAATTCGGTGTTATCCTTGTCTTCCTGTTTCTGATTATTCTGCTCCTCTGTCAAGTGTATATTGTTACGGTCTAATTCATAAAAAATATTTTAGGTTTATTACAGGTTTATTTGACAAATTTCCCATAGAAATATGTCAAATAAGGGGTTAATAAACCTGAAATATTTTTTATGAATAAGGCCGTTAATATCTAAATTTATGATATTAAAAGCTTTATCTTCTTCATAGTTAGTTCTTACGGGATGTTGTGTTTTATATTCATTTTCTTCATTAGTAATTTCTCTATATTTTTCGGCATTCCGGTCCATTAATCTTGGCCGTGCCGATTCTCGTTTCCTGAATTATTGCTGTTGCAATTATATCTGCTTCTGTTTACATCATTGTTGCCTCTATTGTTGCCATTTCTACTATTGCTTTTTATACTCTGCCTGTTTCTTGGGCAATTAGTAGAAATGTGACCCTGTTGATTGCATCTAAAACAGCGTCGCTCCTCATTGTTGTTATACCTAGTTTCACTTTTATTTTGAGTTTTCGAGCTTGTGAAATTTTGCCTATTTGTTCCATAGTCGGTAGGTTTCATGTTCCTTCTGAAATTGTATTCGTTATGCCCCTGTCGTCTGCTTTGATTATAGCACGTATTGTTTCCTTGGTTATAGCATTCGTCTATCATAGGGCTCCAGTATTTTGAGTTTTCTCGTGAATTACTGTTTGGCATTGAATGGTTACAGGTCTTCTGGTGCATGGATAGTGTAGTGTACCTCACTTACTGTAATACACTGTATCATAATATAATTGCATTGCAACACAGTTCATTGTAATAATTAACAAATCGCTTACTTTATTAAATTTAAATGAAACACTTTTGTTTTCATTACAAAATTATTTTATTATAGATGGTCAGCAAAAGTAAAGACATAAAGAAACACAAAAATAATAAAATGTAAAATAGTATATAAGTAGAGTAAAACAGTCAATAAATCAGACTTTAATTTGTGAACATAAACTGGCAACAACTTGCCTTGTTTCAATTAAATTCTCAAAATCTTTTGGCACCTCTTTTGAGCGCCTACTGATAAGCTGGTCTCCCTGACAGCTGTATAACCAAACAAGGGACTATAGGGCCATACTGAGCACATCCTACAAATAACATTACATGGCGATCCTGCCGACCAAAAAGAACCCCGATTCTTCAATCAGCAAACATTGAAAACATTATTTTACATTTCTAGACACATCCTGACTACAAATAACATTACATGGCGATCCTGCGGACAAAAACCTTGTGACAAAATAAAAGCTGTAACCACCATCCTGAGATCCTTCAACCAGGAAACTGTGACAGAGATCCTGCAACTACGATCCTGTGATCCTGCGACCACGATCCTGCGACAACTGCAACCACAATACTGCAACTACGATCCTAAGACCAAAAAACTACAATGAACTAATAGAAAGAAGAACAAGCAAATTGTATCGCAGCCCTAAAACACTTACATACTTTAAATAAAAAAAAATTTACCTAAAACTTGTGACTATAAGCGAATGATTTACAAGATGTCTTTAACAAATACAAAATACCTACAAAAACTTTGCAATATCTTTGCAACACAAAACAACATGATGTCTACAATAAATGCAGTTTCGCATTCGAAATAAGTTTTTGAAATTACCAACAAAATCACACTTTCTAAAGGCCAAACGGAAAAGTACTTCAGTAAAAACAGCACTCCACTTAAAAACGTTTATGTAGATGAAAACAAAAATTTTTTAACAATTTGTATTCAATTGCACACATGCTTAACTTTTCTTAACATTAGAATAAATTATTATTTTTTAAACAAAAACATTTTTAACGCTTATAAAAATGTAACTATGTATCATTAACTAAAAATATTAATATGCCAAAAAAAAAAATATATTCATATGTTTATCTTCAAATGTTAAATGTATTAAATTTTAAACACATTCACTTTCACACTAACATACATAGTTAAAAACTATGAGATATTAAATTACAAAAACATAAACAATGACTCATTTAAAAATATTAAATACAACAAATGATGAAATAATTTTAAAAGGCATTAAACTCCAAACTGACCCACTTAAAAACTATGAAATATTAAATTACAATAATGTTAATAACCCCAAACGTTTTGAAGAAATACTAAATGACTTGCAAATAAATATTAATGACGACTATGCAAAAATAGAATTGTCAAACAAAGTGCATTTCACTCATGTATTATAGGAAAAGAATAATGAAAAATAATTTTACATTCAAAAATCATGACGTCAGACAAAACTACAGTGTACATAAAAAAAAACTACAGACTACGACATACACGTAGAGAAATAATTAATAAACACGGACGACATAATAGAACCATCAATTAGCCTGTACAACACTCCACTCCTCTTGGTACCCAAGAAGAACATGGAAGACTAACGAAATTGAGACTAGTAATAGATTTTAGGAATCTGAACAACAGAATTGTAAGCTTCGAATTTCCACTAAATAGATTTAGACTTTTCAAATGTATATAAAAAATAGATTTGGATATACTAAAACAGATGATACCGTAAGAAAACAATGAAAAAGAAAGAAAATTATTTAACTAGTAGGGCAATGAAAAATAAAACTAATGAGGCAAACATAAAAGAAAATAATGAGGCAACTAACAATAATTTAAATGAAAATAATGAGCGCGCAACAGAAAGGAATATGGAAAAATATGATTCTCAGAAGTCTGATCAACTTCAAATATGGGAATGCATATCCATTAATGACATCAAAAATATGAAGAAATTGAAATTTAACAAGCTTGAAAATATAAAAGAAAAAGATATATTTATTGAAAATAATATTGTTCACATAGGACGTAATGATAATTCATCGAAACCAGATTCGAATATGAAGAAGTTGCGTACCAAATATATGAATATAGGATGTAATGATAATTCATCGAAACCAGATTCGATTATGAAGAAGTTACATACCTAAAATATGAATAATGAAATTAATAAGCTAGCAAGATTCAGCGATAACTCAGCGAAACTAGATTCGATTCTGAGGAAACTGATATCTAAAATTAATAAAGAAAATATAAGAGAATTAGCGCAATGAAATAAGGATGAAATATTTAAAGTACAGGGTGTTTTTTTAGAGGTATAGAACTTCGAATTGAAATAAAACACAAGAAAATCGTTTTAATGTCCATCAATTTGGCTTTATTGGAAGGATAATTTTATGCCATTAATGTTTAAATATGATTTCGGGCATGTGGCCGCCGCGGCTGGCTCGAATAAAGCCAATTCTACAGGTCCAATTTTCAACCACTTTTTCGAGCATATGGGGCCGTATGTTGGCAATAACGCGACGAATGTTGGCTTCCAAGTCCCCTAACGTTTCTGGTTTGTTGGCGTAGACGAGCGACTTCACATATCCCCAAAGAAAATAATCCAATGGTGTCAAATCACACGATCTTGGTGGCCAATTGACAATTGCGATCAGCATCGAGATCAATCTCATTTTCGGCCCATACACCAAAATCACGACGCATTGCATGGTCTCGCGGCTTTATTTCTTGCACAAGCTGGATCTTGTAAGGTCGCAAGCCAAGATCTTTGCGCAAAATCTTCCATAAAGTTGATGGACAAAGCTCCAATTGCTGTGCACGGTGGCGAATCGATTCATTCGGGTCCTCTTCAACACTTTGCTCTACAGCGGTGCGCACTGTTCGACGTCTCTGCGGATGCGTATTATCACATAGAGTAAACGTAGTGCGAAAACGATCCATGGTTAACCGAATTAATTGCTCTGATGGACGATTATGTCGACCATAAAATGGACGGAGCTTGCGGTAAACTTCGCGAACTGAACCATTATTTTCGAAATAAATCTGCACGATTTGCAAGCGTTGTTCTTTTGTCAACCTGTTCATGATGAAATGGCAAACCAAACTAAATATTAATCACTTGACAGCTGACAAAATGGCCGCCAGTTAAAAAAGTGATGCCAACTTAAAGTTCTATACCTCAATAAAAAACACCAAAACACAACAAAAAAAAAATTAAAAATAAATAAAAGAAGCATATGCCAAGATAAATATAAATAATAAACGTCCTCAACTAAAAATACTAATAAACAATGCCCCAAAAAAGATAACTGATGATATATTTCAATACAAACTAATGATCGAAAGCCACATGTAGATACAGACCATTCGTCATATGAATTATTATATGCAAAATTACCATCCAATGTTTTCCACAATTAGAAGAAATTTAATAATTATCATGACTACGTACAAGAACCACGACTCACGTTACAATTTACACTGAACATAATGAACTAACTATAAAAGCAAAAGAAAATTAATATTAAACAATTATTACTACAATAAATTAGATATTACTCCTATATCAAGACTTAGTATTAGTTAAGGTAGAAAATAGAAAAAAAAAAGAAAAACAAAACAAACTCTACATAAATAGAATATAAAAGAATTTAATTTAACAATAAAACAAGTTCATAATAACAATTCAAAGCCATATAAACATATGTAAAGCTAAAAAAAATAAAAATTTTAACATAATAAGAATATATTTAAATTTAAGAAAATTTTAACATACATAATTATTGATTTACAAAAAAAATTTTTTTTTTAATATTTCATGATTAATTATTTAAAAATTTATAATTAATGACACTATTTACATTGTAACTTAAAACAGATTTATAACTTACAATCAAAATGATAAAAACAAAAAAATTACTTGCATAATTTTTCTCTTAAGGGTGAGGGTGTAGTGTACCTCACTTACTGTAATACACTGTATCATAATATAATTGCATTGCAACACAGTTCATTGTAATAATTAACAAATCGCTTATAGTGTTTTCACACTGCAAGTTAAAACCTGGTTTTAACGTTAAAACCATAAACAGCTGATTTTGCATTCACACTGCCAGTTTGCTAAATTCAGGTTTTAACTCACAGACTGTCTAATAACTTTGCTCAAAATAAAATAAATCTCCTGCATTAATGCGTGTGTTTGTTGTTGTATTATTTTCTGCTTTTTATAACAATTATTTGACAAACTGTACAACTGTTTTTGTTTGTATGAAAAACTAAGAAACTTTACAATGCGCTCTAAAATGAAAATTATTTTATATTTTGTAAATTAATATTTTAAAATTATGGATCTAGTAATAAGAAATGAAGAAGTGCTTGGAAATAAAGTTATTGTATATAAAAAATGCACAAATAAATCGCAAAATACAACTTTTTTAATGGTGGATCGATATGTCATATCGTTTATTTTCACTTTCCAGAGGTCAATGAAAATTTTGTTGTTGTTTTCCTTCCAAGGAACTCTTATTTTTCCATAATTTTTTATTTATTGTTGCTGCTGCATCCATTTTTAAGTTGAAAATCTTTCAAGCGACATCTCTTGTTATTCACTGGCATCAAAGTATATTTATATAAAGTATATGCAGGTCTACAACAACTAAGAAAATACAAAAACAACATGCGCTTTGTTTGTGCAAAAATAATGGACGAATGCCAAAAACAGATGATTACAACCAGACCTGGGCAACTTGCATTACTTTTCATAAACACTGATTGAAAAACAAAAATTTTTGTGAAAATTTAAATTGTACTAAAATAAAATCTCTTAAAAGTAATGGATTAATATTGCATTATCAGCTAATCGTATGGCGTAAAATTCACTTATTTTGTATTGCCACTAAGCACATCATGAAGTAATGCAATATCACATATTGTACATAGTAAAATTATGTAAAACGTAATCATATTTTTATCAGATAGCACAAATAAAAAATACAGTAAAGGAACATTGAAGGCACCTGTATAAGTACGTGCAAAAATAATGAAAGACCAGAACTTAAGTTTTCGTTTATTTTATTGTAAAGTTATATCTTAAAAATTGGTGATTTTATAAACGGAATATACTACCGCTTGGAACAATTTAATCAAGTTTTGTCTTTCTCTTGAAAAACTATAAAAATGTTAGTGATATGATTTTTGCCTTAAGTGGCGATAAGTACATAGAAAAAAGCTTACATACCCAGCAAAAAATTTCAAAAAAGGTAATCGGGTTTGGAATTAAGCATTTTTGGTGGAAGCTGTTTGTTCATACTTTCACAAAAAGAAAAACAAAAAACCACTGACCTATATTTTAAACTTCACTTCTCCTGTAGTTCATTGCACCTCACAATTAAACAAACTTATCATTATTTTAAACCGTTCATTGCACTTCAAAATTAAACAAAAGAAATAGGACACTGTTTATAATTACTCTGCATAAGAATATCAAAATTGGGTCATAAATAATTGCAAACTTGCAATCATGCATAAATGGTTGTTTTTTGTACAATGAACTTGTACTTAAGCAATACGCTTAATAAAGCAAAATTTTATGACCTCAATTTTATTAAGCAATACAATTAATAGTAGAAAATTTTAATGACATATCAATAAGTTAGTATATAAGAAAGTTAAATAAAACATTTGTTCAATTACATTTTTGCAAAGAAACAAAGTTGTTTTACCAAAAGTGAGTTAACCATCTCCACGCAACCAAGTTTCAAGTGCTTGAGTTGCATCAATAAATCTTCCTGGTGAATCGCCTTGAAGATAACCCAAACAGGTTAAACAAAATAGTTTAACCTTATTCATTTATTGAATTAAACATTGGTGACCCCGACGTGATCTGACACAGGATCAATATTCGTCTTTGAAGTTTCCTACACTGAAATCACTCCTCTCAGGCAGCTAGGATTAACATACATCGTAAACTTCCTACACTGGAACATTCTCTTCAGGCAGCTAGGATCAATATTTATCAACAAATTTCTACACTGGAGCATTTCCCTTCAGGCAGCTAGAAGACTCAACAACCAATCGCCGACAAACCCTCACCGTCCAAAATGAAATCATCTACAGGAGAGGCAGTTCAACAACCAATCGCCGACAAACCCACACCAATAATCAAACCCGCTGGTGAGGTAGGATGTAAGACATCTGCAACTATCGCTTTAATAAGAAGGCAAGGTGTAATGATGGGGTCTCTAGAGCGATTGCTCACAATGGATCCGACAGCCGAGAATATGAAGCTGAAAGAAAAATTATGGGACCGAATCCAGAACCTACATTTCACCATATGGGAAACCAGTCATGATCCGGTTCAAGAAGGATACAACATGACTGCATACACTACCTTAGAAGCAAGGATATTTGAAAATTTTAAGAAGGCTTCCCAAGTGGCTCCCGATCCACCGACTCCATATGATCAGCCTATTGGAGTACCACTGCCTAAGATAACAATTCCTAGGTTTGACGGCGACTACCTCAAATGGAGGACCTTCTATGACTTATTTCTGCAACTTGTAGGCAATCAGCGGATTCCTGCGGTCCAAAAAATGTGGTACCTGAAGGCTAATGTAGCAGGAGAAGCTGAAAGGCTCATAAGTCACCTTTCAGCGACTGCAGAAAATTATGAGACAGCCTGGGAAATGCTAAAAGATCGATACGACAATAGACGAATTTTGGTCGCATCATTAATACAGCAGCTGATCGAACAACCTGCAGTTGGACCAACAATTGGGTCAATCAAGCAACTGCATGACACAACTCAGGAATGTCTGCATGCATTGCAAAATCTTGGAGTCGACACTACATCCTGGGACCCCATGCTATTGCACCTCCTCGTAAAGAAACTGGATCGAAACACTCATAACCAATATGAAAGATCAATCACAAATCCAAAACAGCTACAGAAAATCAAACACTTCCTAGCTTTTCTGGAAACTCGATTTCAATCAATGGAGGCAATGGGCCAAAAAGAAAGGCCATCTTCGAAGGTATGTGCAACAGCTGCACCATCTAAATCAATTGAGCCTTCGTGCGTGCTTTGTAAAATAGGTCCTCACCAGCTATATCGTTGCCAACGATTTCAACAACTCAAGCCATACGAGCGCTTAAATTTCATCCAAAAACAAAAGTTATGTGTAAATTGCCTGAAATCTGGTCATTCTTCAAAACAATGTACCTCAAGGGGTTGCACAAAATGCAATAAGAAACATAACTCGCTATTGCATCTAGAAAACAAGAACTACCCATCAAAACAATTAAATGAAGAAAAACCACAGGCAGCATCATCCTCTGCTACAACCATTGTAGAAGCTACGACTTATCCTGCTACACCAGGGTGCTCAACCAAATCAAAAGCTACTTCTTTAACCACAGCAAGTCAACATTTGTCATCAGCTGTGATCCTTGGCACTGCAGTAGTTAAACTCAAAACTGATTCATCAGAAATTGAATGCCGCGCATTACTTGACTCAGGATCCCAGGTAAACTGTATCACTGAGCGTCTAGTCAAACGACTTGGTATCCCAATGCAGCCGTCATCAGCAAACATTAGTGGAATAGGCAGCACCACCACTAAAACACAGCATCGAGTTAACATAGCACTGCATTCTAGAATTAATGGATTTACAACACAACTCGAAGCATTTGTCCTTCCGCGTATTATTTCTCCCCAGCCGGCACAATTCATTAACATAAATGACTGGCCATTACCCAAAAACTTGGTACTAGCTGATCCACATTTCAACCGACCGGACAAAATCGACATTTTATTGGGCGCTGAACACTTTCTTCAATTACTTTCAGTTGGACAAATCGAATTATCTCCACAACTACCAACCCTCCAGAATACTGTGCTTGGATGGATAGTTTCTGGAAAAATAGAAATAAAAAATCCTACACAGCTTATATGCGGAGTATCCACAACTAATGACAGCCTTGAAGCTTCCATTGCAAGACTGTGGGAACTGGATGAACTTAAGTCAACTGAAAGGGCGCTGTCACTAGCAGAAAGAAAATGTGAAGAGTTGTTTGTACATCATACAACGCGGAACAATGAAAATCGTTTTGTTGTAAAGATCCCGTTCCACCAAGATCCTGAAATCCTCGGTGACTCTTACAAAATCGCTCTAAATCGTTTCTTGTCGTTAGAACATCGACTGCAGAAAAATCCCGAATTGAGGAGTCAATATCAAAAATTCATGGATGAATACGAAAATATGAAACACATGACGAAGATATCATCAACTTCTATTCGCTAACCAAACTATTTTATCCCACATCATTGCGTTCTAAAACCGAACAGCTCCACAACCAAATTGAGGGTAGTATTCGATGCTTCAGCCAAAACAACATCAGGGCAGCTGAAGAAGATATTGCTTGTAGATACCATAAACGATCCAAAGACGAAGTGCAGGTGTTTTGGGAGGAAGTAACACAAACGCTTAACGCGTTAGGACCACCAACAAAAAGTGACACTGTATGGAAGAAGGTATGTATGATTTATAAAAAAAAATTTTGCATGTACTTATTTCCCCTTATTGTGAATGGCGTCGTCGACGTCACATCAAGACGACAGTAAAAATTGTCACTTGTCTACTCTTTGTCGACAACAATTGGCTACTATTCACGTGCTCCATTAATTTACAAAGCCTTAGAGATTAGTAAGAAATTGTCAATAAGAGCCTATTGTTGCCGATAAAGATTAGACAAGTGACAATATTTACTGTCGTCTTGATGTGACGTCGACGACGCCATTCACAATAAGGGGGATTATCTTTTATAGGTATGGATTGACTGGAAGTGCTACAGTAAGCGGAAACTTTCAGCAAATAAAAAATAAATGATGAGCACTGGAGGAGGCTGCTGTCGCTCGCAGCTTATAAGCCATCTAGAAGAAAAAGTTATAAAGCTGACGGGACTAGTAACATATACAAGTGGTATTAGTGCTGCAGTGGATTTTGGAGTGGCCAGTGAGACGCAGGAAGAATTGCATGGAGTGTCTGAAATGGATATTTCCTGTCGCTCCGAAGACCCTTTGGACTACCGACCACTTCCAAAAAACGGCAACAAAGTCCAAAAGATACCACTTCGTCTTTGTTGAAACAGCAAATAAATGGCCAAAAAGAATTCTATGAACACTGTAAACAGTTTCATGACGACATACTTAAAAAGTATGATGAGGCGTCTACACATTTAAAGCGAATGAACCGATCCCTTAAAAAAATGGCTGAAATTGCATCTAAGCAAATGGAAGAAGAGCGGCGGCATAATAAAATCAAGAAAGAGTTGCTGAAAAAGTAAGTAGAAATTAAGCTGAGAATGCTTAAGTTGGAGCACCCATCCTTTGACTCTGATTGACCTGTGATAAAAAATTTAAAATGAAGATTTTTAATTAATTTTTAAAGATTTATGAAATCAAATGCAATGAATGCGCTTTAATTTTTATTTTTTAATATGTACATATAAGCTTTTTTTTGTTATTGTTTATTGAATTTAAATATAAGTTTCCGTTTTTAGTCCTAAGTAAACCAAGCATAAAATGAACTGAATACGCTTTAATTTTTTTATTTTAATTAAATAAAAGTGTATTTATTTATTTATTTATAAAAAAAATTATTTATTTAAAATTCATTTATTTATATGAAATAAATAAGTAAAATATTCAAAATATGAAATAAGAAAATAAATATTTTTATTGATGCAATGACCTTTAAGTTAGATTTTTTGTGGAAAGGAACACTGCGTGATATAGAAAGTTAGTTGGAGTTTATATTTTCTTCTCCCTCTTCTTCAAAACTTTCCAATTGCAATACCTTCCAACCGGTAGTACAGTCAAATCCCGATAATTCGTAATCGCAAGGGACCGGCCATTTCTTACGAATTATAGGGGTTTTCGATTTAGCGGGAGTTCGATTTAACGGGGTTAAAATAAAATAAATACGAATTAACGGGGTTTTTCAATTTATTTACTAAATTTGTTGTTTTTGTAACACCGACAGAGTTTTATGTGTGCGCTTTGACATTTTTCTTTATTATTCATGTAAAAAACTGATCTTAAAAAAAATAAACACACACACAAGCAAAAGCAAAAACCAACCCAAAAAAAATAGCATTAAACAAAAAATCATTCTTTCCATGTTTCTGTTGTTTTTATGACGAATTATAAGTGGTAGTTAGCAAAAAATTACGATTTATAAGAGGTAAAAGAGATTTTATTTGAAAAAAAAATTACGAATTATCGAGGGGACCAAAATGTATGGAAATTTTACGAATTAACGAGATTTTTTCAAGGGACCGACTGTTTATTACGAATTATCGGGAATTACGATTTATCGGGGTACGAATTATCGGGATTTGACTGTATATACAAATGTTGTGTGGAGCACAAACAACATTTATAATTTGGCTGACTTTATGTGGGGAGCAATAAAGTTCTCTAGCACCCAATAAACAGCGAAATCGGTTCTTTAAAACTCCAATAGTTCTTTCAACTATGTTCCTCGTTTTTGAATGCCGAATATTGTAATTGCTTTCCTGGCTTCCTGCACTTGTTGATCGATATGGTGTTATAAGCCAGGGTTCCAGGGGGTATCTCGCATCACCTGTTAAAAAAACGTTAAGTTTTTCAAATCATCACACAGTTCTACACAAATTAATACTTATTAGCCAAGTGTTTCTCTACCCTTTACGATATTTTTGTTCTAAATGAGATCTCGCTTTACTGAAATTCCATATATGCGAATCGTGGTTGCATCTAGGATATCTAGCGTCAATGCACCTTATGCGCATTTTGTTACCGCACACCTGGAAACAATAATTCAATTTAGGAGCACTGTATTCATTAAAACGAAAAGCTCACCACCATAGCATTAATGCTAAAAAACCCCTTTCTATTATAATAAAAGAACTCTTCTACGGATGGTTTTGATATCTTTATATGTGTGCCATCAACACACATGCTGACACCTGGGAAGTCGGCCTTCGCATAGAATTCTCGTTTAGCTTGCATCTTTTCCTCCTCTCTCTGGTCAAATTGTATCCACTGAGGGCAAAGCTTTCGCTGCATTATATCGAGAAAACACGATAGTGATTTAAACACTTTCGATTGAGCCATCCCAACATTATGATCTGCACCAACTCCATGTTGGTAGCTTCCTTCGGCAAAGAATCTCAAAGCAGCCACACCATGGTTAAGGGGTGACGAAGATATTAAGTTACAGGTCTGTGCTTCTTGTGCAAAGGTGTCTAAAATATACTTAAACGCGTCTTTGTTTAGACGAAAGTTCTTTTTGAATATATAAAAGTTAACTAGTTATTTAAAAAATCAAAATCTTTAAATATAATTTCCTACAACGGATCGCTCATCTCGAATGGATTGCAACTATATCTCAGTTTTCGCTTTTCAAGCCTTGCCTCTGCATTCCGAGCCACGTTGTTCTCCTCTTCCACCAATAAAGCCACTGCTATGGATTCCATTTCTCCTTGAAATCGCAACAGAAAAATTTTTACTTTTATAATACAATGATGCATAAAAAATGAAAATATCTCCTCCGGCGCGACAGGATTCTTTACACTGGAATATTTTGCCACCAAAAATGTTTACTACGTTCTGGTTTTTTATTATTAATAATACCACATTTTTTTATACATATATTTATTTATTTTCACTTTTCTGTATGCACTAAATTTGACTTTTGTTTATTAAAATGATAACAAATTTGCTAATTTTTCTGTTTCTATTCCCCATTCCACGTTGCAACAATTGGTTTTGTAAACATTCACCCTTATTCCATTTGCCGACATTGACGTCACTTTAACACAATACTAAAAAATTGAGGCTTGTATACCCGTTCTCGAAAACAACTGACTTCTGTTGGCAGGGTAATGCCATTACTTAAATTAAGGGAACGGAAATATATTGCCATTATCACAAAATTATTCTCGAGAGCGAGTAAACAAGCCCCAATTTTTTGGTATTGTGTTAAAGTGACGTTGATGTCGACAAATGGAATAAGGGTGATTGTTGTCTTCTTCTTTTTCTTTCGATTCAGTTTGTGTTTGGAATACCAATTTTCGATCGTAGCGTAACTGAATGCGGAGACGTAATCGAAACTCAGAATAGGGGTGATTATTGTCCGGAAGTTCACTGTTGTGGAAGGAGACTTTGGCCCCTATTATGAGCAACTTTCGATCTTCGACTGTAGTCGAAAGTACTGATCGAACGAATTGTCATTTGATATTATGACGAGCATTCGACAAAGAATGTCGCTATTGTGAATAAAATCGACAAAAAATAGATTATAATTCTTGATTGTGTACTTAAAAATAAAACTTGTTTAACATTTAGATTTTAAACAAAATTTCTTATTAAAAAAAATTCATCGAAAGCTAAATTCTGTTCGATAGAAAATTCGTTGCTCAACGAAATTTTCGATGCTCATAATATGAATTTAACATTCGATTTTCGATGTTCGATACCCAGCGAAGATCGAAAATCGAATGCAACTCATAATAGGGCCTTTTATGAGTACGCCTGAAATAATATCATCCGGTGTGCCACAGGGGAGTATACTGGGGCCAGTTTTTTATTTGATTTATATTTTATTATTTTATTTTATTCACACATCTACATTTTCTGATGATACAGCCTGCCTTAATATGCACGAAAACCCTCACGAGGCTTCCCGATATCTTCACCAACATATTACTCAGCTAGAACTACGGTTAAACATGTGGAGAATAAAGGTAAACCAACAGAAGTGTGCTCAGGTAACATTTACCCCATGAAAAGACACTTGTTCCCCCATTACAATCAATAATGAAATTGTTCGTCAAAATTTACATGTGAAATACCTTGGTATACATCTTGATCGAAGGCTCACATGGAAACACCACATTGACTGTAACCTAACGCAAATGAAACTTAAACTAACTTAGATAATTTATCTGGCTGGTTGGTAGAAATTCAACCGTCAGCCTAGATTGTAAACTCTTAATATACAAGTCGCTCTTAAAACCTATATGGTGCTACGGAATTCAGCTATGGGGTACTGCTTCAGCTTCTAATGTCGAGAGAATCCAACGAAGCAAAACAAAATTTTACGGTTAATAACATCGACTCCATGGTATATAAAAAATTCAAATATACATCGTGATTTAAATATGCCACTAGTGACTGAAAAATACGCAGGCAAATATTTAACAAAACTCGAGTCACATCCTAATCCGCTTGCTCGTAATATTTTGAACTTTACTGGACACATCCGCCTAAAAAAGAGGGACACAAGGGCTCTTATTTACAACACTCCAGATGGGACTTCTTGAAAATAATTGTTTTTCCTTTAGATTATTACTACTTATGTATTATATATAACTATTACTAAGTTTATGTCTGACACTGGTCGGGCCTAATTATATTTTAGATTTAAGATTTGAATACTTATTCGGGTATGTTCTGCATTCCACGTGAAAATTTCACGAGTGGAATTGCCATAAAATTGTTGTTGGAAATATAAATTATAACAACAATGCTATGGCAATTCCACTCGTGGAATTTTCACGTGGAATGCAGAACATACCCGATAGTTAGTTCATATATGAAGATACAATAAATAAAACTCATGTATTAATAAAAAAAAAATTGGTATCAAATCGGCTTGTAAAGACACTTCTCATTGAAATTTTTTTTTTCATATATTCCGCTGAAATTTCTCACATTCCCCTCGTATTACTGTTCTAAACTCCATTTAGTTCCTGAAATACCATTTGGAAATATTTTTTTTCTCTGGACCTTGAGATGGAGCATCCACAACTTTAACGCAATTGAAAAAGACACCATGTTCTTACCGAAAGTGCCTCATGTTTGGTGTCATTAGATTGATAAGAATTAGATACTTGCATGTTTACCAGCAATAAACCTAAATTTAATCGATCTGTCATCCAAAAAAATTTATTCAATATATTGAGGTACCGCCCCGCATTCGTGGTATTCTCAATAAACCAAATTTATCCCACCTTTTACAGCATATACACTAGTGGCAAAAACTAAAGCAACTGAGCTAGTATTATTACAATTCCGTACCAGTATTATAAAAAAAAGTATTTAAATAGGTTTAGCAGTTCCTATTATAAACTTTTAGCGCTATATTAACCTTTTACCACCAATTTTTTTAAATTTAATTTAGTTAGAAAAAAAATTAACACGAAAATAAAAATAATTCATATGTGCATGGCAGAAACTAAAGCAACTCACATCAACTTTTTAACAATTTTAAATCTATTTTAATATTTAATGCCATATCCATTATTTTTCAAAACAGCAGCGTATCTTCTGAGCATTGAGGTGATGAATTGATCAATTTCGCTTTTAGAAATGATTTATTGAGCTTCTTTTCTTTCTAGGAAAAAATTTCGGGCCTAATTTTGTAAAACACAACGCTTAGCGTTGAAAAATTTTGTATATATTTTGTTTTTGTAATTTTAATTTTTTCCACAAAAAATTTGTCAACTTTTGGCGTTGTGTTTTACAAAATTAGGCCCTTCGAATCTTCGACCCATGGTCCCGCTTTATCTTTCTGCCGACCATATCCCTCAAGTTCTCTATAGGGTTTAAATTAGGGAAGTAACGAATACCAGTTTAGCGAATGCGAAAACGAATAATACATTTTAATTTTTGCGAAATCGAATGCGAAAGCGAATGCAAATATTACAATACGTTAAAAAAATCACATGAAAATAAATTTATTTAAGAACATGAAGTTGTGTTGTATACATAGATCTACTTGAGTCTTTAATTCAGCAAATATGTATTTATTAATTTATTAGAAATAAAAATTGTTAAACTGAAAGAAATGAAATCATTGTATGTGTTCTGGCTTTCACATTTTTTCTAGTGAAATCGGATGTTAAAGCACATCCTACGCCTGTTTAGTTTAGAAAATAAAAATTAATAGTATGTGTTCTTGCATCCGATTTTAGATGAAAACGATTTTTAAATGGAGGATTTAAAATTTTTAGCTTTTTTCGTTTTCACTTTTGGCAAAAAAACTCGTATTCTTTTCACTTGTTAATAGTCTTGTGAAAAGAATACGAGTTTTTTTTGTCAAAAGTGAAAACGAAAAAGATAAAAATTTGAAATCGTCCATTTCCAAATTGTTTTCATCTAAAATCGGATGCAAGAACACATACTATTAATTTTTATTTTCTAAATTTCAACCTAAACAGGCGTAGGATGTGCTTTAACATCCGATTTCACAAGAAAAAATGTGAAAACGATGTGAAAGCCAGAACACATACACATATTAAAATAAGTATAGATAATAATTAAAAATAAATTTACAAAATGTTAGGCAATCAATCCATTCGTAGTTTGGCCCTAAGTTCAATATTTCCTGTAAAATGCTACCAAAATATATATTAAGAAAAATTGGAATGAATTGTTCATGAACATTTTTTCCAGAAGTAGTACTCTGTTCATCTTGTGAAAAACATATGAAATATATCTTCAACATTTTAAGTTTTTATGCGAAATAATATGAGTGGCACTTGTTTCGCAAAAAATTTACAACAAAGAAGGATTAGTTAATATTTTTGCATTTAAAATTTTTAGAACGAAGTAATGATGTGCTTACCATTTTTCAAAAGTTTTAACAGTTTTTTCTTTTTCAAAAACTGTAAAATATTTCCAATATTTTTGTCTTTAGTATTCGCTTTAAATATTCGCATACATTTTAGCGAATGCAAAAGCGAATGCAAATAGCAAAAGTAAGCGAATTATTTGCGAATGCGAAAGCGAAAGCGAATGCGAACATTCGTTACATCCCTAGTTTAAATCAGCTGATTGGACAGGCATTTTATTTTTTGCAAAAGGGAAACGACAGTTTCTGAAATATTTTTTAGAGGTAGCATTCCATGGTTTCACTAATTTCATGCCGAGACCCCATACCATTGAGTGAAAAACATCTCCACAATATGACATATAATACTTCGAGGTCGTCGAATGGCTTTATTTTTTTGAGACGGATCCTTTAAGGTTAAATTTAGTTAATCGGAAAATAATCTGCCTTATCGTGGTTGGCGTATTTCAAATACGACTACGACTGTTTGGTAATAGATTAAAGAACAACTGTTGAAGTCTTCTTTCATCTATTACCAAACAGTCGTAGTCGTATTTGAAATACGCCAACCACGATAAGGCAGAATATTTTTCGCCATTCTTCAAAACTCCAATGAAAATTTTCCTTCGCAAACTCTTTTCTTGCCTGGCGGTACTTTGGGGGAAATAAATGCTTTTTGCAGTTTTTTGGATCACGGTCTTACCTTCAAATCCCTGTCTCCCTGTAGTGTGGAGGTGTTTTTTACTCAATGGAATCGGGTCTCTGCATAAAATTAGTAAAACCATGGACCGCTACCTCTACAAAAACATTTTAGAAACTGTCATGTTTCTGTTTGCAAGAGATAAAATGCCTGCCGGATGGATCTTTCAGCACGATAACAATCCAAAGCATACTTCACAACTTGTTAAGTCCTGGATTCAAGATCAAAATATTAACTTACTTAAGTTGCCAGCCCAATCACCTGATTTAAGCCCTATAGAGAACTTATGGGATATGGTCGAGACAAAGATAAAACGGGACCAAGGGTCGTATAATCGAAATTTTTTCCTACAAAGAAAAGAAGCCCAAGAAAGCATTTCTAAAAGCGAAATCGATCGATTAATCACCTCAATTCTCAGAAGATGCGCTGCTGTTTTGAAAAGTAATGGATATACCATTAATTATTAAAATAGATGGGGGCAAAGGGCTCCGCATCGTGCTCAAAGTTGAGGGTAAAATCAAAAAAAACCAAGAAATCATATAACTTTCCCGGGGGTCACCGCTACCAGGGTCAAATGTATAACGAGCAGCGTGACCGTTTGACCGACTAAAGTGGCAAATTGCCACTTTTTGACTGCCCTGCCACTTTTTCAACTGCCTTGCCACTTTTTGTCCTCCTTTTTTTAGAGTGAATTATATAAAAATACATTAAAAATAAAAAGTTTAATGTAGTTTTCTCGTTTTTTTTTAATTTTGCCCCTTTTTTTGAATAAATCCCCTTTTGGTGCCACTTTTTGAAAAATGCCATCGGTCACCCTGATGACGAGCACCCATTAATTTTCTCCGCCCAACATCTTTTTTAAACACACAGACGGCCTAACTCCTCTCCTTAAGGGGGGCTCCCATACAAAGGGGAAATTTTTTATAAAATTTACTCGCAGGGCTCTAATTGCCCCTGGCGCGTTCATATTACGAACTGCTATTGAAAGAAGTGTTCAAAGCTAAATTCGGCAAAATGTCTGGGCCAGGAGTGCCATTATTTGCACGTTTTAAGAATCAATGGAAAAATATTAAAACCAAACCATATATTCCTGGCATAGAAGATGATGAAGTAGCACCCAAAATTCCAGTAGAAGTGCAAATTGAGATCAAGAGGTTTAGTCGTACTCAATCCGACGAACAACAACCCAGAGGCGACTACAAGCAATTTCTTGAAATGGTGTTACTGTTTCTAGGTGAAGGTATAAAAAACTTTCACTTCGCACCACCAGGACCCATAAGTCATGCTCGTTGGATAGCGAAAGGGATATACTGCCTTAAAATTTTCTTATTTTGAGAATATCTGGGTTTAACCAATAATGAATTTGATGGAGTCCGCGAGATCAGTATATTCATCGTCACACTTTATGTAAAAGCTTGGTTTAGTGAGACTAAGGTCATCGAAGCTCCAAATAACGATTTGAGCTTTTTAAAAGCCATTGCTCATTATGATGCAACTGATAATACAGTTTCGCAGCGTTTGGTGAAGAAATTTTGTGGATATCTCTGGTGCCTTAGTGATGAACCTGTTGCTCTCGCTTTATTTGACCAGAATGTTACCGGTGACATCAAAAGGAAAATGGCGAATGATATTCGTATTTTTGAAGATAGAGAAAAATATGAGGAAGAGTTGTCCGACGAAGAGGTGGACGAATCATCAAACGAAGACACAGACGGCGTAGATGATAATGAGGCAAAAGACGACAAAATAAATAGCGGCGCCAGTAAAGAGAAAGGTTGTTCTCGCCCAGTCATTGGGTTCACAGGTGTGAAGCGAATTACGTTAGCTCCCACAGAAGTACTTCATCATCTTCTATGCCAGGAATATATGGTTTGGTTTTAATATTTTCCCATTGATCTTTAAGACGTGCAAATAATGGCACTCCTGGCTCAGACATTTTGCCGAATTTAGCTTTGAACACTTCTTTCAATAGCAGTTTGTAAATATGAACGCGCCAGGGGCAATTAGATCCCTGCGAGTAAATTTTGTACAAATTCTGCCTTTGTATGGGGGCACCCTTAGTGAGTCGAGATAGGACATAGGTATGTTCGGAGGAAAAGTTAAGATGGAAAATTACTGCGAGTCGGTCTTACATTTTACCCCCTAGGAGGCACCATAAAAGCGGATTTCTTAAAAAAATTATTAAAACAATTATTTTTTTGTATGGGGACCACCTTAATGGTTGAATATAGACGATAAGTATGTTCAAAGAAAATCTTTGTATTGAAATAATATTGGAGGTCGGTCATACATTTGACTTCGATAGGAACGCGCTAGGGGCAATTAGAGCCCTGCGAGTAAATTTTGAACAAGTTCCGCCTTTGTATGGGAGCCCCCTTAATGCGTCGAGATAGGGCATAGGTATGTTCGGAGGAAATTTTGAAGATGAAAAATTAGTGGGTCGGTCTTACATTTTACACCCCTAGAAGGCAACATAAAAGCGGAAAAATCGGATTTCTTAAAAAAATTATTCAAAAAACTATTTTTTTTGTATGGGATATATATATCTGTGGAGTTTTGACAAAAGAACCTAACTCGAGATCGGACAATTTTCCACTTTTTGAACCATATGTATAAGTTTCAAAAGCGCATCTTTCTGTCTTTTCAGCGTGTTTCTAGATAGTGTAGATCGGAAGATATAGAAGCCCCCAAATCAACATATCTCGCAATTTTTACAATCTGCTTTTGACAAAAGAACCCATATCGAAATATGCTGCAGGGCACAAAGAAAAATATCATAACGTAATTTTGACAAAAGAACCTATTTGAATATGGGTTTCCAATAATTTACTAAAATTATTTTGACAAAACAACCTATTTGCACTCATGTTCTTTTATCAAATGCATAAACGAAAATAACACGTTCCCTTCTAAAGTTAAGTTCTTTTAATAGCCATTTGATCATTAGCATTCATTGTGACTAAACAACCTATGTTAACATGAGTGCTTTAGTGTAGTGGGAATTAACGAAATAAGAGGAACCTATATCAAATCAAGTGCTTTTGTCGTGTGCATGTGTAACAAATTAAGACGTTTTTAATGAAAAAGAAAAACATAAACAATGCACAGAGGAAGACAAAAAACAAAGGTTCCAAAGTTTTGGAGGAGCATTGACTCTCTCGCAAGTGAATACATTGACTACAAGAATTATAGATATACAAGATTACGACAATTATCAGCTGTTTTGAAGGTACCTACGTCACGGCTCCAAAGAGTTTGTCAATTTGTATGGAATTTTCAATGATTTTAGAATTTTCGAATTTATCGAAGGAATTGCACCTTTGTTCAACTGCCGATACTTAACGAATCCAAGTAAGCCATTTGTGAAAAGTCACACTATCAATGACAGATATGTCAGTTACGACAAAATGAATAGTACTCTCTTTCTGTTTTTCATTCAAGTTGTGTTTAAATTAAATTAAATAAAATGTACCACACAAGTGCCCAAGATATTGATGAAGAGATTGATATTGATGAAGATCCTTTCCATGAATCTGATGTTGATGACTCCGATTTTGTCCCGGAGACGGATTCCGATCTTAACACCACTACGCAGGAAATGGCTCCAGATATTGAGTCCAATGTAAGTAATAACGATTTCACCGAAATTGATGAAACCCAACTATTCGAACTTCCAACCACATCATCAGTTAAAAATAAGAACAGGCGTAACAAAAACTTAGGAAAAGAATATGTGACCAATAAAAATACTCACCTAAATTTTGAGCAGCAAAAGATGATTTTTAAACTGTACTGGAACTTGGGTGATTACAACAAACGACGGCAATATCTGTCAGGCTTAATTGATGTTGAATTTAAGAAAACGCATACAATTAATAACGTTGGAAATCGCCAATATAACTATTTGTATAATTGAAGCACTGCCGAAAATAACGTTGTAAATGACAATTTAAAAAAAACCAGTTTTTTCACAGATTACCAGTAACATAACTCTCTTGCGGTATAAAATTATGCATCTGATCGCCGTCAAAATACAATTACAATCAGTCAGTCAGTGGAAAACTTTGTAAGTAACTAATAAATCATGCAAACAAAATTGTCGAAAATAATTGATAAATGTAGCAGAGATACAAAAAGAAAAGATAATGCTAGTTATCACTATTTTCGATACGCTAAGAAAATGTAAACGAGAAAAACAATCTTGCCTTAAAATACGATTTGTGGCTCTCCTGCAAAATCATTATTTTGTCACTTAAAACGTTATTCGCGGCTCACCTTCAGTTGTGAAATTAACGGTCAAAGGAGAAGAGTATGTAAGCACTGTTTTATGAAAATATATGCCGAAACTGTTGAAAGTATTAAAACTGTTACTAAGTGTAAAGTTAAAGAAAGCTCCGTTGAAATTGTTCAGTGCGATAAAAGAGGAAAACATTTTCCAGAACACAAACTGTCGACGGAAAAGTACCAGGAAGTTTTAGATCACATTAATAGTTTTCCAAAATATGTGAGCCATTACAGCCGTCGTCATACAAAACAACTATATCTTCAGTGTAATTTAAGCATGGCAGAATTATACAGATTATACACAAACAAATTTTCTCAACCTGTTTCGTTGTCAACGTATCGAGAAATATTTCAGAAGCTGGACATTAAGTTTAAAAAGCCGCATATTGATGTATGCAACAAGTGTGAGACTTTAAGAATAGATGTTAAAAATGCATTAACTGAGGACGAAATAGCAATGCTTAAATTAAAACAACAAAATCATCACGAAGAGGCAGACATGGCATATGAATCTAAAAAACATGATAAAGAACTGTCTTCGAAGGGCAAATCTATCAAAATGTATACTTTTGATCTGCAGCAATGTTTGCCAACACCACACTTAAATGCGGCAATGTTCTTCTACAAACGACCACTGTGGACATTTAATTTTACGATGCATGACGGAGCAACAAACAGAGCGAATTGTTATATATGGAATGAGACCATTGCAAAGCGTGGAGCAAACGAGATTAGTTCCTGTATCTTCAAATGTATTATGGAATTACCGATACATGTGAAGCATGTTATTTTGTACAGCGACTCCTGCCCAGGGCAAAACCGTAATTCTTATATTTGCGCCATGTTTGAAAAGGTTTTAGAAGATCATCAAACTATAGAATTAATTGATCACAAGTTTCTGGTTGTTGGACACACGCATATGGAATGTGACACGGTTCAATCCCAAATAGAAAAAAAGAAGAAAAAATGTGTGAATTCCATACATCACCCACATGACTGGGCTACTTTAATAGCAACTACAAATCACAAATACAATGCAATCGAGATGGTTCAAGATCAATACTTTGACTTCGGTAGCCTATTAAAGAACAAATACACGTGGAGAAATACTAATACATTAGGTGCGTGTAACACTACTTATGTTTCTATATTTTTAGTATGATTTTTATTTGTTGTTTTGTGAAGGTGACAAATTTGAATGGAAGCTAATACGTTGGATGCGATATGAGAAATCTAAGTCTGGAATTTTACAGTACAAGCTGTCTTCACAGCCGGACGAGGACTTCAAGGAACTAGACATAACACAGCGGCGACGGAAAATAACAAATTTCGAATTTAATAAATGTTATTCTGCTCCTTTGCCAACATCTTCTAATAAAAAACGTGATTTACAGTACGTTCTGCCATTTATAAATGTAGAGTTTCATAATTTTTACAATAACTTGCACTTTGAAGGTGAAGTACAATTGGAAGAAGATTGGGAGATTCACGAATATGATTAGCTGTAGAGCAAATTATTCTTTATTTCTGGTCTAATAGAAAGCATATTCGTTTTAAATAAACTCAATTATATTTAAGAAAACAACATATGTCACTGAATTTTTCTTATTTCATTTTAATAAAAGCACTAGTTCCGACAAAGGTTGCGAAATATTTGTTACTTTTCAGTATGAAAAAAGACTTTATCTAGAGAAGGGTTGATTTTTCGATCAAAAATTATTTTGACAAAACAACACATCTCGGTTTTCGGACATTTTCTCGGCAACAGTTATATCTGGAAGAAAGATGCAAATTGGAAAATAAAGGTATTTAAATTCTCCACCATAAAAATAGGTTATATTTGCTTAGATATGTTCTGGGACGATTCTGTAACCCTATAAAAGTGTTTTTTGGTCCTCCTGTAAAATTCAGTTTTTCGACATTGGTTGTTTTGTCAAAATTCCACAGATATATATATATACATATATATATATATATATATATATATATGTATATATATATATATATATATGTATATATATATATATATATATATATATATGTATATATATATATATATATATATATGTATATATATATATATATATATATATATATATATATATATGTATATATATATATATATATATATATGTATATATATATATATATATATATATATATATATATATATGTATATATATATATATATATATATGTATATATATATATATATATATATATATATATATATGTATATATATATATATATATATATGTATATATATATACCTCCAATCCGTCAACCAAACTTTTTTGACATTTTACAGATGGGTTTATGGCATGATACAATAATATAAAGGTACAACCGTTCTCTCTTTTCGTCGCCATATTAACCTTCTGACGCTTGTGCCGACAATTTTTTACTCTCAAAATTTTTTTTTTATTAATTTTTTGACGTTCTTTTTTATTTATTGAAAAATATTGAAGAATATGTATTTAAATTATAATTATAAAAAAAAATTACATCAGCATAAACAATTCAAGGGAAATTACCAACGGAAAAGCCTCTGAATCAAGGGTGGGACTTTTTCTTCGTACTACTCTGGCCTATTGCTTTACATCAGGTGCGTCCAAGTCATATGCACAATGTGCAAACTTTTTTAAAAGAGCTATTGAGCTTTCACACGGACGAGAGCACAATTGCCAATCAGATTTCGGCGAGAACAATGCTTCCTCTTAATTTGCAAGGAAACAACAGCACACTTAACAGCTTTCAAAGCTGTTTGCCTCAAATACGAGTACAATCATCAGAGTATGCCTGCTTAGAGCCTAAAATTATAAGCAAAAGGCCACCCGCGGGCACTTCGTTATGCTCTATTTTCAACATACATATGTATGTATATATAAACGAATAAACGTATCATGGGTTCTAAGCACTCATTGGACATTTGCAGTTTTGCTAAATGTTAGCCCATGCTCGTCAATGACACGCCTGTGTTAAAATCATGCGTTCTGCACCTAAATTGAACCAATTCATTAGCAATAGAACCCATGCATTAACTATTTCTTTTGCATGTCTTTTTTTGTTCAGATTATTCAGATGTAGCCCATCAAAAAAGCATTAATTCTTACTGTAAGCTACAATAAATTTGCACACGAAGTGTATGTAAATGTGTATTATATGCATAAAACACGCTCATCCATTCTACATCATATTATACACATGCATATTTCGTTATCCACGTATCCAATTAATAAATACAACATTTAAAAAAATGTGTATTAAACCATAATTTCTAAACTTAAAATTACACATTTCCAAAAACATTCCTAAAAAAAAGTTCCCCGTAATTTCGTGTGGCAACGTTTTCCTCTCTCTTTACAAAAAAAAACAGCAATCAAACAATTTTGGTAAAAGTCAAAATTAATTTTATACGTCAAATGTGCTAGTACCTTTATATTATTGTATCATGGGTTTATGGTTTCACTTTCCCATATTTTTAAAGAATTTTTTCCTCCACTTTGTTAGATCCATCATTCTAATAAAGCAGAAGTTTGGTTTCGTCGCCGAAAATCACATTATCGTAGTAGCCATCAAGCTTGTAAGTATGCGTTATCGCAAAAGACAATTATTGTTGTTTGTGCTGCACTCTAAGAGCAGTTCTTGAAGCACAGTCGATTCTTTTTAGCAATTGCCTTTGCCTCATGGGAAACTGTTACTGAGCGGTACATCGAAACGTTGAAATGGTTTTTCGTTGACAGCGCGAGTAAGGTTTGCTTTATAGCTGGTAATATGGAAGTTTAAAATTTTTATTTATGTATTGACCTCAAAAATGAGGAACTTTGGGAAGGACATGGTGTCTTTTCAATTGCGGTAAAGTTGTGGATGCTCCATCTGAAGGTCCCGAGCTATACCCTATTAAAAATTTATGGGTTTATTTGAAAAATAGTATTTCCAAAGGGTATTTCAAGAAGTAAATGGAGTTTAAAACAGTAATACGAGGGGAATATGAGAAATTTCAGCGGAATATTTGGAAAAGAAAATTTTTTCCATGAGAAGTCGTCTTGTCTTACAAGCCGATTTAATACCAATGGAGCCAAAAAAAAATTATTTTTGTACACCTTAAAATCTTTCCTATTTTCTTACTATATAATACAAGGATGTAAAAACATTTTCTTGACAGAGAAATTTTTGAGTTTTTTTTAAATTTCATGTAATTTTTATGCTCTCACTTTTTAATTTTGCGTATAACTTACTACTATTTGTTTACTTAAATGTAAATAAAATGAAATCCATAACCAAAAATTTCATAATGCAAAGAAAAATAAAAATATTTATGATAAAAATCAAAATTTATAACGATTTTAACTATGTCAAAACATTTTCTTGACATACTGTATATGTATATAAAGTTAATTTTTTGTGGAAATAGAAAGGAATTTATGAAAGGAATTTCATCCTACTACTACTAGTTGTTCACATAAATGTAAATAAAATGAAATATGTATATAACAAAAAATTTAATGATGCAAAAAAGGAAAAAAATATTTACGATACAAGTCAAAATTTAAAACGATTTTAATTATGTCAAAACATTTTCTTGACAAACTGTATATAGATAGGAGTACTTAGCAAAGTGAATTTGCCAAATATGGTTGCACAAATATGGAAAGGATGTTAGTAACAGCGAAACAACTTTTTCTTTTTTATTTTTCGCAGATTTAATCCCAAACTCATTAAAATGATTCCTTATTTTAAAATAATCATATGTTTAAATATGTTCTTTACTTTTTGTCGCTGGAAATGGAGCTCTTTGATTCACGCATGGAAGCGGAACGTCGTCTCTTGGCTTCTTCGCGTTTGGCTTTATTTTCCTTCTTGCGTTGTGCCAATAATTTAGCATAATCAGCAGCAGCTTCCTTGGATGCTACTTGACGTTTCTTTTTGAGGGCAACACGTCTACGTTTGCGTTGCAAAACAACAGGCGTGATAAGACGTTGAATTTTAGGAGCCTTCGAGGTGGCCTTCTTACCATCCTTAGCGGGAAGAGGGCGACGTACAACGAAGCGACGGACATCATCTTCCTTACTTAAATTGTACAACTTGCGGATCTTACTAGCTCTCTTAGGACCCAAGCGACGGGGAACAGTTGTGTCAGTAAGACCTCCAATTTCATCTTGGCCCTTCTTGACAACTACTAAAGCCAAGACAGACATATTGGCATCAACAATGCAGCCACGGACTGACTTCCTTTTACGTTCACCAGTACGGCGAGGGCGATAGCAAGAGTGTCCTTTCTTCAACAACAAACGTACACGACCTTAAAATTAAATCAATGGATAAGTTACTGTATCATACAAGGAAAGGGTTTGGCTTAAATGCAGTTTAGTGAACCAGCTCCAAACATATATAAAGTAGCTATGTGATAGTCACGCGTGACACGAAAAATCACGACATTTGCACATATCTAGTTTCTATATACATCAGTGTCCCGCAAAATAAAATATGTTTGTATTGGTGAGAAAAATGAGAGTAAAATATAGTTCCACTTGAAGAAAAGTTTTTTAATTTGAAGTACATGCTATGGTTATTAATTGTTTGAATATTTTTTTGTAAATAAGCAGTATAATAAAAATTTAAGTAAAAAGTAAAAAATCTAATAATCCATTCAATAATGTAGTGTATAAATTCCAAATTAAATTTATTCGCAGCGCTACGAAAATGATTCAAATGCCTTTTTAAACTATCTTTCCTGTTATTTTTCAATGTCTCATAACATAAAATACATTGCATATTGCCAGTCATTTTTTAACACAAAATATTTGTTAGTTTCCATAATTATTTTTAGTTTTTTTTTTGCTGTAGAAATTTATTAAATTTGAACTTTAATTTCGTTCCGTGTGCTAAAAAAACTAAACAAAAAATAAACAGGAAAAAATTAATACATGCATGCACAACTTAATTCGTCGCTTGCTCAGTGACGACTAAATGAAAGAGCATAAGCGTGTATGTGATTTTCAGCGATGCCAATTTAGCGCCTTTCGCGCTAGTTTTAGCGCGTTTTAACTATCAGGGGTGTTCTGTAAACCGCGCGTTTTGAAATCGTACGGTTTCCAAAATCGAAAACAGTGTTTCGCTGATCGGACGATTTAGTGCATTCAAAATTAGGTTCGTTTGAAATGTCTTAAGCATCTAAAACATTAAAACCAATTAAATAGCTGCAATAAGTCACCTTTATAATTGAGCTTTTTTCTGGAAATTAGGCGATTTCAAATCACGCGATTTACAGAACACCCCTGTATGCCAAACGCGATTTTTTTCGTCTTAGCGCGTTTAATAAAAAAAGCGCTAAACTAGCGCGTTTTGATTTAAGTCAAAAATATCATTTCAGTTCAATATCTTTTTACTTTTTTGTATAAATTTAACATTTGTCTAATATCCAAATTAAAATTTTTGTTTAAATTCGTTAATGATTCAGACGTTGCAAATAAAATTCCCTTGACTGTGGTTAGAATTAAAAACGCATTTTAATATTTTAAATGGCAAATATTTTGAAATTTCACAGTTAAAAATATGTACTCGTACTCGTGACACAAAAAATTTATATAACTTATTGAGCATCTATTCTTTTTGTACTTCAAAAAGCATTTGAATGGCAACACTATTCGACGATTTATATAAGTTGTTACAAAGTTTGACAAATTAAATTAAAATAAAAATTTCGAATATTTGGAAGGCGAGACTGATTCTGTATTAAATGATTTTAGTTATTTAGGATATATGTAATTTCGAAGAAGCAATATTGCATAATCTGAAAAAGAGTTACTAAAGAATTAATTGTACTCGTATTTAATAATACATACATCGATCTTTATTAAAATTTAATTTAGCGCGTACGAAAATGGCGAGTTTTGATTATCAGGGTTGTTCTGTAAACCGCGCGTTTTGAAATCGTACGATTTCCAAAATCGAAAACAATGTTTTGCTGATCGGACAATTTAGTGCATTCGAAGTTAAGTTCGTATAAAATGTCGTAAGCATCTAAAACATTAAAACCAATTAAAAATTTGCAATAAGCCACCTTTTCAATTGAGCTCTTTTCTGGAAATTAGGCGATTTCAAATAGCGCGATTTACAGAACACCCTTGTATAAATTGTTGATAATGCTGTAACTTAGCGCGTTCTAGTGCGTTTTGAGAAGGCGTATAGCGCGTTTGGGTTATAAATAGTTGGCATCGCACAATATGATGATTTTCATCTGCACAATAGTGCTCATGATCAGCGTTACCGTTTGTCAAGTTTTCCCTTTTTTTTTGGAAATTTTTTGAGATGCCAAAAAGTTTTTTGAAAATAGTTTTTTCAAGTTTTTTTATAAATATGTCCATAATTGAACTTATGCAGTATATTGAATGAAAATATTAAGTAATGTTTGTATGCAATATAAAACGATCTTATATTTTTTCACTCCCTTATTACTGCAACAGTGTCTAAAGGTTCAGTTAGCCTAACCATTCTCATTACTTTTCACATAACAATATCGATCAGCTGTTTTCTTTTAAAATTTTGGTACTTTTGTAGAAAAAAAGTTTTTGTTTTAGAAAAAAAGTTTTTTTTCAGATTTAGGAAGTTTTTAAAAAAATATACTTATATACATATGGTAACGCTGCTCATGATACAATAATACAGGTAGCCACGAATCTACAACAAATGTGCAACAAATAAAACAGTGATTTTTAATGCTGTTTTGTGATTGACAAGAGAGACAAGCAAAAGAAAACAGCATACATGTACTTGAGTTTTCTCTTGGCTTTGCAAAGCATGTTTGTATTAGTACAGTTTTAATAAGCAGTGTGCGCGTGTGTTGGTAAAACATAAACACCATTTGGCAGATCACATCACGAAACAAGCAAAACAGCTGGCGCTTCGCGGTTACCTATGGCTTGCGGGTTACTGATATACATACATATTTATTATGGTTTAGTAGTGTTTTGATTGGAGATGTGCACGTGAGCGTTTTTTGACTCACGACACGCACGCTCACGCAGAAAAATATTTTCCCAACGCACGAATGATCTTGAACATGCTAACGATCACGCACGCTCTCACGAATAAAATATTCTTAATCACGTACGAGTGGTTTACAACTTATCACGATCACGCACCCTTACGAAAAAGTATATACAGTAAGCAAAGAAAAAACTTGCACAGCAAACGGCAAAGCAATTTCAACGGAAATTAATCAGGTTTCTATGAATATTTTATTTTAACAAATTTATTTTAAAGCTAAAAAAATATCCTAACATAAAATAACACAATTTCAAGAGCAAAAAAACCTGTACACTATCTTTTCCTTCAGGAGCTATTAAATAAGTAATACAATAAAAATTAGTACTAAATGTGGCCACGTCTAGCATCTTATACATTATTCTCATAGAATGAACTAGGTTTTTGGTAATATTAGAAGGTATATGCTCCCATATGTCCTGGGAGCATGAGCTAATTTTTGCCACTAATCTACAGCTCGCGCAATTTTTTGTTCACATACGCCTGCAGAATTTCATTAGTAGTAAGGCGAAGGCTCTAGGGGGATGTGCCTGCAATTTTTTTCCATTGGATGGAAGCCATTCTCGTATTATTGAGAACAAATGTTAATTAATCATCTCCAGCTATATTTAATTTGGTAGCTAACTATTCTAAATTACATATCTTTTAGTATTTTTAAGTAATCCATTTTACTCATTGTACGTTCTATAAAAACCGGATTTCATACACCAATCGATCAAATTGAGCCCCATACAATCATATAACACCCCACACACCGCCATGCTTCACTGTGTTAATTCAGGTTTTTATCATTAAGGCTGGAATTCCTCTTCGTCACACAAATCTACAACGATAACACCCAAAAAAATTAAATTTGGATTCAGCAGTTCCCAAAAGTCATCATAGTGATTAATATACGGGTATGTTCCGTATTCCACATGAAATTAAAAAGTGTGGAATACATAGAGATGGGCAAAATACATGGCTTGCGGTATTTAAAATACAAAATACTTGCTGGTCATGTATTTGAAATACAAAATACTTTCAGGCTATGTATTTAAAATACAAAATACTTGCTGGTCATGTATGTATTTAAAATACAAAATACTTTCAATTTTTTGTATGTATTTAAATTACAAAATACTTCCACATCATTTATGTACATATATGTATGTATATGTATGTATGTATTTACTGGTGGTGTTACTAATTCAGGCTCACTCTATTCTTGCTAGTTATAAGCACGTACATACGTGCTTATGTTGGTCCTCGCCCATACTTGCAATTTTTGTTGTAGCAATTGTTGAGTGTATTGGTGAGAGGGGTGAGAAGATTGTGGAGGGGTACAGAGCTTCATGTGCTCGCAATTCTCTTTTGTTTTGAAATTCGCAGTTGTTAATCTGGAGGCAAATTACGGCATTCGATACGATGCGAAATTTTAAAACATTTCCATATAAACTTAATTGATATATTTCGTAATTTCGTTCGATAACGAGTGCCGTAATTTGCCCCCTGAAGTTTGTAGGTGTATTTGAGGTTTTATTTTATTTTATTTGTTCAGTTGTATGAAAAACACAAAATGTAACAAAAAGTAAAAATAATTGTTAATTTTTTAATTTTTGTTAATTGTTGTTTAATTTTGTTGTGAAATAAAATTTTTTCACAATTAACTGCAAAACTGGAATTTCCTAATGTGGACACTTAATGCAATTTCAAAGCAGAATTTTAAAAAATTGCAAGTCTGGACGAGGACTTGACAGCACAATCTCCCAAAGCAAAAGCAACCTTGTTATTTTTGTATTGTTATAATTGTTGTACTAGTACCACATGGAAATAAAACGCCTTGTGACAAGATGCTTCAGAATTGACAACTGAATTGTGGTGATGCCAACTGTAAGAGTTGGTATAGTTATGTTTTTTTGGCGATTCTAATATTTTGTTATTGGTTTGACGAATGATACATTTTAAATCTGTCAAAATGCAAAACGCCAACAATGTAATGTATTTTGTAAATTATGTATTTGAAATACAAAATACTTGCATGTCATGTATTTAAAATACAAAATACTTTACGTCATGTATTTAAAATACAAATACAAAATACGTATTTGTATTTTAAATAAGTATTTCAAATACTGCCCAACCCTGGGAATACAGAACATACCCGATAAACTTTCATTGTGTGGCAAAGAGAAGCTCCAGCCTTAACGATAAAAACCTGAATAAAACGGCGATGCTTCACCGATGTGATGTGGTGGTATGGGCCTAGTGTTCTCGAAAACCCGGTTTTTCGGTTAACCGAACTCAAAAAACCCGGTTAATCGGTTAACCGACCATTAAAAAATAAAATAAATTAAAAAAAGAATAATTTAAAAAGTAACCAAAATAACTTAACAAAAATTAAAAATTTAAAAAACCCCCGATATATCTCTAAAAGATGTGATATCTTCTAAACGTCTGTACCGATTTTCTTCAAACATAGTTAAGAACCTTCTCGATCAAGTCACCTTTCAGAAAAAACTAAATCAAAATCGGTCCAGCCGTTTGGGCTGTACGTGGACACGGACAGACGCACACTACAAACTTATAACACCCCTTTTTTTGGTCGGGGGTTAAAAAATAGCATTTATTACACAAGATTTGTAATTTGTAGTAAAAAAACAATAATAGTGACTAAAAGAATTTATAACGAACAAATGTGAATTTAATGAAGTTTTTTTAAAGTATATTTCAATAACAAAACACTATCCAAATGTTTCGGAGACATTCTGTTTTTCAATTTAGTTTTTATTAAAGATGATACCGAGAAGATTCTTTTACTGACAGTTGATGTCATGATATAGCATATTTAATTTTTCCGTTCTCTTGTTGTCGGAGTCATCTTTAAGGTTATTGAGATTAACAAGCTTGCATTAAATACTTAAGTGTTGAATAGATTTCAACGTCAAATTTAGTTGTTCCTCTAAACTTTCGGAATTTGATAAAATTTCAAAATCTTCAGTCTAATTCACTTTTAATTGTTTAATTTTCTACAATAATAACAAAAATTTTAAATTTTAAAAACCCCCGATATACACTAGTGTAAAAAAATAAAGCAACTGAGCTAGTATTATTACAATTCCGTACCAGTATTATAAAAAAAGTATTTAAATATAGATGTGTTCATTTACTTTACTAGTAAAAATTAGTAACGAGAGAGTAACAAGAAATTTTTCAAAATTACTCTCGAAAATGTGAAAAAGTAAATGAACACTTTACTAGCTAAAATTTGCAAGTTAAAGTAGTGTTGTAATGTATAGGTATATATCAGTACTCAATAACTACCCCTATGTTTTTTGGACATATTATACATATGTATATGTATATTATTATAAAAATGATGTGATTATGGTCATTTATATTCACCATTGTCGTGACTAATAAATTATGTGTTAAATCAAATTTATTTGCAAATATATATCTGAACTAATTGAATTATTTTCCTGCTTAGTGCCTATTCAAATTATGCCTTTTTAGCCTGCCTTGCTTCGACAATTTTCTTTTAATCCCCCTTCGAAAAGTCACGCACATTTACATGAAACTTTTTTCTTCAAGACTTTTTGACGTTAATATACATGCTTAATGCTGAGAGTTCGAAAAAACAAAGATAAATGTCAAAAATCCCCCCGAATTTTCATTTCGTGCCTTTTGTTTTACTCCGCATGCTTCTCAACACCAACAAACTTAAAAAGCCTGCCTGCACAGATAACCAGAAAAGGCCCAGTGTAAATATCGTCTTAGAGTAAATTACCGAGTAGCTAGGTACTCATAATATTTACAACACTAAAAATAACAGCTGGTCTGTGAAAATTAAAGAAAAACAAAACCATTTCAGAGGCTGTAGAAAAATATGAATGCATATATATTTTAGTTCAATTTCATTAGACATATTATTTTGCTTCTGTTGTTGCTTTTATCGTCTTAAAAGTTTACATTTACTTACAATTTCTTAAATTTTCCAAAATATTTCTATTTTCAACTTAATTTAGAAAATTGTTTTGCAAACACAATCATAAAACAGCTGTTTGAAAAATTATTACAAGTAAAAATTTTACTTGTAAAAACATGCAAGAATTTTTCTGTCTCTCAATTTTTTACGCTCTTTCGACGCTCTCTCGTTGCAAATTTTTTGGGTTAATGAACACTTTCCAGTAACAATTGTTACAAATTTGTAACAATTTTTAGTAAATGAACACAACTTATGTTTAGCAGTTCCTATTAGAAACTTTTAGCGCTATATTAACCTTCTACCACCAATTTTTTTTTTAATTTAATTTAGTTAGAAAAAAACAATAACACGAACACAAAAATAATTCATATGTGCATGGCAGAAACTAAAGCAACTCACATCAACTTATTAACATTTTTAAATCTATTTTAATAATTAATGGCATATCTATTATTTTTCAAAACAGCAGCGCATTTTTTGGGCATTGAGGTGATTAACCTGTCAATTTCGCTTTTAGAAATACTTTCCCGGGCTTCTTTTCTTTCTAGGAAAAAATTTCGGGCCTAATTTTGTAAAACGCAACGCTTAGCGTTGACAAATTTTGTATGTATTTTGTTTTTGTAATTTTAATTTTTTCCATATAAAATTTTTCAACTTTTGGCGTTGTGTTTTACAAAATTAGGCCCTTCGTTTCTTCGACCCATGGTCCCGCTTTATCTTTCTGCCGACCATATCCCTCAAGTTCTCTATAGGGTTTAAATCAGCTGATTGGACAGACATTTTATTTTTTGCAAAAGGGAAACATGACAGTTTCTGAAATGTTTTTGTAGAGATAGCGGTCCATGGTTTCACTAATTTCATATTTCCGTTTGCAACAGATAAAATGCCTGCTAGATGCATCTTTCAGCACGATAACAATCCAAAGCATACTTCACAACTTGTTAAGTCCTGGATTCAAGATCAAAATATTAATTTAGTTAAGTGGCCAGCCCAATCACCTGATTTAAACCCTATAGAGAACTTGTGGGATATGGTCGACAGAAAGATAAAACGGGACAAGGGTCGAATAACCGAAATGTTTTCCGAGAAAGAAAAGAAGCCCGGGAAAGCATTTCTAAAAGCGAAATTGACAGGTTAATCACCTCAATGCCCAGAAGATGCGCTGATGTTTTGAAAAATAATAGACATGCCATTAATTATTAAAATAGATTTAAAAATGTTAATAAGCTGATGTGAGTTGCTTTAGTTTCTGCCATGCACATATGAATTATTTTTATTTTCGTGTTATTTTTTTTTAATTTAAATTTAAAGAATATTTGGCGGTAAAAGGTTAACATAGCGCTAAAAGTTTGTAATAGGAACTGCTAAACCTATTTAAATACTTTTTTTTTAATACTGGCACGGAATTGTAATAATACTAGCTCAGTTGCTTTAGTTTTTGCCACTAGTGTATGTAGAAAAGATGTCATATCTTCTTAGCGGCTGGACCGATTTTCTTCAAACATAGTTAAGAACCCTCTCGATCAAGTCACCTTTTAAAAAGAAAACACTAAATCAAAATCGGTCCAGCCGTTTGGTCTGTACATGGACACGGACAGACACACACACACACATACACAGACACTCACTACAAACTTATAACTTCCCCCCCAAACAAAATGTTTCGACTTTTTCTGAAGTCAGACTTGTCGTACCGAATTCGTTAAGACTTTCGGTAGTTTGTCTGAACTCAGACTTTTCGTACCGAACTCGTTAAGAAATTTCGGTAGTTTTTCTGAACAATTTTTTTTAAACATTATAACTTTGATTTTTGAGTACATATGTAAGTCTCTGAAAATTTTTTTAATACATATGTTATGTTGATGAAAAATAAGGATTATAGCAAATATTAAAAAACGTGAGTATGTGCAAATTATTTTGACAATAGCAGCAACAAAACGCTGAAGCGGTCGGTACTCTGCTATAAAATCAAAAGAAATCGTACCTACATGTCGTTACGAATTCGTACCGACATATCGTTACGAAGTCGTGTCAACCATTTCATACAAAAATTGTTACGATTTCGGTAATATTTCGGTTCCGAAATCGGAAGACTTTGTCGACCAGTCCTTACGAATTCTTTACGAATTCGGAGCATTTTGTTTGATGGGTTATAACATAACAAAAATTAAAAATTTTAAAAAATTTTAGAAAAGATGTGACATCTTCTAAACGGCTTGACCGATTTTCTTCAAACATGGTTAAGAACCATCTCGATCAAGGCACCTTTCAAACAGAGAAAACTAAATCAAAATCGGTTTAGCCGTTTGGGCTGTACGTGGACACGGGCAGACACACACTACAAACTTATAACACCCCTTTTTTGGTCGGGGGTTAAAAAATAGTCTGTTTAATTTCAATTTGAAATAATATAATGTTCGTTCTGTCTAGTTGGTAACTCCTTGGGATTTATTACTACTCCTTTTTTTTCATCTTTGTGTTGGGAGTTTTTACATAGATTCTGACGAGTAAACCGCTAACGGTCTTTAGGTTAAACAATGCACTCGCTACCAGGTATAAGATAGAAATTAAATTTAATGTTGGAAAGTTCGTTGTTGACTAAGTACAAAATACGCCATATTTAACACAAATCAAAGGTAATATAAATAAATTGAGAATACTTCTCCTTGATTTTTTTTTAACCTAATAACTATTGTTTTATTTTTATTCACTTTCACGCAAACATTTTGGTCCCACGAGCCGGATATTTTGGCAAAACAAAAGTAAGCCACTAATAAGTTTTTTAAATTTTTATTCAAAGGATCGCCATCTTTTGCAACCCCCAAATACTACGAGAACCTTATACACTGCTAAGTACATTAAGAAACTTATTTGAAAAAAGGTGCGTACGTATTTATTGAATTTAAAAAAATAAAGAGGATTTTTTAGAAGTGAATAATTTAAACAATTGTGTTAAAAGATATTACCAATTGATTTGTGCACTAAATAAAAGAACACACACATATACGTGCATATATGTATGTGATTTCCCCACCCTTAGGGCGACTTTTTGAGTTCAAGATTAGAGATTAAATTAACCATAATCTTCATTTGTGATTTTTGGGTAGTCGATTATATGGTTTTACTTGCTAGTTTAAGCGGCCAATCGTGGTGGTTTAATCTTATATTAATATTGACAACATACACTTGTGAAACATATAATTTTTTGTAAAAATTATAAGATAAAATAATTTAAAACACATAAATAAATATATATATATTTTATATTAGTTATATATTTCGTTTAACACGCCCAATATTTTACTTGTAAATAATAAAATATGTCAGTTTCTCCTTCTTCCCACAAAAAATCAAGTGTTGATAACATGTATGACTTTTACACTGAAAATGTTGCCACTATTTTGTTCCTCAGTATGGTAATACTACACATAATAAGAAGTTTAAACTACCACTCAAAAATATCAAACTCAATTAATTAAGATTAAGTTAATTTTCGGATGAGCTAATTAGAGAAATAAACTAATCTTAATCTCGATCCCAAAAAGTCGCCATTAGTGTTTGCTCTCCGGGGAAATGGATCAGGGTAGTCTTTCAGTTTTAGATCTATTTTGTTCTTTCTCACTTACAACACTTAATTTTTATGGTTAAAATTACAATTATTACTAAAAGTATAACAACCAAACTTATAGTAGTACCCTGTGCTACGTTATTTTTAAATTCAATGTACTTAATGATTTCTCTATTCTTAATACTTTGGAGATGAAGTCCTTCCAAAGTAAAGCTATTAATGTTCTTTGTAAATTTACATAGTTGAAAGGTATAAGTATTCCATGACTAAATCTATGGAACAAATTTTCAAACACAAGCTCTTTTATTTTAATTGTACAGTTATCAAACTTAATAATACTATTTCCTTTAACAAAATATGTCTGATCATTACAATTGTGATCTATTTTGGTAAATTCAATTAACTTTGTTATAACCAGGCCTGCCTTAATTTCTTTAATTATTGGTTCTTTATTTATTCTAAGTTTACAATCATTCTGCTGCTCTTCCACAATTGTTATCATGGATCAAAAGGTTTTTCATTAGTGTTTTTATGGGAATTGTTAAAATTTAAGTTTAAAATTTGTAAACGCACTAATAATCCCAACATTTTTATTTTACTTATTAGGTAAAATATTTTTTATTAAAAATTCATTGAAATTGATTATTGAAGGGTTTAGCTGGATCCTATGCGCATTTCACTGTTGCTAATGCAGATCATCAGGGAACCTTTACCCAAATTTCTTAGATCAACTAGAGTAATTATGTTATAAACTTTCATTTAAACAAATGAGAAGCCTAACAACAAATAACAAAGTTGAAACAAGAACTCAATAATCAACATGTTTTTTTTATTTTCTTACTTTACCATTGCTACATTGGCTGACTTTTTTTCAGCTTCCAATTGTAGTTGTAAAGCTGTGTTCACATTACATGTATTTGCCTTGTGGAATGTCACTTTTTCACATGGTAAATTCGTACATATAATTATTAACTTGACTGCACCCGGTCAAAAAAATACTTGTGTGGCAACACTCTATTCTTTAATAGCTGTTGTTATTATTTACATTTTTTTTCTTTTACATACTCTTAAGCTGAGTTCACATTATATGTATTTGTCTTGTGGAATGTCACTTTATTATACACACGATGTTTTATGTGTACGTCAAAATCTACGTTTTACATAAGGTTTATAATTTTTGTGTTCACACGTTGGTATGTTATGTACATATGACATAACCTATAAGGGTAAACAAATGTTTACTTTTGTTAATGCAACATCAATTTTTTTCCTTCAATTTAAATTTTTAGTCTATTAAATTAATATTAGTTTAAATTATCTTAAAATTTTACTTAATTTTTAACGTTACAAACAATTGCTTTATTTGAAACTAGCTGATGTTAGATGCTTTGTCACTTGAAAATAGAACACGCTCTAAATCAAAATTGTCTTTTGTACTGCACACAGGGAAATAACACATGCTATTGTTTAAAGGTGTTCAGACTATTGTATAAGTAAAAATGGACAGATATATAACTGTGGGCGAAGCCCAAATTCTTCTAAAATTTCATCTGATCCAAAGATGTCTAGGGATAACAGCGCATCCTCTATCAATCGTCAAAATAGTTTTTCATTATTGCAAAACAAAAACAACAAGCCCGCTGCATCATCGCAAAAGTCTTTTAAGCCACCACATATTTATCTGAGAGAAAAATATTCTAACGCGCTTCTAAAAAAACTACTGTCGACCATTGGTGAAAATACTTTTCACATCATTCCAATTAAACGACGTAATATTGATGAAACTAAAATCCAAATATATGATCAAAAAGATTTCCGAAAAATTGTTAATGAGTTTGAAAAAAATAAATCAAACTTTTACACATATCAACTTAAGAGTGCTAAAGGCCTACAAATAGTATTAAAGGGCATAGATTCATATGTTGAGCCCGAAGAAGTAAAATGTGCACTTATCGAACAAGGATTTAAGGTAAAAAATTTTACCAATACTAGTGTTCGCCCAGTGGTTGAAAATCAACCATTAACGCACAGAGGTGGAGAATAGAATGAAAATATTTAAAGTTTGATGAATTTAAAACACAATTCAAAAACTATATTTAAATATACATATGTATAGACTCCAGGGTGAACCACTCTCTTAAACCACTTTCTTAACTACTAAATACGAATTTAAAATTCCATCATATTCCAACATTCCATCATATTCCAACATTCCAGTATGTTCAGTAATTTAAAGCACAGAAAAATAATGAAAACAATGAACAAAACGCACACAAAATAAACCAAAAATAAAAGACTTACTTTGTGCTGTAGGTGAATTTAACTTTAATCAAAGTTATTAATAATTAAAAAAATATATTATTTTTAAGTATCTAAAGAAAAATAATACAGTACCACTCGTTATTTAAATATCCAAATTTTATTACTTTCAGCAATAATCGTTTAAGTCCATAGAAAGATGGAAATAAGAATAGAATGAACAAATAAAATACGTTTTTCCTTCTGAGTGTTTACGGAGTTGCCAAACCAAATTGTTGTAATTTTTTTTAGCAAATTAAGAGAGAAAGAGAGATCATGGCTTTATGATTGGCTAATATTCTTAACTGTTTTTAACTATCTTAGACACAAAAATGTAGAAGAAAAAATACATTCTGCACTGCTCCTATTGACAATCTATCTAACAAAAAAAAAATCAAGCGAATACGTTGAGTTTAAGTCAGTTAAAATGGTTCTTAACTTTTTTCACTTGCCTATTTATATATAGATAATCAATAGAGAGAAGATTCCCCAGCCTCTATTTCGCGTTGAACTGGAGCCGAATGATATACAGTTGAAAAAAACGAGACGCACCCAATTTATAGTCTAAAATACATTTTACACCGAAAAATCACAGTTGAAGAGCCACGCAAGCGTTCAGGTCCCGTACAGTGCCATAATTGCCAAGAATATGGCCACACAAAAACTTACTGCAAATTACCTACAGTTTGTGTTATCTGCGGTGAATTGCATGGTACTGCTAACTGTACCAAGCCAAAAGTACAAGCAGAAAAAAATGCAGTAATTGTGGAGGTAATCACACCGCTAACTACAGGGATCCCCTGTATATTCTTTCGTTAAACAGGCTATGGGTCAAAAAACTAAATTAGCTACAGTTCAATCAGCAAATGCTTACTCCGCCACTCTTCCTGAAACTAGCCAACTAGTTACTTCACGTGTATCGTATGCCGATGCTGCTAAGACTAGTTCTATTCCCACACAAAATGTTCCACCGCCAAGTAATTCAACGAATGCAAACTCTAGCTTTAACTTTAGTCGTCTTGAAGCTACTATTGAGAATCTGCTGCTAACTATAAACAACTTTACAACAAATATGACTAGCATGATGCAAGAAATGCTGAGAATGCAGAATACTCTGCTTCAAGCATTAGTCAACAAACCATGAACACGTTAAAACTATGTTTCTGGAACGCAAACGGCATTCGCCAACATAAAAATGAACTTGAGCACATCCTCACGGAAAAAATATCGATATAATGTTGGTCTCTGAGACTCACTTGACTTCGAGAAGCTGCTTTAAAATAAATGGTTACACTCTATATGATTCAAAGAACCCGAGAGGGAGAGCATGCGGTGGATCAGCAATTCTAATTAAGTCAAGACTCAAGCACTATATCCTTGAGAACGTTAGTGAAGAATATATGCAAGCTACGAATATTTTCGCAGAAAATTTTTGAGCGAATTTCGTGATATCTTCAATTTACTCACCTCCCAGATTTTCAGTTACCGAAGATCAGTATGAGAAGTTCTACAAATCGCTTGGATCTTGTTTCGTGGCAGCTGGTGACTACAATGCAAAACATACGTACTGGGGCTCGCGTCTTGTTACACCTAGAGGTAGAGCGTTGTTTAATACAATTTCAAAAATGGGCTTAGATGTCATTTCGAGTGGGGAGCCTACTTATTGGCCTACTGACGTAAGAAAAATTCCAGATGTTATAGATTTTGGCGTCACGAAAAATATCCATAGGGACTTAATTCACGTAGAGGGCTCTCTAGATCTGTCCTCAGATCACTCTCCCACAATAGTTACAATTTTCAACCCACTAAGGAGTGATTTAACTAACTCATATGCGAAAACGATTAATAGGGTCAACTGGCTAGGATTCAAAAAATATATTAGTAGTCACTGCGTAGAAAACATTCAGCTTAGATCACCTGATGATATTGAATTTAATATTGCCAATCTTAACTAATATATTAAACAGGCTGCTGAACATGCCACTACTTCCTATCCGCAGACTGGCTTTAATAGAATTTATTCTACGGAAATTGAACGTCTTGTATGTGAAAAAAGGAGAGCTAGAAGAGAATGGCAACAACACCGATCACCCCTAAATAAAATCAGACTTAAAATGTACTAAACGACTCAAAGAGCTGCTATCGTCGGAAAAGACTGCATTACTGGAAAAGTATTTAGAAGGTCTTGATGTAACGTCAACATCTAATTACTCTTTATGGCGCGCTACTAGAAATCTTAAAAGACCCGTTGATCTCAAATCACCACTGCGTACTTCGACCGGAGGCTGGGCAAGAAGCGATAGTGAGAAAGGTAACTTATTTTCTGAGCATTTAAAATCTGTATTCACTCTAGGGATGCCAATCGGGATTTTCGGGATCCCGGGATTTTTCGGGATTCCGGGATTTTCGAGATTTCGGGATCTAATATTTTTTGGTAAAATAAATAATTTTATTAAATAAATATTTCTTTAATAACAAATTTTATGCAATTTAAAAGGTTTTATGTTGATAATATATCATTAAACGTTTGTCTTTAAAGTCAACAATATTTTAATACTAGTATGAAATAAAAATCGAAAGAATTTTTTTCATCTATTTTTAAGTTGATGTTAGAGAATTTATACTGAAAACAATAACTAAATATGAAAACTTGTTTTTGTTTTAAATATAAATGTTTTTCTATAATCTAAATCAAAACGAATGTACATAAGTATCTGTGGACTTTTAGCACTATCACTTAAGTTGGTTTACGAAAATTTTAGATTTCATACAAATAAGTTGCAAAAACATTATTGTTTTGTTAAATATATCTAATAACGTTTTTTAATTGCGATTGACCAACAAGTATCCATTACGGTTTTTACATATACCAAGCATTGCCTATTTTTTAATCGATTTCGTCACTACTATGACAACGATAATAAGACTTAACATGTCGAAAAATTAAAAGAAATGTATACACAATTCTAATCAAATTCTATAAATTACGTCTAATGATCACATTTTTGTAGGCACATACATTAACCGCCGTATTCATAAAAAAAATTTAGGTTTATTACAGGTTTATTTGACAAATTTCCCAAAGAAATACCGTCAATTAAGCGCTTAATAAGCCTAAAATATTTTTTATGAATATGCCACTAAAAGTTTGCCTGAGCACTTGAACAGTATTTTTGTTCTACTGAAAAATTTTAAATTCATACAAGTTTCTGCAAGTTCAACAGATACATATGTAGTCCTACGTTCGCTAAGAGGAGTATGGTTTATTAGTGTGCTGTCATTCTACTCTGCAACTCGAATAAAACTATAATTGAGTCGAACTCATTCAGTCGGTCGTTTTTGACACAAACCTTTGATCAAACCCATGTAATTTAAATAGGTCATAAGTTTGTGTCAAAAGCGACCTAAACGGTCTAACGAAAATAATTTTGAGCTGCCATGTAAAAAACATACATTCACACTCGAGCAATTTTTTAGACAAAATAGTTCGCATTATTCTGTAAATATTTCTCGCTTTTACGTCAACCTGACTTTCTTTTTTCTACTTGAATTGAAAGGAGCTGTCAATAGTACTCAATTGGTACCGAAAAGTGGATAAGCGTTGAGGAGTCGATATACAAAGTTATACACTGCAATTATGAATAAATTTCCGCAAAAATGTCTTCCTTTTTCATAATTTTTTCCCCTATTATTTGCAACTGTTTGGAATTATTCCCCGGGCAAAATTTCTCGTTCAATTTTATTCATATTTGCCCTTATAATATAGAATAAGACGCAATAAATTTGTCAAACTTATGAATTTTCCAAATGTTATTTTCCTTCCAAAGCTCATATGCTTCTTTTCGTTTTCAAAATAATTCTTAGCTCCGTAATTTCTACAAGTAGATCTCTATTGGTGCCTGGATATCTATCGTGTAAGTTGAATTTTATAGGGCAAACTCATGGGTAAAAACCTTAGGTAAATTACCTGTGTGTAGAAATTACGGGCATTAAGTTGTATATTGTATCACCTTTGATGAAAATAACCGTGAGAAAGTAGTTAATTTATTTTGCACTTGTTGTTAATTTATAAGAAATATGTCACGAATAGTCATTAAATTGTTGAAACTGCACGTATAAAATTGTATGGGACTTTTAAATATTATAAAAAATACCATAAAATCAACGAAAATTTTAATCTATAGTTTTTTATATAAAAATTGCTAAGAAATCCCGAAAAAGAAATCCCGGGATTGAATTTTACAAATCCCGGGATTCGGGATTTGACAAATCCCGAAAATCCCGGGATTTTCGGGATCGGGATTTCCCGTTTGGCATCCCTAATTCACTCCCAATTCATGTACGGGTGCTGTCGGATTACCGAGTGTAGTATCTCTACCCCCTCGTCCCTTAAGGTTTAAGATGCGTGAACTACAAAAAATAGTTGCTGAACTCGACCCGAAGAAAGCTCCAGGTATTGATGGCATTAGTAACAAGATGCTGATGAACTTGCCTCATATTGCAATAAGAATCTTGCTATTTATTTTTAATGCAATTTTATGAATTTTCCACATAACTGGAAACTTGCCAAGATTAAAATGATTCCAAAGCCAGGCAAAGATCTTACCAAGGCTGAGTCATATAGGCCTATAAGCTTACTATCAACAATTTCAAAGCTTTTCGAAAAGCTGCTCATGACTAAATTGTCCACAAGTTTAGCTGATAGTGGGTGCATCCCGGACCATCAATTTGGCTTTAGAAGTCAGCATAGCACTATTGAGCAAACGCATAGATTGGTTCAAGTTGTAAGGAGGACATTTGAAGAAAAAAAGTATTGTTCTGCCTTTTTTATTGATGTTTCTCAGGCATTTGATAAAGTATGGCACGTAGGCCTAGTTTTAAAATTGAAGACATACCTACCAATAAACATACAAAAGCTTTTGGAAAGTTATATTGTTGATAGGAAATTTACCGTTGTGGAAGGAGACTTCATGAGTGTACCCGAGTCTATATCTTATGGTGTGCCACAGGGTAGTATTCTGGGGCCAGTCTTGTATCTAATATATACTTGTGATATGCCTGTGAGCAATAACATACACACTTCTACATTTGCCGATGATACAGCCTGTTTGAGTATTCACAAAAACCCTGATGAGGCATCCCGCAATCTCCAAGCACACATTACCCAGCATGAAATATGGTTGAATTTATGGAGAATAAAAGTAAATGAACAAAAGTGTGTTCATATAACGTTTACCCTAAGAAAAGATACCTGTTCCCCCATTCGAATCAACAATCAAAATATTCCTCAACATTCTCAAGTGAAATACCTTGGCATACACCTTGATCGAAGGCTTAAATGGAAATATCATATTGACTCGTAAGTTAAGCCAAATGAAACTTAAATTAACTCAAATATATTGGTTAATTGGCAGAAATTCAACACTCAGCCTAGACTGCAAACTTTTGATATACAAGTCGCTTTTGAAGCCAATATGGTGCTATGGAATTCAGCTATGGGGCACTGCTTCAGCTTCAAATATTGAGAAAATCCAACGAAGGCAAAACAAAATTTTACGTTTCATAACATCGGCTCCATGGTACATTAAAAATTCAAATATACATCGTGATTTAAATATGCCACTAGTGAGTGAAGAAATTGCAAAATACGCAGGCAAATATTTAACAAAACTCGAGTCACATCCTAATCCGCTTGCCCGTAATATTTTGAGCTTTACTGGACACATCCGCCTAAAAAAGAGGGACATAAGGGCTCTTATACTCGACACTCCAGATGGGGCTGCTTAAAAATACTTCTTTTTTTTCCCTTTTTGATTATCACTACTTATGTATTATTTATAACTATCACTAAGTTTATGTCCGATACTGGTCGGACCTAATAATTATATTTAGATTTAAGATTTGATTACTTATTGTTAGTTCATTTTTGAAGATACAATAAATAAATATATATATATGAAAAAAAACCGTATTAATTTAATATTTCCCCTCTGTTTCCTGTTTGTTTGAAAAATTATTTGTTTTTTTTGAATAACAATTAAAAAAAATTGTGATGATAAATGTTATATTATCTAAAGAAAGCGGAAATGAGCTGCTGTTGGTGTCCGCCAACAGTGTCTAAGAGCCTGCAAAATCTGTGAAATAGACTTGCCAAAATTATCTGATCGGGTATTTAAGCCATTTTTTAGAAAAACATCTTACAATCAACAAGAAGTGAATTATATAGATTAAACAAGATGTAATATCAATCAATATTTGTTAAACTTAATGAAAATTCATTGTCAACTAATCAAAATAGTCAATCAATTTGGATGAAAATATAGTTAAAATACTTTAGGCAGAAAATTTAAAAAGATGCGCCAAGTTATTACCTAACCACTTTTTAAACATCTCAGATGTGTAGTCATGTATATCACTCTATTTATTCCCAACTTTTGTTAAGATAATTACACATTTTTGTAAAAATTTTATGGGGGAAGACTTATATTTTTTACCATGGTGTAATTATACAGGTGACTGCGTAAGGATTTGTTATACAAAAATACGGCAACCATAGATGTGTAAAGAACCGAAGAATGTCAAAAGCACAAAAATAATTGTACCAAAACCAAAACAAAACGAAGTTTTTGACATTCGTTGGCTACAAAGCACATAGAGCAAAAAATTATCAGCTGAAGTAACGCTGCCACCTGTTTAAATACACCTTGTTTTTTACGATATGAGAACATTTTTTTATTTCTCTCAAAAAACAAACTTCAAAAATACTTATTTTTTAAAAACAGAGAGAGAATGGAAGTACCTTCTTTATATCATGGTATCAACTATGTTTTTATGTAAACTCCCTTCTGTTTTGCAAGGGAAAGATTTTTACTGAAAAAAGCAAGTTCAACGGCGTTCATAATACCTACTTTTTTCCCCGGGGAGTTTTATTATTCCCGCATTTGGTAAAAAAATGGGGGAAAAACAAATTCATAATAGGAGAAAAGGGAAAAGTGAAAAAAACTCGCACGGAATTGTTGTTCATGATTGGGCTGAGTATATGAACCATGGTGTATACTTATAGAGAAAAAATGGAGTGAAATCAAGTTTTTAAAAGAATTTGTGGAGTTAGTCGAGTTTGTATATTTAATTTTATGTGCAAAAAAATGCCTATGTACAATTTCAAAAAAAGAAAAGGTTTTGGATGCGGCCGTTGTATTTAGAACGGAATTTAAGTGGGTTTTTTGAAACCACATTTAAAAAAATTAAAACTTCTGACCCTGAGCAATTTCGAACCGCGACAAGAATGTCTGCAGACGTCTTTGACTATTTATTCAGCATTTTAAATGATAGTCTTGAGAAGAACACGGCCAGGGCTATTCCAGCAAATTTTCGGCTGTTCTTGACTTTAATGAAAGGCTGAGTTTACATCAGCGTAACCAACTAATTATTAATGAAAAACTGTTTCGATTCAGACATGTATTTATTGATTTAAACTGTTTACAATCATGTTGGATTCTATAAAATTGTCTATTAGTTATGTATGGAACTATTTAAATTAATAAATACATGAGTGAATAAAACAGTTTTGCATTAGTTATTATTTACGCAAAATTAATTAAAATTAATTAATTTTAATAAATTTTGCCGTGGATAATTAAAGTATTATTTAACGTCTTTAGCTTTCAAGAACAGCTGACTTTCTTTCATGGTGCTTGTAACGCGTACAAAAGTACAAAGTATACCTACACTGAACCAAAAAAGCATTCTTAAAACAAGAAATTTGCGTTTTCTTTTTTAAAATGCAGCATTTTTAAAAATAATTGTTAAAATAAGAATGTTTCTTATAACATTAATACATAACATTCTTATTTTTATAACGAAGCAGTTTTAAAACAAGAAATGCTCGTTTTCGTTTTTAAAATGCAGCATTTTTAAAAATAATTGTTCAAATAAGAACGTTTCTTATAACATTAATATACAACATTCTTATTTTTATAACGAAGCAGTTTTAAAATAAAAATGTGCGTTTTCGTTTTAAAAATTAAGCATTTTTTAAATTAAGAATGTTTCTTACTAAACTAAACCCAAAAAAAAGTTATAAAATCAAGAAGAAACAATTTGATTTTAAAAACGTAACCTTTATGAAATAGGATTAAGCAAAACAAAAATGTGCATTTTCGTTTTAAAAATGGAGCATTTCTGAATTAAGAATGTTTCTTATAATATTACAGCCTTATTTATAAAACTTATTAATAGTGTTTTCACACTGAATTGGTTTTAATAAAAGTTGGTTTTAATGTTAAAACCAACTGTTAAACCCTGGTTTTACCACACAAATTGTTTTTGTTTAATCCAACTTAAAACCATTTCTGAATTGGTTTTATGAAATGCAACCCTGTTTTCGCTGTGGTAAATTCAGTGCTGCCAAGTTAAAATGACCGGAAGCAGCTGATAATGTTTATGCCAGTGAATAACAAGAGATGTCGTTTGAAAGATTTTCAACTTAAAAATGGATGCAGCAGCAACAATAAGTAAAAAATTAAGGAAAAATAAGAGTTTTTTGAAAGGACAACAAAAATATTTTCATTGACCTCTGGAAAGTGAAAATAAACGATATGGCATATCGATCCACCGATAAAAAAGTTTTATTTTGTGATTTATTTGTGAATTTTTTATATACAATAACTTGATTTCCAAGCACTTCTTTACTTTGTATTACTAGTGCCATAATTTTAAAATATTAACTTACAAAATATACAATAATTTCCATTTTAGAGCGCATTGTAAAGTTTCTTAGTTTTTCATACAAATAAAAACAATTGTACAGTTTGTCAAATAAGTTTATAAAAAGCAGACAAAAATACAGCAACAAACACACGCATTTCTGCAGGAGATTTATTTTATTTTGAGCAAAGTTATTAGACAGTCTGTGAGTTAAAACCTGAATTTAACAAACTTGCAGTGTGAATGCAAAATCAGCTGTTTATGGTTTTAACGTTAAAACCAGGTTTTAACTTGCAGTGTGAAAACACTATAATAACGCTTATAAAAGGGTTTTAAAACAAATTTTCATAAAAATTTTCGTAAAAATTTTTCTTAAAAAGCCTTTATAAATCCTTAATCATTTTTTAAATAATGCTGTTAATATATAACATTCTTATTTTTATAACGAAGCAGTTTCAAAACAAAAATGTGCGTTTTCGTTTTAAAAGTGCAGCATTTTTAAATTTAGAATGTTTCTTATAATTTTAATATACAACATTCTTATTTTTATAACGCAGCAGTTTTAAAACAAAAATGTATGTTTTCGTTTTGAAAATGGAACATTTTTCAATTAAGAATGTTTCTTATAATATTACAACCTTATTTATAAAACTTATTAACGCTTTATAAAAGGGTTTTAAAACAAATTTTCATAAAATCGCTTTTATAAATAATGCTGTTAATATATAACATTCTTATTTTTATAACGAAGCAGTTTAAAAACAAAAATGTGCGTTTTCGTTTTAAAAATGCAGCATTTTTAAATTTAGAATGTTTCTTATAATTTTAATGTACAACATTATTTTTATAACGCAGCAGTTTTAAAACAAAAATGTACGTTTCTGCTTATTAAACAGAAATTCTTTTAACCAAAAATATTTTATTATTATAACAAGAATTTGAATTTTAAAAATCAATTTTTTTTATCGAAGTAACCTTGTATGTTTGTGTCGTGTTAAAAAAAGTGAATTAATTTATCGATATGGTCAACGTATTATATCTGTGGTCAACATATTGCCATATTTGAAAGGTAAGTTGTTGCAATCACAGGTTTCAATATTATTAATTGGATTTGTTTCGAATGGGTAATGAGCCTAAAGCAAGATCACACTAGCGGCACAATGTACCAATTTTCGTCGGCTCACTGAAATAAAGTAATATGTAATCAGCTAAATTTGCCTTATTTCTCAACTAAAAATAAAATATAAGGACATATGGGCATTTCCACATAAACGTCCACTTTTTGTCACGTCACGTTACTTTGTGATGTACCTTGTTTTTCAAAGAAAACAATGTTTTATATACTTTTTTTGCATGTCAGTATAGATAGCAATTAGGTCTACATTCGGTAAAAACTAGAATACAATCGAATAGTATAGCTTAATTGCATGGTGACGTGACGTGACAAAAGGTGGACTTTTCTGTGGAAATACCCATATGTAATTGTACCAAACTGTGTTGGTAATAAAGCCATATAGACTTATTCCAGAATTGAGTAATAATGCCATTTTGGCTTATTATTTATGACTTTATTGCAGTGAACCGACGAAAATCGATACATTGTGCCGATAGTGCGATACATTATCGCATTTCGCATATTATTATTTTTTTTTCTAATTCTTGCAGATGCAGATATTTCTGTCAAGAGACTCAACTATTTATTAAATGAGGACTTAAAAGAAGTTATTCATTCGGTAATTAGAAGGGCAGAGTTCCGCGAAAAATTATTTGAATGGAGAAAGAAAGAATTATGAAATGATTACGAACAGTGTTTAAAAAACTACATTAACTGCATTTTTTTTACTATTGCTAAAACTAGTACTCCAAACAATTACAAGTAGCGGTACCAGGAGCAGTTGTCTTGCTTCGTAGCATTACCTTTTTTAAAACTACTGCTACATGATAAAAACAAAACCTAAAAATTAAGTAGCAGCAGTAAAAACGAAAATGAAGTAGCAGCTTAAAAAACTAAATAGTTTTCTATTCGTTTGATTGAGGTTTTTGTTTTATACCTACTACTACATTTGGGGTTTTGTTTTTTATGACTAAAACATTTTGAGGTAGTATGTTAATAACATCGAGGTAGTTTTATAATAACATTTCAGCAGCAATTTAATAAATTTTAAATTTAAAAGTTGACAGCGCTGTATATAAGCAACCGTCGCTTTAATTGGTTTCACACATTCGTGTTCGTGCTTTTTTTATGTGATTGTCATGTTTTTACAGTAACGTTTTCCTGTTATGCCACACTTTTTACATTCGTAGTTATGACGATGTTGTTAAATAATATTACCCAGCGGCGAACGCTGCATACCACATTATATCTCTTTAATGATGTTTGTCATAGTTTGTGTTCAATGAATGCTAGCTTACAAAGTGAACGAAAGTAAGCTATATTTTATTTGAACTGCCCACTACCAACTTACAATGTATGTAAAGCTATGTACAGACGGTTGTCAGATCTTACAATATTGCCAGTAAAATGTGCTCAAAATTTCTTACAACCGTGTGAACTGGCAATTTTTGTCAGACGCCGTTGCCAGAAAAATCATTTTCAGTCCATTGCAAGACTAGCAGCTGACAACAAATGTCAGACATCTTACAATCGTGTGAACACATTTTAAAATTATTGCCAGCTATTTGTCAGACATTTTAATATTGTCAGATGCGCGAAGTTCGTGCATCTGACAATGGCGTCATTGTAAGAGAATTATTTCTATGGGCAACACTGTACACGCTTGATTTTAAAGAAAATATATTTAATAAAATATATGCAGCCAAAATCATTGCAGTTGCTTCTTAATGGTCCATAATAATTAATATTTTCACTTTTTACATTTAACACCACCACAAACGATTGATATTTAACAATTTCTAACAAGCGCTTTGAGTCTGGCAACGCATAATAATGTCTGGCAATTTTTGCATATGACAACCGTGTGAACTTACAATTTTTTTGCTGACGATTTTGTCAGCTGATTTTATTGTCATACAATCATCTAGCAATAAATTGTAAGATTTCCTGACAAATTTGATACAACCGTGTGAACTGTCAATCTGCCATACACTTGCAATTTTTGATTGTCAGTACAATGTCAGCACATTGCCAGATCTAACAATATTGTAAGATCTGACAACCGTGTGTACATAGCTTTAGGCAATACTGAGCTGATACTGAGATACTTCCGTATCTCGCTTACTTTGTGTGCAAGTGAAAGGCATTCACTTCACAAATGCGGCAATGCATTTGAAAATGTATACTAGGTACGTATATGAGGTGGTGTGCATTACTGTCTTACATGTGTGCATCGAATCATCGCTTCTGTAATCGACATTTTCGCCGCTGGGTAAATAACCCAGCTAAAAAAATATGTATGGTCCATATATTTTTAATAAATGAATGTATATAAATATATATGAATTCATGTATGGAAATGTATAGGCTTCTACATGCGAAAAGTAAGTAGGTATATATGGAAATTGAATTTTGAAGTTCTTCGTATATGGGTCCATATATGGAAATAAGATGTAATATGTATATGGAGCCTCGTAACTACAGTGATGTGCGATGAAATAGAGCCACCCTATTTCATATATTTTCAAACTAAAAATAATGGTCAAAAAGTATAACAAAAGAATTTTTTATTTTGTTTTTATTCTTTTCACATACAAATCAAAAATATTGCAGCGCACAATTGAAAATTAAAAACTTAATGATCAAACAGAATTGCGGCATAAACACATTTTCCATACAAATTGACACAAAAAATCAGCACCAGAAAGCAGTCCATAGATAGAATTTATTTTATTTTGACAACGTTTTTTCTTATGCTCTCACATATAAAAACTTATTCTCTCAAACATGTTACCATACTTTCAATAAATTTCATATATTTTGTGAACAAAACTACAAAGAAAAATAAGCACAAAAGAAAATGTAACAAAAATTAGAGAGCATTTGAAGTTACTGCCGTAGATTTTATTATGGGCTTTGATAATTTGACATCGATTTTTCCTGAAGTTGCGGACTTATTCTGTTTAATCATTTAAAAAAGATATCATACATAAACTTAAAAAAAAATTAAAATTTTCGGTGTGAATAAAAATAGAGCCGCCGATTTTGGTTACTTGAAATTGAAGTTTCGCAAGTTTATTAAACACCAGCGTGCCCATATTAGCTTATTTTGAGCTAAATTTAGCTTATTTGTTTCAGACTTAGCCTTAAAATTTTCATTTAGCTCTTAGCTTATTTTTTAGCTTTTTTTAAAAACTCATTTAGCTTTTTTAGCCTTTTTTTTTAGTCTAAATTGCGTGTTCTCTAAAAATATATTAAAAACATAAACAACTTATAAAAATTAGAATTTTTTAGCATTGTAAAATAGTTTACGAAAAATACAAAATGTAAATTATACGACAATTTTATAACAGAAATGGAAAGAAGAAAAATAGTAGATAATGGCAGAATGGTTAGAATTTCAATGGAAAAAGTTAAATTCATATTAGTGGCCAAAATACTTTTTTAGTTTTTTGGGTATAAAATTATTTGACTTGAGTTGAAGGTTCATTCAGCGGCATCAATTAACTTAAAATAAAATAATAAGCCAAAATGGCATTATTACTCAATTAATTCTGGAATAAGTCTATATGGGCTTATTACCAATGCAGTGTGGCGCAATTATGTCCTTGTATTTCAAGTAGTCGATAAATTAGAGCAAAATCTTTACTTATGACTTTATTTCACTGATCTGACGAAACTCGGTACATTGCGCAGATAGTGTGATCCATGCTTTACCTTAAATAGCATTAATTCACTTAAAAAGCTTTCGTATTTTAATATAAATGTTTTTACATTTTTAAAAACTTTTTAAGATTATTTTGGGGAAGTTTTTGTTTTGTTCTTCATTAAATCTAAAATATAATAATTAATAAATAATTTCATTAAGCAAATATTCTATATGTATAATAAAAAAATATGTTTGTGTAATATTTAACGTTAGTTTAGCAATAAGAAACTATTGAAAAGTGATCAAAGTGGAAAAAAGTTTAACTTTATTTTCTAGCCTAAAATGTAACTTTTTAGCTTATTTTAGCTTTTTTTTCAAACGTGATTTAGCTTAATATTATTTTAAAATCTGGTCACACTGTTAAACACACATATTTGTAAAATTCTCTTTACCTTAATATTTAGTAGAATAACCATTATTTTTAATAACGGCTAACCAACGCTTAGGTATTGAGTCCACAAGTTTTTGGCAAGTGCCGACTTGGATATTTTTCCACGCGTCTTGAATTAATGTCCAAAGTTGGTCTTTATTGGACGGATTTTTGCCTCGAAGATTTAACTTAACAATTTGCCAAAGGTTTTATAGGATTTAAGTCTGGTGACTGTGCAGGCCAGCTTAAAACCTTAATTTCATTGCTTTGAAAAAACTCTTTTGCTCTCTTCGATGTGTGTTTCGGGCAGGGTAGGAAAATGCGCACTCTTTTGCTCTTTGCGTACTGTTGTCTTGCTCTTTAAAATGTAGATAATGCACCAAGAGCGGAGTACAAAAAAAGCGCAACCACTGTTTGCGCTTTGCGTTTGCTCCTTACATGTAGGAGCAAACTCTTTGAGCAAGTTGCAACGATGTTACTCTTTTGCAGTGGTTACTTTGGGTTAAATTAAATAATACAAAATATTAAAATAAATAATATCGATTTTCTCGCCATTAAATTTTTTGTATTTACATACATACATATGTACATATTAATAATGGCAATAAATAATAATGGCCAAGTCTTATTTTCTCGAGAACCGTAAGAGCTACGGACCTGAAATTTGGACAGAGTGTGTAGACCCTTGGCCGCTACAACAACAAATAATGAGAGTTGGAAATTAAAGGGTGTGCCAAAACGAGCAACGAAAAGTTTTAAAATCCCATGTAATATACATACAAATGCACTTGAAATTTGTAAAGTTAGTGTATTTTTATACAGACTACAACAATTAACACTAAGATTTAAACAAATTAAAATAAAGGGTGTTCCATCAGTTTATGCAATTTTTACTATGTAATTTTGACAACTTGCTCTATCTTGGAAACCGTAAGAGCAAAAATCTTCAAATTTTCAAAAACGGTAAAACTAAAAAAACAAAAAATTATAAAATCGCCAAACCGAAAAAAATCGCCAATTAAAAAAAAAAGCGCTAAAACGAAAAAAAGCACCAGATTAAAAATTTCTAAATCGAAAATAAATCGCCAAAATGAAAAAATCGCCAAAATTAAAAAAATCGCCAAAATTAAAAAATCGCCAAAATTAAAAAATCGCCAAAATGAAAAAAATATCGCCAAAATGAAAAAAGCACCAAATTAAAAAAAAATTCTAAATCGAAAATAAATCGCGAAAAACCGGAAAAATCGCTAAAAATAAAAAAACGCCAAAATTAAAAAAATCTCCAATGAAAAAAATCGCCAAAATGAAAAAAACACCAAATTACAAAAAAAAAATTTCTAAATCGAAAATAAATTGCGAACAAACGGAAAAATCACCAAAATTAAAAAATCGCCAACATTAAAATAAATCGCCAAAATAAAAAAAATCGCCAAAATTAAAAAAATCTCCAAAATGAAAAAAATCGCCAAAATGAAAAAAGCACCAAATTGAAAAAAAAATCTAAATTGAAAATAATTTGCAAAAAACCGGCAACATCGCCAAAATGAAAAAATCGCCAAAATGAAAAAAATCGCCAAAATGAAAAAATCGACAAAATGAAAAAAATTGCCAAAATTAAAAAATCGCCAAAATGAAAAAAATCGCCAAAATTAAAAAATCGCCAAAACAAAAAAAAAATCGCCAAAAATAAAAAACGACAAATTTAAAAAATCGCCAAAATTAAAAAAAATCGCCAAAATTAAAAAAAAAACGAAAAAAGAATTATTTTAACTGAAAAAACGTAAAACAAACATATTAATGCTCGTTAAAAAATTTCGGTAGTTTCTCTTAACCTTTTTAAAAACATTAAAACTTTGATTTTTGAGTACATAAGTAAAAGCCTGTAAAAATTATGTTTTAAATAAATATGTATATGTTGATAAAAAAGGATTGCAACAAATATTAAAAAATGTGAGTATGTACTAGGGATGGGCAAAAAATATCGATATATCGAAATATCGATATTTGAGAAAATAAATATCGATATATATCGCCGATATTTCAAAAACCTATATATCGATACATCGATTCTTATTTACGAGTATCGGGTTTCGATACTTTTAAGAGCTATAGCCGTTTTTTAACTGTGACCCAACTAAGGCAGGTGACTTTTTGGATTGTGTGGGTATAAGCCTAAAGGCAGAATTTGTTTTTACTTTCCGTTCTGTTACGAATCAGCTGACTCTTTTTGGTTTATAAAAATCATATACATATAAGCCATTAGTTTTTCTCTCCTTAATTCTGTTATGTTGCGTACACATTACTCGATGCATGTCGTTATTCACTTTATGAATTCGATGTTAGAACTATAGCTAAAACTTTACAACAATTACGCCCGGGAACTGAAATTGTATTATTTTTTTGACATGTGTTTATAAACGTTAAAAACCGAAAAGTTGTTCCCACTTTCCCGGGAAATGAAAAAGTCCGGGAAAAGAAAAACTCTAATAACAATGGACGATGCAAAAATCATCACTTTAGTGGAAAACTATGACCATTCTGGTCCAAAACAGCTGATAATTTATTACAGAAAAAGTAACTATTAAAATTTAGAAACAGAACGGCACAGCACAGAGCAGCAACAGAAAGTAAAGACTAATGAAGTCTTAAGGAGCTGCAGTAGGTTACGTATTACTTAACATAAATAGTTCTTTTGTATTAAATTTCTTAAAGTAAGTAATTGTGCATTCGAAATTAATGCATAAAAATATCGATATATCGAAATATCGATGTTTTCAAAAAATATATATCGATACTGTTCAAAAACATCGATACGATATATATCGATACATTTTCTTCATTTGCCCATCCCTAGTATGTACAAATTATTACGACAATACCAGCAACATAACAGTGAAGCGGTACTCTGCTATGAAAGCAAAAATAACTCGTATGCAGGTACGAACTCGTACTGACATATTTTTGTTGTTTGTTTGAAACAAACAACATATGTATATATACAGTACTGTGCAGAACAAAAGCAACAAAAACCCTATTTGACTTAAAATTTAAATATTTTAGACATTTGATTATTTCAAGCAGCTCTTTTAACAAACTTTTGTAAGCATTCATACTAGAAAGCGAATTCGTATTTTAATTTTTTAATATTGATATTTCCTGAAAAATAAAATAACTAATATTTTCAAACCCATGTATCGAGATTGTGCAGAACAATAGCAACAAAATGGAAAATGTCATAATTGCTAAAAAACTCTTTGATATATCCCTATAATTCCAAAGTCCAACAGGCTTAACAGTACTTATTAGTCCTTATAATAAATATTAAAATGCATTTCTCAATGTTATTGGTGCTGCTTGATTTAGCAAGAATGGGGAAGAGTAGGTATTGCTGAACTTTCTAATATTTAAAAAATTAATCAAAAAACATTAGATAAGCGGCTGTTACTTATTTAAAAGTGTAATAAAAATATATTTCTAGTTTGCTGATGGATAGGTCGGCATAATAATTACGTATTGAAAAACAGAGGTCGTAGTACAGTCTCTTTCTGTCTTTCTCCCAGCTGAATTAAGACTTAGCAAAGTAAACTTTCCGTGTGGAAAAAGGGGTATCACATTGTATAAGCAGCAGCAATCAGCATCAGCATACAATGTAAAAAAAACTATTTGGACGTACCTCCACGAAAAACGTCCGCAGCTTATCATAGCTAATGCATTTCAAATAATCCAAAAGCTCGTTTTGTGTTCCTAGTGAGGTTATAATATCTCGAAATCTTAGTGTGCATTATGGTACAACTCGAAAACGTGCCAGAGAAGGCAATTGAAAAAGTTACATACTAAGAAAATACTATAGTTGACCAAGAGATAGATACTTAAAAAAATCCAGGTAAATCTTGTATTTAGTTCATACAATTTTATTGTTTTTTTGCCTAAAACGGAGTTCAGTAGTACACACCGTAATTGAATCCTAATAAAATGGGAAACCCATGTTCTTATTGAAGAATTCAAGTTCCATATATGGAATTGGTATATCATCTCTTCAATGCGGCGCTTGCCTAGCAAACCGTTTTCGCCACGAAATGTTAAAATGAGTTTTAAGCATAACAGCGGTTAGGTGATTTTGATGTCTTATTTTCCGACGTATAAAGTTAGACCATTCCCAAAAATTTGTAAAAAAAAATATCCTTGAAATAAAAATTATTTGGCATTTCGAGTGGAATATGACTCTTTTATGGGTGTTTCAATGCGGTAGTATTCCATAACATACTTGGAAGTTGGAAAAAAAGTCAGGAACATTAATTTAATTCCAATCCTCGCTTTACCGACAAACGCAGCTTTCTCGATCGCCATTGCAAACCTCTTTGCAAGAATCCGAAGGAGTGTTTTCGGAAAATGGATCCTAAATTGCAGCGAACACTTCAAAATTCTATTAACTTAGCCAAAATGTATTCCTTAATGCATAATAAATAATATTTGATAATTTATCCACGTTGATATCCACGTATTATGAAAAAACTAAAGATTATACAATAAGGATTAATTTGTTGCTTTTGTTATGCACAGCTTCATATCAAAGTCTGGACTATTTTCTATAACTTTCGAAACCCCAGTTTTTTTAAGAAAGATTTTATTCAATACGATACATAGGGCATATAAATACAAATAAATTATGCTCAGAGTTTTTGTTGCATATGATGTATATTCTGAAATAATCGTCTCCATTTATTTTTGCGGAGTTTGTTGCTTTTGTTTTGCACAGTACTGTACGTGCTACATTCATGTATGTTGTTGAAACGGATGTATTTTTGGTTGAAAAGTAATTTTTTTTGTATTTTGTTATTGCAGAAATAAATGTAGGTGGTAGGTATGTATGTATGTATGCATGTATGTACATATATACATAGATATGAACGTAAATACGCATGTATAACACATATGTATGTATGTAGGGACGCATGATGACTTTATTAAAACAAAAAATTATTTTATTTTATTTATTTTATATTTACATAAAATATGGTAGGCCTAATAGCTGAATTATATAACACAACAAAACATAAAATTTCGATTGGCCAAAACTAATAATTATAGGTAATTATTAAATTTTCAAACAAACAACAAAAATGTAAGTATACAAACATGCATGCATGTATGTAGATAGTATGTGTATGTATCTTCCCACCTATGCATACCTATTCACTTTCTTTCCTTTTTCATATTGTACACAATTTCAATTCTTTAGTCCCGGTTCACACGTTTCAACTTTTGTTGCTCAACTCATAATTCACATAGCTGACTGCTTTTGCTTCAAACATTTCACAGCACAGCAATAAGCAAATAGTTTTTTTTACATTGTATCCCAGCAAAAAATTTTCGAAATTTTGTAATGGGTAGTACTCTTTTAATGGCTTACAAAGTAACGAGTGGTACTTATATATCTAATTATTTTATTTGCATAATAATGACTGTCATGTAATGAATAAAATAAGAACTTATTTATATCATTACGTGAAAGTATTTACTTATTGTAGTGCTTTCCAGTTAATAAAGAAACATATCTAGAAAAAAATTTATTGATCGGGAAAATTATTTTAATTAGAAAAATTAGCAAATTAATTTAGAATAAGTTTAAGCAAAAATTAATATATAAAATTTTGCATATTTGTAAGCAAAAAATAACCCATTAAATTTTGAGTACTTTTAGGCAATCAGTAATCTATTAACTTTTGTATGTTTGTAGGCAAAAAGTATAGGGTACCGCATACTTTTTGAACTTCTCAAACAAAAATAATGGGTTATTCAGTCAAATTGTAAGTACTTACGACTGAGGAGTACATACACTTTTTTGCATTCTAGTAGGCAAAGTTTTTTGCTGGGATGCTGATGCTGATTGCTGCTGCTTATACAATGTGATACCCCTTTTTCCACACGGAAAGTTTACTTTGCTAAGTCTTAATTCAGCTGGGAGAAAGACAGAAAGAGACTGTACTACGACCTCTGTTTTTCACTCAGCTGAATTAAGACTTAGCAAAGTAAAAACCAATTTGGTTTGCATTCCTCATAAAAAATAAATTTTCAAACAAACAACAAAAATATGTCAGTACGAGTTCGTACCTGCATACGAGTTATTTTTGCTTTCATAGCAGAGTACTGCTTCACTGTTATGTTGCTGGTATTGTCGAAATAATTTGCACATACTCACATTTTTTAATATTTGTTGCAATCCTTTTTTATCAACATATACATATTTATTTAAAACATAATTTTTACAGGCTTTTACTTATGTACTCAAAAATCAAAGTTTTAATGTTTTTAAAAAGGTTAAGAGAAACTACCGAAATTTTTTAACGAGCATTAATATGTTTTTTTACGTTTTTTCAGTTAAAATAATTCTTTTTTCGTTTTTTTTTTAATTTTGGCGATTTTTTTTAATTTTGGCGATTTTTTAATTTTGGCGATTTTTTTAATTTTGTCGTTTTTTATTTTTGGCGATTTTTTTTTTGTTTTGGCGATTTTTTAATTTTGGCGATTTTTTTTATTTTGGCCATTTTTTCATTTTGGCGATGTTGCCGGTTTTTTGCAAATTATTTTCAATTTAGATTTTTTTTTTCAATTTGGTGCTTTTATCATTTTGGCAATTTTTTAATTTTGGCGATTTTTTTCATTTCGGCTATTTTTTTATTTTGGCGATTTTTTTTAATTTTGGCGATTTTTTAATTTTGGTGATTTTTCCGCTTGTTCGCAATTTATTTTCGATTTAGAAATTTTTTTGTAATTTGCGGGTATGTTCTGCATTCCACGTGAAAATTCCACGAGTGGAATTGCCATAAAATTGTTGTTGGAAATATAAATTATAACAACAATGCTATGGCAATTCCACTCGTGGAATTTTCACGTGGAATGCAGAACATACCCGTTGGTGTTTTTTTCATTTTGGCGATTTTTTTTTCATTTCAGAGATTTTTTTAATTTTGGCGATTTCTTTAATTTTGGCGATTTTTTAATTTCGCCGATTTTTTTAATTTCGGCGTTTTTTTATTTTTGGCGATTTAGAAATTTTTTTTAATTTGGTGCTTTTTTTCATTTTGGCGATTTTTTTAATTTTGGCGATTTTTTAATTTTGGCGATTTTTTTAATTTTGGCGATTTTTTAATTTTGGCGATTTTTTCATTTTGGCGATTTATTTTCGATTTAGAAATTTTTTTAATCTGGTGTTTTTTTCGTTTTGGCGATTTTTTTTCGGTTTGGCGATTTTATAATTTTTTGTTTTTTTAGTTTTACCGTTTTTGAAAATTTCAAGATTTTTGCTCTTACGGTTTCCAAGATAGAGCAAGTTGTCAAAATTACATAGTAAAAATTGCATAAACTGATGGAACACCCTTTATTTTAATTTGTTTAAATCTTAAGTGTTAATTGTTGTAGTCTGTATAAAAATACACTAACTTTACAAATTTCAAGTGCATTTGTATGTATATTACATGGGATTTTAAAATTTTTCGTTGCTCGTTTTGGAACACCCTTTAATTTCCAACTCTCATGTATTTGTTGTTGTACCGGCCAAAGGTCTACACACTGTGTCCAAATTTCAGGTCTGTACCTCTTACGGTTTCCAAGATACAGCAAGTTGTCAAAATTACAAAGTCAAAATTGCATAAACTGATGGAACACCCTTTATTTTAATTTTTTTAAATCTTAGTGTTAATTGTTGTAGTCTGTATAAAAATACACTAACTTTACAAATTTCAAGTGCATTTGTATGTATATTACATGGGATTTTAAAATTTTTTGTTGCTTGTTTTGGAACACCCTTTAATTTCCAACTCTCATGCATTTGTTGTTGTAGCGGCCAAAGGTCTACACACTGTGTCCAAATTTCAGGTCTGTAGCTCTTACGGTTCTCGAGAAAATACTAATATAGTTTTAGACATAGTTAATTGTACATAACAGAAAAAGTTTTCCAACCCTGGAAACGTCTTTTTAATTTTTTTATTTTTTAAAATTTGAAATACCAATTTTAGTCGTAGTGAGGTGTAAAATAAGTTTATTTAACAAAAAAAAACAAAAAATTTGTATTATCTAGTTACTTTTATATGGCAAAATAAAGTTTAAGTTTTCCAGCTCTGCAATCGTCTGCTCGATTTTGCTGAGTTTCAATACCAATCTAGTTTGTATTTTCTGACACACCAGTCCAAGAACGAAGTCTCTAACTTTACTGGGAGCTTCGGAAAACCGATTTCACGTACAGACAGACGGACAACGCTTATTCGTCTTCCCTATGCATAAGGATCCAAAATATATATACTTTATGGGTCGCTTATTGATATTATAGAAATTCCAAACGGAATGACATACCTATATATACCCTTATACCATTTTTTTGGTAAAGGGTATAAAAAGGTCAAATTAAAGAACTTGAAATCAGTCGATTTTTCAGATAATTTAAAAACCCTAATAAAATAAATACTACATTACTACTACATCAATTAAATCTAAAAATAAAAATTATTAAGGTTTTTACAAAATGTCATCCATTTACATTTTCTTATTTTATCATAATAATCATTACAACGCAACATAATCTTTTAAAATAAAATATGTATTTTGTACCACAGTAAAGGAGCAATGCGCATTTTTTGACTCTTTGCAGCTCTTTTACACATTGCGTAAACAACAGGAGCGGAGCATGCAAAGAGCCAACCATGGTACTCCTTTTCTTGCTCCCATTTTGTAATGAGCAGCGTCGACATAGTGGCGCAGAGCAAGAGCAATAACATTGACACTCCGCTCTTTGCGTAAAAGTGCCAAAAGAGCTGAAAAGAGCGGAGCTGCTCTGCGTATTTTCTTACCCTGGTTTCGGGTCATTGTCCTGTTGAAATACCCATCGAACCTGGATGTTTCCACTTCCACAATTAGAAAACTCTTAATTAACCCATATCGTCCCGCTGTTCGATTTTTCGAACAGTAAATTTCAAGCGTTTTTGAAAAAAAAATTCTCTTCTCGGGGAAGACTATGAACTTATTTCTTTTAACAATTACATATTGTGATAGGTTAGCTACAAATATAAAAATAAAAGGACCTACCTATTTCACTCCTCCTTTTTATTACAAGGGGAAAGAAAAAACACTAATTTTAGCATAATTTTAAAAATTTAAAATTATGTATTTAAGAAATTTATTAATCGACATATTGTCAAAAGTATCTTAATCCGAAATTTATTTGATGGTGGTTCAGCGATGTCTATATGCATTTCATTGTTGCTGTAACAAATCGTCAGTAGACTTCAACCACAAATCTTGAACAGTCACAAACCTCTTATCTTATGTACAGACTTTCAAAAACTATTTGAGAATTCACAAAAAATAATATTTTTGAAAATCTCAAAAGAAAAATAAGCATAGTAGGCTTAGAAACTTATACAAAACCCAGCAAATAATCTATATTCGATATGAATCTATTCTATTTTTCTACACCTTTATACAATTAGAAATCCTTTGGATAACAATAAAAGTAATTATAAGGCAAAATGAAAAATAAAATCTAAATTTAACATTTAAGAAATTTATTAATCGTCATATTGTCAAAAGTATCTTAATCCGAAATTTATTTGCTGGTGGTCCAGCGATGTGTATATGCATTTCATTGTTGCTGTAACAAATCGTCAGTAGACTTCAACCACAAATCTTGAACAGTCACAAACCTCTTATCTTATGTACAAACTTTCTCAAATAGTTTTTGAAAGTCTGTACATAAGATAAGAGGATTGTGACTGTTCAAGATTTGTGGTTGAAGTCTACTGACGATTTGTTACAGCAACAATGAAATGCATATAGACATCGCTGAACCACCAGCAAATAAATTTCGGAATAAAATTATGTATAAAATATAAAAAAATAAAAAAATTAAAAATGTAGTTTTATTGAAAAGTATTCAAACTTTTAAAAATAATAAAAAAATCGTTTTGGTTTTCATATGTTTTCTTATGATCTGCCTTCAAAAATCGGTGTTCGATTTATCGAACGCTGGGCACTATTTAGCACATTTTTTTTCTAGGAATGGCTTACTAAAACATATTGAATTACCATATTGCACTCTTTTTCCAAATGTAACTAACGGAAAAGAGAAAAATACACATATTATAACATTGCTATGCTCTTTTTTTATAAAAGGGGAGTTATATAATGTTATCAGGAATTGTATTGCAGTTAACTACAATACGATATGGCAGTTCACTATGTTTATTGCCATATTTAATTTTTTTAAACGTAGGTAACGGAAAAAAGAAAAATATTCATATGGTAGCATTATTGTGTTCTTTATTTATAAAAAGGGGATTAACATATTATGCCAAAATGTATGCCTGCATTCATAATTGGATTGCACTTTATTATTCAGTTTCTATTGACACTTCAACGCGGTCGGTGTAAATTTCAAAGTAAGAAGATTTTATAGAACCTTTTAAAAATGGAAAAACACGTAGGATCAAAACGTGCTCTTACGAAATATGAGCTAGAGGCAATACTTGAAAGCTGGAGTGATGAGGAGACAGAAATTGACAAAATTTGCATTATACCCCTTGACAATGCAAGTCAAAATACTGACGAAGAAGACTTTGATGACGACCTTATTCCTAATGTCGATGTAAGTAGATTAACTGAAATCATATCATGTACGTAACAGAACAGTTTTGTCAATAGCCAGATGAAATATTGGAATGCGCTGGAACCTTTGAGATTGAAGCCATTGAAAAGGCTTTAGGAGAACCTCACGAGTTCAATGACTTCAGTGAAAATAATGAAGTTAATTTTCTCTCTACTGCTCCTTCAACATCTTCAGTTGTTACTCTTCCACCAAAAAGAAGTCGAATTGAAACCCAAACACAGAAAAATGAAAAATACAAAAAGCTTGCAGATTTTGGTAAGCCGAAGTGGACACAAAGGCGAAATCGCGAAGGCAAATTTGAGTATGATATTTCCCCGAAAAGTGAACAACTCGATGATGTTAAGGAAAAACTGGCAGACAGCTTATGCAAAAAAAACGCCATTAGAATTATTCAGACTATTTTTTGACGATGAGGTTTTAGGTATGATAGTCGAGGAAACAAATCGCTACGCTCAGCAGAACAACTGTACTGGACAACATCGTGCTCCAACGATTTCTTGGCATTTTAGTATTATCTGGAGATCACACTTTGCCTGCTGCACGCGATTATTGGTCAAATCACCCTACATTAGGCGTTCCTGCTGTGAAATTATGTATGCCAAGAAATAAGTTTTTGGATATTAAAAAATTCATTCACTTTAGCAACAATTTTGAGTTAGACAAGAACGATAAAATGGCAAAGGTATAGAGTATGCCGTTAGGCATACTGTGTATTTTGATAACTTTTTAACTTCTTACTACCTCATGTGCCTACTGACTGAAAAAAGATTGTGTGCAACAGGCACTGTGCGGGCAAATAGAATCGGAGGAGCTAAGCTGAAATCCGGAAAAGCTTTGGAAAGAGGCGATCATGATTTCAAGTTTGACAGCAAAAATAAAATTTTAAATTTAATTTGCCGTTGGCAGGATAATAAAGAAGTCACAGTGGCCACCAATTTTGATCAAATCTACCCAACTGTTCCAGCGAAGAGATGGAAAAAGCAAAAGAAAAATAATGATGGCAGCATTATAGAACACGGCCGGTTTGTGAATTATAACCAACCCCAGCTATTAAAAAATTACAACAAAGGAATGGGAGGAGTGGATTTGCACGATAATGCTGTGCAAAATTATAGTGTTGCAATTCAAGCAAAGAAGTGGTACTGGCCTTTATGGATAGCTACTTTAAACTCTTCAATGGTAAATGCTTGGAAACTTGACTGTTTCCGTCGTCGTTAGAAAAATGAAAAAATTAGATCCCAAAAGGAATTCCGAGTAGAACTTGCGTATTCTTTAATGACTCAACAAGAAAATATAGATTCATCTAGTGATGGCAGCGCTTTTGATTCTCCAATAGATATTCTTCCCGTAAGAAAAACTGAGCATGTAATTGTTAAAATAGAGAAAAATAAGAAGTGGAGATGCAATCATTGTCATAAAACAAGCTCCTTTTTATGCAAAAAGTGTAAGGTTGCGCTTCACACACATTGTTTCGAGGCATATCACGAAAAAAAATAATACATATAAGTATGTTTTTAATATAAATAACTGTGTTCTTTCATTTTGATTTAAATGAATTAAATAAATTAGTTTAGGTTTATTTTTGATTAAAATTAATTAAAAAATTAGTTTTAGTTAATTTTTGTTTTAAATGAATTAAATAAATTAGTTTGAGTTTAATAAGAATTGTCTTTTTATTATTTACAATTAATAGGAGCAATAAAACCAATATGCTAAATAGTGCCCAGTGTTCGATTAATCGAACACCATTTTTCTCAAAAACAAAAAATCTTAAAAAAATTTTGATTTCAGATTTGTATTTTCTGGTGGCAATTACCTTCTAACAAACAAGTTTTAAAAGTTTATTCGAAAAAAAAAATTCTCTGGGACGATATGGGTTAAAACAATTCGAAAGCTAGGAGTGCGCGTAGAGTTTCGTATCTGACTTAAAAGCATATTCAAAAAAGATTGGAATTTGGCGAAGAACATTTGAATTGGTCAACAAATAAATGGAAAAATATTTTGAGGTCAGATTAAACAAAAATAAACTTTTTTAGCTCTGACAGAAGCAGCCTTTGTGTAAGAAGACCTCCCAACACCGAACTCCGTCCCCAATATACCATTAAAAGCATCAAACATGGTGGAGGAAATATAATGGTATGGGGCTGTTTCTCTTACAAAGGAACGGGGGCCATTGTTTCGTATTGAAGATAAAATGGACGCAATATATTACACGAATATTTTAAGTAGCACCATGTTGCCATAGGCTGAGTGGGAAATGTAGCTTCGATGGGTGTTTCAACGGGACAATGACCCGAAACACTCATCGAAGAGAGCGAAAGAGTTTTTTCAAAGCAATGAAATTAAGGTTTTAAGCTGGCCTGCACAGTCACCAGACTTAAATCCTATAAAAACCTTTGGCAAATTGTTAAGTTAAATCTTCGAGGCAAAAATCCGTCCAATAAAGACCAACTTTGGGCATTAATTCAAGACGCGTGGAAAAATATCCAAGTCGGCACTTGCCAAAAACTTGTGGACTCAATACCTAAGCGTTGGTTAGCCGTTATTAAAAATAATGGTTATTCTACTAAATACTAAGGTAAACAAAGATAATTTTACAAATATGTGTGTTTAATAAACTTGCGAAACTTCAATTTCAAGTAACCAAAATCGGCGGCTCTATTTTTATTCACACCGAAAATTGAATTTTTTTTTGTAAGTTTATGTATGAGATCTTTTTTAAGTTTTAAATTTTCAATTGTGCGCTGCAATATTTTTGATTTGTATGTGAAAAGAATAAAAACAAAATAAAAAATTCTTTTGTTATACTTTTTGACCATTATTTTTAGTTTGAAAATATATGAAATAGGGTGGCTCTATTTCATCGAACATCACTGTATATTAAAATATATGAATACATGACATCTCACATAAAACTGAATTTAAAAAAACTTGAATTTTATCAACTCATTTTTATAACTGGTGAATTGGAAATGATTTAGAAAATACATACAGTATGCAAAGTTTATATACGTATACATACGAATGAAATGTCTTTTAGTTCGTTTTTAATTATTTTATTCTAACTAATTTTTCATCAAATACAACTTAAAATACACATTCGATAAAATTACCAATTCTAGTTAAAAGTAACGAAAACGGCAACGCTGTTTCACACACGTATTCTTCGTTTGTATTTAGTTTACTGAAAATTTTACTTTTTTACTACTTATGCTGCTCCCTAAATGTTATTTTATGCTGCTGCAATGTTATTATGCAAGCCATACACCTTGCGACCGTTGGTACAACACGTTGGATTAACAAGTTGTGTGTTTTGCCCACAAACTTTACAACAACGTGTACAACATTAGAGTACAACTTCATTTCTTAATTTTTTTTTTGGAGTAAACATGACATCGGGTGTTATGTCGCGTATTGTAATGGATGGTTTTTTTTGGTGACAAAATAAGAAGAAGAACGTAAAAAAGGACAGAAAAAAAGAATTTGCTTAAAGGAGTGATTTATATAAAAAAAACGTATTCTAATAACAAACTTTTGGAAATATTAAAAGAAAGTGAGCCACTGGACTATAAAAATTACACCTGGGTGTCAGACGAATTATTCAATGACCTTTTGTCAAAAGTTCCGATGCATATACAAAAGCAATTCTTCCGCGCAAACTCATACAATTATATAAAATCACTTATTTCTGTTGAATTCTCCATTTTATACGCAAATTTGAATTCGAGCGCGATGTTTTTCATATGACCACAACGAAAATAAGAACAAAATGAAATGAAGTTGTACAACACACTCCTAAATTTTACAACCTGTCTATACAACTTGCCAAAAAATCAAATCTTTTTAATATTTCGTACAACCGATACACAACTTCATACGACGACCCCACACACTTTACAATCTTATACACAACTTGCTCATGTTGTACCAACAGTCGCAAGGTCTGTGGCTTGCTTTAAATTGCTGCTGAAATGTTATTTTAAAACTGCCTCAATGTTATTAGATTGCTGCTGAAATGTTATTCTAGTGCTACTTCAAAAACTATGTTATCTGCTCCTTCTGTGACTACCAAAGTAGGTAGTATAGACCTGCGTAAATAGTCTTGAAATGTAAATACGTCTTGTTTTTTAAATATATTCTCGTGGCTGTAGAATGCTAAACCAATAATAAATGCTGTCGCATCCCTGCAGTCAGACTGGGGCCAAATGTCTCTATGTCAACACTAAAATACTAGTAGTAGGTACATTGTCTACAATTTCTCTTCTATTCGTCAGTATAATAGAAAGAGAGAAAACAGATGTGGTGTATTTCTGGTGGGTTTTGCAACAACTTGTCAATATTCATATAATTGTATGTACGTAAGGTATAGAAATGTACCACTAAATGTCTGGTTGGTATCTCTCCATGTTCCCATAAGAACTATGTAGTCACTACCTAGTCAATTGTTTTAGTGTTACTAGTAGATTTTCAATGACAAGCACATGCTAAATGTCTATAGCACAAAGTATTGTATGGGGATTAATTAGAGAGTAGTACTGGTGACAAAGTCAAAAGCGACTCAGCACATTTTCACCATGGACATTTCCTTCAGGGATTATAAGCAAAGCACGATAGATGCATTTGTGTGCGTGTATATGAGTGCTAACAAGCAATGTCGTCAAGACTTCTTGTTATGAACAAACAGTCACCAAAGTAGTGTTGATACGTGTATGCTTGTTATTTTCCATATTGTACGTTTGAGTGTGTGTGTAAGATGTAGATGGTAAGCTATTATGTGTTTAAGGGAGGTTTTTTTAAGCAAGCGCACACAACTAATGTAAATGCATGTGAACGTTTGTTTGTGTGCAGAAAAATAAAAGAGCATACACACAACGTGTGTGTGTATGTACATGCATGACGCTTGTATACGCGCCCATGCGTAGAAAGAAGCAAGCATCACAAATTTTTCAGTCACGAAGTATTTTCTTCTTTACTCCTATACTTGCAATAACTGAAAGAAGTTCTTGCAAACACTGTTGCTTAGCGTTTGTTTTATAAGACTTCGCTGTAGTAAAGCATTTGAAAAATCCCTCGTCTTGAAAGTTCTTATAAATGGTCTTGTGCAGGACTTTAGTAGGTAGCAGTAAAAATTTAAAAAATAAAACTACTTTTAGTGCTACAAATATTTGAAGGTAGCGAGAGCAGTAAAACATTATTTACTACGCTGCTCCAATTATTTTATTTTTTTACTATTACTACAAGTATAGCTACCAAAATGTGCCTGTATCGGTAGTAATAGTAAATTAACGGCTACAAGTTTTTTTAATTTTTTTTCTAGACTACTTCGTGTTTTTCGTTGCTACAGCTACTTGGAGTCTAGTTTTTTAAACACTGATTACGAATCTTTGTCGCTGCCATTGAAGGATTGCTTGCAAAATTCCGAAACAGCATCTTCATCTTGCAATTCAAGCTTTTCCTGTAGTACGTATAACTTAATTAATCACTTTTTAGCATACAGACTTTGTAAAATTATTACATATTTAAAATAAATGAAAATGAATAAAAAAAATATCTGTCTCTTGTGCGTGTACTTTTTGATTCCATAGTATATTGTAAGTATGAAGCACCATTAAAGTAAAACGGTAACATTTTTAGTTTCAAAACGAACCATCGTTAATTCAAAAATGCTCCATTATTAATTTAGAACGTTTCGTTCTTAATTAAAAAATGCTCCATTATTAATTTAAGTCGTCTCATTCTTAATTCAAAAATTCTCTATTGTTAATTTAAGATCTTTCATTCTTAATTTAATAATTCTCCATTATTAATTCAATCGCTTCATTTTTAATATAAAAATAATAAGTTTTAGAATAAAAATGCTTCATTATTACTTCAAGAATATTTCATTCTTAACACAAAAACATAATCTTTTAATTTGAGTATGTTCAACTTTATATCAAGGTTGTTGTCTTTTTCAAACAAAAAATATTATTTTTTTATTTCAAAATATTTTTCATTTTTAAAACAAGAATGAAAATTTTTAAAATAACAGAAAACAAAGTTCTAGTTCATAAAGGTTACGTTTTTAAAATCAATATGTTTCTTCTTGATTTTAAGCGGTCTAGACACGGTCAAAATGCTTGATGAGATTGGTTATAGTATGAGTGAAAATTTGTTAGTATGTGTGACACCAACGACGCTTGATGGAAAATCAAAAAATTTTGATTTTTGGCATGCTTGCTGTCACTTTTTATATACGTGTATGTGTTAACCCGTCAAGCACGAACAAATTTTCATTATAATTTTATTTCCATTGTGAACGGTTGCTAACAAATCGGAATTTACACTGGGTCTTCACGTAGCAATTTCATTGCTGAGAACAAGCAATAACGTCGGCAGAGTAATTTAATTTTTTTCTTCTTGCTTGAGGCGGAGAACACGTACTGCAATTTTTTCACAAATTTTACACATACATAGGGCAGGTATTGCCTAAAACATATATTTCCAATATAGAAATACGAACAATTTATATTTATTTCTTTTTTATATTACGTTTTCGCACAATGTCTTTTTATATTTTGCTTGAATTTACTGTTTTTCCAAATTTAATTAAAAAATATAGCAAAAGTGACAGCAGATTGCTTGGCAATAATTGCTCGAGCAATCATTGCTCAATGGATTGACACTTATGACAATCACTGTCTACACGTAAGAAATTTCATGGACGCAATCAAATATGACAATTGCCGCAATCTTTATTGCTACGTGAAGACCCAGTGTAAAAGAAAAACATAAATTTGACTGGTGAAGAAGTGTTGGCACCAAGGCGAATTCAGTATCAGGTGACCTTATCGCTACAACAATTTTACAACAGAAAAAACAACACGTAGTTTGGTATGCTACAAAACCAATCTGTCAGAAGATTTCTAAGCAAATTTTGACGTTTTGGTTCAAAATGCTCAGTTTGGTAGCAACAGCTGATAATCAGCTGGGATGATAAGGTCACCTGATACTGAATTCGCCTTGGTTGGCACTTTTTATTTCACTTTTCTCTTTCATTTGTAAATAGCGCTGCCATTATTTTTATTAAATTTCTTTATTTAGACATTTTTATATATTTTTTTAATCCAAACGAACAGCACAAAATCAAAATGAATGCTTGATGGGCCATCAAGCCGACAAGCACACGTACACGAACTTGACAGCGAGCATTTTGTTCGTCTAGACCGCTTTAAAACTTTTTTTTGCAATGTAACTTGTCACATACTATTGCATTGATTCTACTTTTTGCAAATTGCATAGAAAGCGTAGCGCGCATAAAGCGAGCTATGGACCTCTACCTTCACAGCCGGCTCAAAAGCCGCCGCAGACTTTCAATGTAAAATCAAGCCGCCGCATGCGGCTAACATCGGCTCTTAATTTTTTTGTAGTTGCAAATTTGTACTAAATCTTACCTACCATTTACACATGAAACTAATTGCAAGAAAGTAGCACAATCACATTTTTTGACTACCACACTCACATAATTTTTAATTTCCACTCAGCTTTCAACGATTTTTTCAAGAAAGTAAATTTTTGATGTTTTCAGAAAGTAAAATGAAAAATGGTTGACAGTGTTACCCCCTTTAAAGATTTGTACAAATATATAGGATTGTGGCAAATAATTATTATAAATTATTCTTATTTTATATAAATATTTAAATAATTGTAATTTCGTATCTTCAAATATACATGAAGAAGACAATTCGTGTCTATTTAAAACAATAATATTATTAAAATATCAACAATAATAATTATTCCCAACTTATTGCCCTATAAATGTGTTTATGCGATAATCTGGGTAACTCTAATTAAGTAATAAACAAAGCAATAGAAATGCAACTTTTCGCTTCGACATTTTTAAAATGAACTTTCACTTTCCTATGAAAACGAACAAGAAATTTTCATGAAAGTAACTTTTTTCATTAAAATTTTTATTCATAATACGTATACAAAAATTTCAAGAAAGTACTTTCATGTGTAAATGTAGCGTTAGAAATTATATGGTGCTTAAATTTTTTTTAGAGAAATTTTTTTAAAAAACTTGTAAGAAGCGGTTGTAGGTGTCAGCCGGCTTGAGCCGCCGCCGACTTTTTAAGAGCTCTTTTCTCTGATCACACACACTGCTTCACTAAACTGTATTTCACAAAGGTTTATACATCTTACCATGAGTCAATACACCCTGTTTCATAGGGAAACCTTGTTTGTCGTTGCCTCCTGCAATACGAAGCATATACCCCTTCCATTGGTCACCGAGAACGTCAGCTTCAACCACTTGCCCCATTCGTTTTTCATAAAAAACTCGCAATTTGTGTTCATCTACTACTTCAAAAAGTTTTTGGCATCCCGTAACGGGATACGAAATGTTAAGCTGCAATTAAAAAATGAATGCCACTCAAAAATTTATTTAAAGTGAGAACATATTTGATAAGAGTACACCAGCAGAACAACAAACGATGTTACCGCAGTATTCAGTAATCCTCCATAATTTCATCAATCACGCAAACAATTTTTTAAAATTTAAAGAAAATTTAAAACTTAATCATACACGCTACTTTTACACCATGTATTTAATATTTTATCAGGACTTAAACAAAGTTTAGAAAAAAAAAAAGTACACACCTTCATTATTAATGTATGATTTCAAGGAACACCAAACTAAAAGGAACTCGAAAGATGTCGGGACAGATGACAGCGAATACCCAGCCGATTTTACACAACATTCGGTCTTTTAACAAAGACGTGCTTACATTCAAGGCGCATTCATAACTAGCTGTCTACACTAGCCAGGATCATGGTGCGGCCATCACATAGAGTATACACCTAAGATAATATGTAAGATAAGAGCTACAAATTCAATCGCAGAGAGAGTTATGTTACGTGTAGACTCCAATTTAGTGTTATCTCAATCATATCCTATAATATTTTTATAAGAGAGTTATTATAAGAAATTCTATAACAACAATCTCATGATATATATATAGAAGGTACTTCCATTCTCTTATTTTTTCTTGACATTCACCTTCTGACAAGGATAGGTATTCTGGAGTTTCCGATAAAATCGTTCTACCGTATTAATTTAATATTTCCCCTCTGTTTCCTGTTTGTTTGAAAATTTTATTGAAAAATTATTTCAGAAATTTTTTATAAATTCAAACAAATAAAAAACTGTAATGATAAATGTTTTATTATCTTGAAAAGCAATGAAATGCATTGTAAATGTATTGTTGTGTTAAAGAAAGCGGAAATGAGCTGCATTTTACAAACTGTGGACGTACAAAATATTATTGTAAAAATATGAATGTATCAATCTTTGAGTTCTCTACACTATCTGGTGTTCGCCAACAGTGTCTAAGAGTCTGCAAAATCTGCGAAATATACTTGCCAAAATTATCTGATCGTTTATTTAAGCCATTTTTATAGAAACCATGTTACAATCAACAAGAAGCGAATTATCTATATAATTAATAGGCGAACACGTTTTTTGTAATCCCTCTTACGCCGGAACTACTGCACCGATTTTGGAAAGATGTATACCAATTTAAAGGAATTTCTGCACAGATGTGCAGAATCTATATTTTTTTGAAATCGGTTTAGTATTTTGGGAGCTATAAGCCTTTAAAGTTGCTACTACTACATGCAAACATAGTACACACGCATTTGTTAGCTTACACTGTGTGTGTGTGTGTATATATTTGTGTAGTATTTTTCCTGCTATTCCAATTTTTTTTTCTTATTTGTTATTGTATGAAAGCCATAAAACTTATAGGAAGAGAGTTCAATAAATTGAATTAGGTGTAATAACGAGATTTTGTTTCTGTTTAGAATACGGACGATTGTGTCGTCCGTTTGGTATATCTAGTATAGATTAAACAAGATGTAATATCAATCAATATTTGTTAAACTTAATGAAAATTCATTGTCAACTAATCAAAATCAACAATCACTTTGGATGGAAATATAGTTAAAATACTTATTTTAGGCAGAAATTTTAAGAAGATGCGCCAAGTTATTACATAACCACTTTTTAAACATCACAGGTGTGTAGTCATAAATAGTCACTCTATTTATTCGCAACTTTTGTTAAGATAATTACACATTTCTGTAAAAATTTTATGGGGGAAGACTTAAATTTTTTACGATATGGGAACATTTTTTTTATTTCTCTAAAAAACAAACTTCAAAATTACTTATTTTTTAAAAACAAAGAGAAAATGGAAGTACCTTCTATATTTATATCATGAACAATCTTATGATATGAACTGTCAAAAAACACGTACATGAAAATATATTAGTATGCATGGGTGAGTGTTTACTAAAATAAACGAAAAACATTGTTTTGGACAAAATTTCTCAGATTTTATATGTTAAATTGATTTATAAATTAAAGTGTGTGTGAAAAAGTGAAAAAAAATAAATAATTATATAAAATAAATACATGTTAACTCGATGAGAATTTGCATAAAATCAAATGTTATACGAAAAGTAAAATTACGTTGTACTGTTGTATGATATAAAGAGAAATATCGGCATTTTATCTTTGTTATTCTGCCGACGTTCTATCACATATTATATCAGAGTTAGTCGCAGTTGTAGACGCTATGTCATGTCGGACATCGCAAATTGCTAAAGCTGTCCTTACATGGTATTATAACACTGGGTTTTCACGTAGCAATATCGATTGAGGCAATTGTCATATTTGATTGCGTCCATGAAATTTCTTACGTGTAGACAGTGATTGTCATAAGTGTCAATCCATTAAGCTATGATTGCTGTGCTGATTGCTCGAGCAATTATTGCCAAGCAATCTGCTGTCACTATTGCTATATTTTTTAATTAAATTTGGAAAAACAGTAAATTCAAGCAAAATATAAAAAGATATTGTGCGAAAACGTAATATAAAAAGAAATAAATATAAATTGTTCGTATTTCTATATTGGAAATATATGTTTTAGGCAATACCTGCCCTATGTATGAGTAAAATTTGTGGAAAAAATTGCCGTACGTGTTCTCCGCCTCAAGCAAGAAGCAAAAAAAAATTTATTGTTCTGCCGACGTTATTGCTTGTTCTCAGCAATGAAATTGCCACGTGAAGACCCAGTGTAATGTATTACGACATGTCAAAAAATGCTGTAGAATGTACAAAATCTTATCATGTAAACGCAAAATGTATCAAGTAGGATAGAACACGGATAGAAAATTTGACAAGCGGTCGGTAAATGTTTTTTTATCTAAACCATTTTAGAAACTTAAGTATTCTCATCACACCAGAGGTGTATTTCAGAGTAAACATTGGCAGCACTAATGGTATTTATTAACACTTTTGCAAAAGCAACAAAACTCAACTCAGCAATATTTCATGTTGTTTTTGTAAAAATTGTAGAACTGCAACCATCAAGTAGCTGCTGGTATAGCAAAACCAAACAAACCTATAAAAAAATTATATTTTGTAGTAAAATTACATTATAATAATAAAATATTTTCTCCAAATATTTAGTTTTATTAGTACACATCTTTCTCTTTTGCAATTTTCTATTCTTTGTTATTAACTCAGGGGGTTGTTTACACGATACCTGCTTCGCTCTCTATTCATGCTTCACACCCCAATCATGACCGAATCAACTTGTTTCGCCATACAAAATTATGAGAGCGAATCAAGTAGATTCAATATGAATCTACATGCGAAGCACGTAAAATTGATATCTTCTCTAACTTTTATCGCAGTAATCGCCACTTTATCTGAACTAGCTATCAAAACAAAATAAGTATATGTGTATGTGTGTGTTTGTAAACAAATAAAAACAAACCAAAAAAACATAGATGTGAGTTTATATATATAAATTTAATTAAGTTATGGATAATATAAGAAGCAAGGCATATTCACAAGGTAGTAGCGGAAATGCAGCTGAGCTATTTTTTTTTCAAATTAAAGTTCATCCGAAACTTCAAAAAATTCTTACGAAAAAGAAATTAAAAGAAAATGTAAAAAAATTCAATATAAAAAATATTTTATTAAAAAAACTCTTTGGAAACAAATCTAAAAATATGAAAAAACTTAAAAAATTGTGAAAAGTGCTAAACGTTGCAAATTTTGTTAGTGGTAGCTGCCGTGGAGAACTATTTTCAAATTTATGTGAATAATTTTTATTATTATTATGTTAAAGAAATTATATGTTTGAAGTTTTGGATGAACTACAGCCCATGTTGTTTTTTTCATTGTTGTATTTTTTCATTGTTTTTGTAATCCTGATATTACCTGGAAATGAATTTGCCTTGATAAGAAGGAAAAATAAAAATAAAATATCGGGATGCCTTCAAAAACAAGATTTTGAATGAGTCGAATATATGTAAGTATGTATGCTTATGTGTATGTGTCAATATACATAAAAAGATGCCACGCGAACAGTGATGCCAACTTTTTCAGAGCAAAAAGCACTGTGCGTTCATAAAAAAGCATTAAATGGAATAAGTATATTCGTATGTACATAAATATATATTTTTTTATACTTATTTATTTATATTCAATACAGAGAAAGCCCACATGGCTAATTATATATGTATTAAATGAGTATAATTTAGAAATTTTAGTTAACTAAAATTTTAAATTTACTACATTTCACAGGCTTTTGTAATAATTTCAATTATGTCGAGCTATATTTCGATTTTGCTTATAAGTAGAATATGAGTAGGAAAATAATTGAAGTTCATTTGGCAAGACACTCCAATCATGGTATATTATTTTAACAAAAGAGTGATCAACGAGAATTATAATCCTCGTTTCAGGAAATGTCGTTTCATCTTTTTCCATCTGAATTAATTTTTACATGAACATGGTTCAGTATGTTACATTCTGAACAACATAAGTATTTTCTTTCTAGACCTTATTTTATATGAATGAAACAATTTGATGTATAAAAATCATTATTGTATTTCTAACTTACTTTTAAAATAGTTATTAGCGCTAAAAGCTTTTTCTACTTTAACATTGGACCCACAATATGGGAAAAGTCAACAGGAAAGGTGCAGAACAAAAATACAATTCACTTGTAAATATCTGGTTAATCGAACGAATTTTTATGTTTATAACAATACAAATTATTTTACTACACACGTTTTTAAGAGACTATTTTCCTATTTAATTATACATTCATATGTATATTTTCCCAATTTCACTAATATTATATAAATGTCAAATGTAATACAGAAAAGTCGAACATAAATTAACACCGAGTTTGTCGTTTCACGCTTGCAATAATTGTTAACGAAAATGCGTTGACAATTATTGCAACATATATTGCAAGTTCCTGCAATGAGCTGTCTCCACTAGCAATAATATAATTTTGACAACTGCTGCAATATATGTCGACATATTTATTGCTAGTTGTTACAACCGCAGTGACCAATGAGGTTTCCAGCTAGCTCTGGGCGGTGCATTTTACCTCAGCGGGTTCCAACCCTCCCATTGGGTACGTTGCACATAAAAATTATACTGAACTCAAAATGAACTAACAAACAAAACTTTACAATACCAAAAACAAATCTATATATACAATAAACGCGCCATATTACAAATATTATTTAGAATGGAATGGAAAGATGTTTTGTCCCATTCATTGCCCTCCCAACCATGTCACGATTTATCCTTTTCAACTATTCTTTCGTGAACCCATGACCCACCCGACTTTTCCGACCTTAACCTATCTTTATACCATTACCTTTATTTGTTTCTATTCGAGAGCCATTTTACTCTTTTTTTTAACACATTAATACATATATTTTTTTATTTACACAATTCCCTTAAACTAATGTTTATATACTATACTTTTATACAAAAATTTTGATTAACAATTTTATTTTTGATTTATATATTTTTTTTGTTTTTTTAACAATTATTTTTCCTAACAATTTTACAATTATATATTCTTTATTTCTTTTCTATAAATTTTCCTACTTACTACTAATATTTTCGTTTCCGTTAATTGGGTTTTGTTAAAATTTTTAATAATCTATATTATTATATTGTGCTAACTTTATATTAATTTACCTATTTTCCGTTTTATCACGATCTTACGACCTATCCTGAAGAGCTCCCCAAGACAGATTTTATAAAATTGTGAAAAAATATTCCTTTAATTTTCTAATCTCCCTCGTATATTTTGCTGACAAAAACCTATTAACGAACAACAAAACTTAGCCTATCCTTTAGGTTTACCTAAGACAAAAAGTACTGTATAAAACTAAAACTACAAACAATTACATATACAGGCCTACTCAACTAACTTAAATTCTAGCATTTCCTTTTTTGTTTAACCTTAATATTTGTTTAAAAAAAATTTTATATTGGTATTTTTTTTCTATGGCGTTATAGCTTCTTTACGCCTTGTTTTTTTATTCTTTCCTTTACGGTTCACTCATAATATATTATAAATATAAAAGGTTACCTGGCTGTACACGCTACCATCTAGGATGATAATATCCAAAATTTACCCACTTGTACTTTGGGCCTACCTTCTCCTTGCGGACTTTACTTTTTTGCTCCTTTGCTTCCTTTGTTTTAATTCTACAGCCAGCTAAATAAGGAAACACATACACACATATGTACTTAACTTTTACATTAAAAAAAATTTTTTTCTTTTGCTTACGTTTTTCTTTTTTTTTTTATGTTTTATATTTTCTTTTTTTTTTAAAGTAATTTATAAAAACCAATATTTTTTCCACAAGTATCACTTAAACTTGTTTTTTTTTGACCACAGAGCAAACAGGTTGAATATATTTTTATTTTATATATGTATATTATATGGTAGCGATCCTTTGAAGATTTTTCACCGGTTACTTCAGCTAATCATTCGTTGATCGCTTCAACCTAATTTCGCTTCCAAAGATTTTCCAACTTTCCCAAATTTTCCAAAAAGTTTTCCCTATTTCCCTAGACTTTATTCGCGCCAATTCAGCCATCTTTTATACTTCTAGAAACTTCTATGTACACTGTTTTTTCTTTTACAAATGTCTACCTCTAGGTGAGTCTCTATATATATATATATTATATATGCATATAATTCGTATATATTTAAAAAAAAATTATTTTTTTCTAAATGATTTCTGGTGATATTCTTTTTTGTGACGAATTATTTAAATATACCTATATATATCCTCCATTTTCCTACATTCTAACCTAGCTGGAATTTTCTTGTAATAGGGTCTCATCCGTGTTTTCTCATTTTTAGACGGTGGATATTTTTCACTCGCATTTCAAACAATTTTCATTTTTTTATGTTCTGTTCAACGTTTATGAATGAAAAACTACCACTTTATTTGCTTTACATTTACCATCCACATTTCGTACTGTATAAAACAGCAACAAAACCCAGTGTTGGCAACTGTAGTATGAGTACTACACAGCTGACAGATGACAAGAAAATACGAACAACACATAAAAGAAACAAAAAAAAAAATGCCATTTGTGCTAACAGAAAAAAAAACAAATTATTAATATATATAAAAACAAATATTAAAAAAAAAACAAAACCAGCACAAAAATACAAAACATCTCTGGGCCAATTGATGTGAGAAGACATTTTATATTCCCCGCAACATAGTCGAGACGTAGGGTTAGGTTAGTACTTTTCAGAAGCATTTTTAAAAGCTTTCGTTATCGAGAAAGCACTATATTGCTTCCCTCAGTGGTTATTACATTAGATTATTGTAATTAAGCTATTTTATAACGTGTAGGGTATCCTGTGTAATTTCTAGAAATATGTTATTTTTTCTCACTGTGAAAAATAAAGTTTTTCATCTTTTGTATTTCAGAATTAACATTCTGCAAGGAAAACTTTGCGTGTCTAAGAGGGGAGAAAGGTGAAAAATTCTTATTTGGTGTTTATTTATAACCACCACACTTTCATAAATTAATATTTAGTAGATTTGTAAAACGCACTAAATGGACTAAAATCAAAGGTGAAAAGTGTATTATCTTTTAAGTCTTTTTCATATATTGCTTTATATTTTTGGTCAATTCATCCAATTAAATTTTATAATAAATCAAATATCATTATCCAAGAAAAAACCATGTGTCTAGCTTTAGCCACAGTGTTGCACATTTTTGTATCCTCTATAGTGTTACCATTACCTTACATTACATCCCCCCTTTTAGATGGTCACATAATCTTTCAAGTAAGATGGTGATTTTATCTTTCTACCAGTTCTGGAAATAGTGGACGAGGATCCAGGCCCATTCTCTTCTAATTCATTTGGGTCCGAGCCTGTATTCTCGTCAACAATAGTGGACGAGGATCCAGGCCCATTCTCTTCTAATTCATTTGGGTCCGAGCCTGTATTCTCGTCAACAACCCCTTTACTCTGAACATGACTCTCATCATACCCAGTATGGGAATTCTGATCAATTACTTCTAAATTTACATTACAATCACCCCCATTGCTAACCTCAACTGGGCAATCGTAATCCAGATGCCTAGCCGCTACGGGTATCAAATGCCAACGATTTCTTCGGTATCTTCCCTTGTCAGTTATCCAGACGTTTTCTCCTTTCTCTAACTCGGAGAGTGTAACCGTTCTATATCTTCGGTTGTAATTACTTTCATTTCTTGTTTTGATCTTTTCCTCGTTCTCCATAACTTCTCTGTTGTCAATTTCTAATAATTCTGGCAGAATTGGTAAGTGAGTTTTGATTTTTCGTCCCATCATGAGCTCTGCTGGAGAGAATCCATTTTCCAATGGTGTAGCTCTATAGGTCAGTAACGCTTCATAAAAGTTGTTCTTATTCTTTTGCAGCAAAGTTTTCGCTACCTTAACTGCAGATTCCACTGCCCCATTAGATTGACTGAAATATGGACTATTGGAATTGTGAGTAATATTATAATCGTTACAAAACTTTTTGAAATATTATGAGTCGAATTGAGATCCGTTATCAGTTCGTAACACTGAACAAATTCCAAAGGTTGCAATATATTTCTTTAAATTTTCAATGATCATGACATCCTTCAACGATTCTAGCTTATATATTTCGAAGTATCTTGAATAGTAGTCGATAACAATTAAATACCAGGAATTGTCGGGTTTGCTCTTAAAAAGATCTGCAGCCACTGTTTCCATAGGCCTAGAGGGGATTTTATCTCTAAACAAGGGCTCCTTGTGATTTGTTCGATGTTCTATACACACATTACAATTTTTTATCATTTTTTCTAACTCAAGGGATAATCCTACCCACCAAACGCACGTTTGTGCCCGACGACGACATTTAGTTAGACCCTGGTGTTCAATATGGATGAAGTCCAAAATCTGTTGCTGTAATTCTGCGGGAATTATTATTCTGCTACCATATAACACAATATTATCCGCAATGCAAATCTCGTTTCGGTATTGATAATATGGAATCATAAAATCCGGTATTTGATTTCTTGAAGGTCACCCACTATAACAATAATATTTTAGTTTTTGCACAATTTTATCTTTACTCTGAGAAATTTTTAGTTTTTCCATGTAGTAATCTTTTACAGGAAAACAGCCAGCAATCAGATTGACGTACATTTCCGTTTCTTCTTCCAGTTCCTGTGATTTAGTTTCTGTGGGAAGAGGGCTCCGGGATAGAGCATCTGCTATAACAAGTTCTTTTCCCGGTATATATTTTATTTCATAGACGTATCTCATAAGCCGCATGCGGAATCTTTGTATTCGTAAACTTAAATCATCAATTGGTTTTGTTTGGAGTAATTGCACTAGGGGTTTGTGGTCTGTTTCAAAGATTATCTTTATACAATTAACGTATTCAAAAAATTTATCCGCTGCCCAAACCAAGGCCAAAGCTTCCCTTTCAATTTGAAAGTACTTTTTCTCCGTCTCCGTCATGCTTCTAGAAGCATAGGCCACCAATTGTCTTTCATTCGTATTTTTATCAATTTGCATAAGGCATGCCCCTAATCCATAACTCGAAGCATCTGAGCTAATTATAATCTGTTTTTCTGGATCGAAAAATGATAGCGTGGGTGCCTTTGCTATAAGAGCCTTAATTTCGCAGAACGATTTTTCTTGTATTTCCGACCACACGAACTCCTTGTGTCATGTGAGTGCACTAAGTGGCTCCAGCACAGAGGATCTCATCTTTACAAACCTAGCAAGATAGTTGATCATTCCCAAGAATCTTTGGACTTCCACCTTATTGGTAGGTTGAGGAAATTTCATTATTGCCGCCACTCTATCAGAATCTACAGATAACTGATACCCCAAATATGTCACCTTGTCAACCCCAAAAACTGATTTACTGCTGTTAATTGTAATTCCCTCCTGCGCAAGGCGCTCCAAAACAATTTTCAACGTGCGATCATGCGACTCCTTTGTGTCACCATATATGAGTATATCATCCACGTGTATCAGTACATTCTCTACATTAGCCAATATTTGGTTGAACTTTGTTACAAAGTATTCCGGCGCACACGAGATACCAAAAGGTAATATCTTAAATATATATCTTCCGAAAGGGCATATAAAACAAGTTAAGTGTTGACTTTCCTCGCGTAATTTTATCTGATAAAACCCAATCAATTTTCGAAAATACAGTCGCCTCTTTTATTCTACCCAACTTTAGTTCCACTTTTTCAATTGGATAATACGGTCGCATAACAGCTTTATTCAATCGTGTATAGTCCACGCAAAGGCAAATTTCTGTATCGGATTTAGGCACCACCACGATTGGGGTTACCCATTCAGTGACCTCCTCTATCGACTTAATAATTCCCAATTTTGTTAGACGATCTAGTTCAGCCTTTAATTTTGGAAAGAGTGGTATTGCAACTTTACGAGGTACAGATTGTACAAAAGGTTCATGATTTTGTTGGAGTTTTATACCCACCGTACCACGAAATTCACCCATTTCCTTGAAAAGGTTTGGAAAATTGTTCAACATTTCGTTGTATTCGGCTCCGCTTGATATCACGAAACAATGTTTTGGGGGCGAAACTACTTCTAGCATCCTTATAGCGTCTAAGCCCAAAAGCGGGACTTTCAATCCTCCCACAAAATAGCATCTAAATCGACTAACTTTATCCATGTACTTCAAAGATAATAAAGAACTGCCAACAATTCTCAGAACATCACCTCCCGCTCCTGTGAACTTTGGATACGTTGCCTTCTGTTCCATTACGATTTTTCCCGACCCAATATTAAAATCTGAAGGGATGCATACACACTTTGCCCCTGTGTCTACCATAAATGTTATCTCCCGATTTAATTCCTCGACAAAGCATTTAACATACCACGCCCGTTTATCATTACCAACAAGACTCATTACACTACCTAGAAAAAATTCATCTTGGCATTCCATTTCGTCGCCACGGCCACACAACTCTACATTACGACTGCCCTCACATTTCGAACTATTAGACATTCTTTCCGTATGCACTAAGTTTATATTATTTTTCTTGTAATTATTATTTCTATAATTATTAATTATGTTATTTCTACAAACCTTTTTGTAATGACCAATTTTCTTACAACTATTACATATAGCATTATGGGCTGGACACTGCCCACGACTATGGATTCCATAACCACAAAAATTACATTGTTCTCCTTTAGGCTTTATGAAAGTATGTGTACTACTACTTCCTCGAACCATGTGTACCTCCTTCTCGTCCAGAATAGCCTTTGTTTGTTTCGATTGCAATTCGGCTTGTCTAGCGCAATCGATAGCTTTCTTCAACGTTAAGTCTGATTTTAGCTGCAGCTGCTCACTGACTTTAACATTCAGCATACCCACCACGATTCTGTCTCGAATGAGTTCGTCTTTTAAATTTTGAAATTCACAATTTTCCGCAAGTTTGTGTAAATCGGTTATAAATTCATCTACAGGTTCTCCCGCTCTCTGAGTACGTGAATTAAATTTAAAGCGTTCAAAAATCACGTTTTTCTGTGGCTGGAACTATGTATCGAATGCTTTAAGCAATTCTTCTAAGGTTTCGGGTTGACTATTAATTTGAAGTAATATTTCTTCGCTTTTTTCCCCCATGCAATATAAGCACGTGTCAATTTGTTCTCGTTGCTGATTACTGCTTAACTTTGAAACTGTCGCATACCTCTCAAATCTTTTTCGCCACATTGGCCACTTCTCCGGCTGTTGAAAATCGAATTGGTCAGGAACATTTACACTTGGTGTAAACATAACCACCGGTTTGTTCTCCGTTGTAATTTTTTTTTAAGTTTTTTCTTCACTTGTAGAAGCCAGCTTTTTTTTATTTTCTTTACTTTCTTTGAAATCTTTTATTTCCTTTTACCGCTGCCACCATGTATTATCTTTTAAGTCTTTATTCATATATTTCTTTATATTTTTGGTCAATTCATCCAATTCAGTTTTATAATAAATCAAATATCATTATCCAAGAAAAAACCATGTGTCTAGCTTTAGCCACAGTGTTGCACATTTTTGTATCCTCTATAGTGTTACCATTACCTTACATTACAATTTAGCGTATTTCTTTAAAAAACAACAAGTTGTAAAATTCCGCACTGTTATGAATTAAAAAACAATAAATCTAGTACGAAAATCACTAAATTGGCACGCTTATTATTATTTAATTGAATTATTTAAATATACCTATATATATCCTCCATTTTCCTACATTCTAACCTAGCTGGAATTTTCTTGTAATAGGGTCTCATCCGTGTTTTCTCATTTTTAGACGGTGGATATTTTTCACTCGCATTTCAAACAATTTTCATTTTTTTATGTTCTGTTCAACGTTTATGAATGAAAAACTACCACTTTATTTGCTTTACATTTACCATCCACATTTCGTACTGTATAAAACAGCAACAAAACCCAGTGTTGGCAACTGTAGTATGAGTACTACACAGCTGAAAGATGACAAGAAAATACGAACGACACATAAAAGAAACAAAAAAAAAAAAAAATACCATTTGTGCTAACAGAAAAAAAACAAATTATTAATATATATAAAAACAAATATTTAAAAAAAACAAAACCAGCACAAAAATACAAAACATCTCTGGGCCAATTGATGTGAGAAGACATTTTATATTCCCCGCTACATAGTCGAGACGTGGGGTTAGGTTAGTACTTTTCACAAGCATTTTTAAAAGCTTTCGTTATCGAGAAAGCACTATATTGCTTCCCTCAGTGGTTATTACATTAGATTATTGTAATTAAGTTATTTTATAACGTATAGGGTATCCTCTGTAATTTCTAGAAATATGTTATTTTTTTTCCTTTGTATTTCAGAATTAACATTCTGTAAGGAAAACTTTGCGTGTCTAAGAGGGGAGAAAAGTGAAAAATTCTTATTTGGTGTTTATTTATAACCACCACACTTTCATAGATTAATATTTAGCTGATTTGTAAAACGCACTAAATGGACTAAAATCAAAGGTGAAAAGCACCAATTTAGGGTATTTTTTTTAAAAAACAACAAGTTGTAAAATTCCGCACTGTTATGAATTAAAAAACAATAAATCTAGTACGAAAATCACTAAATTGGCACGCTGCACACGAAGCACGAATGCGTAGTCTAAACAGCATGATTCATAAACATGATTCAGAGAGCGAAGCAGGGGATTCAACTTGTCGTCTAAATATAGCATAAATGCGATGATATGCAAATTTAATACTCTCTATTACAAGGCTTATTTATCAGGTCAACGCAACTCTACAAAAACACAGCAATACAAAAAACAACTTTATGTTTAAGTTGTCAGAAACACACACAAACATGAACTAAAGTATATGGTGCAAATAACTTTTGACAGCTTAAACACGAAAACACAGAATATCATCAGAACGATTGCGTTGACCTGATAAATAGGCCTTGCTCTATTACTTTCGCAAAATTGTTTGAAAAAGTAGCAACATGGAAATTGCAAAAGAAAATATGGCAAAGGTTGGCAGTACTGAAATGTAAAAATATGTATAAAAAACGACATTTAAAAGTAAAATTTAAGAAAAAGTGAAGTGTAACAGCTTTTAATTGAAAATAAAGTGATGGATTCTGTAGCGTTATGGTTTTATGAAGAAAACGTCCATGTATAACGAGTTGCAAGAAGAGTCTTAAAGGTTCAATTAGACGTGAAATAACCATAGCCATAGAAAACAACCATAACGCCATAACGCTCACCATAGAAAGCAATTGAATTTTGGTTTGGTTATGGCTATGTCACGTCTAATTTAAGCTTAAGAGATAGTTCCGGTATACTTTCCTTAAATGACCGCAGGTAAGAAAAAATCTGTAGTGGAATATGTTATTAAATACATATTGCTTTATTTTAACAGCATGTTTATAGAACCCAATATGTCTAACCCCCTGTTTGTGTAAGACGTTTGAACTAAAAATCTTGACGTTTCTGTAATATATTAAAGAAAAGTTGTACAAGTTTCCTTTAATCTATTACAAAAACGCCAAGATTTCTAACTCAAACGTCTTACACAAACAGGGGGTAAAATACGCGTATAAAACCTGACGTTTATCAAGTTTGCGGTTGTATAACGCGAATGTCATTTTATTTTTGTAAAAAACGTAACAAGTGACAGTTTGTTTAGGTTTGTGTAACGCGTTTTCTGCTGTCAAAACAAAAAAAATGCACGAATGCAAAATTACATTCGTCGGTGGAAAAAATTACAAATTTTATAAGAAATAAATAAAATTAAATTGATATATCCGCAAAAAAGTGAATGTTGCTACAAATAGTAAATTTTTATTTATTTTTTTATTATTGTAAGTGGTAGTTAGAGCATTAAGTTGACAACAGCCGTGCAGTTATTATTTTTGGAAATTCATTTTCTTATTTCTTGCAAGATAATAGCTCATTTTATGCTATTTCATTATTTATATATGTGTATAAAGTTAAAGATTTCTTTTTTAAATAAAAAATTTTCATTTACATAAATACTTCCATGTTGCCGTCAAAAAGGGTTACCTTTTTTAATGACAAAAATACAAATTTTATATGACAAAATGTAAACAAATAAACATTATTTACATATACGCAACACTGTGATTTGGCACTAAATTGCTAAGAGCGCCACACGATGTAAGACGGACGAAAAAAAATTAACGTGTTCTACAAATGCAAATTCTTACGTATTCGTGCGTGTGCCATTCGTGCGTGTCTTGATTGTGACGTGTTCTATAAACATGCTGTAACTTTGTACAAAATTTGCGTTTCTGTATGTTGTAAACGCTGTTTCAACACTAGCTAATAGTTTATAAAACTAGCCGCTGCCTTAAAATGACTTGGCAAAGGTGGATACACGTAGCAATATCGATTGAGGCAATTGTCAAATTTGATTGCATCCATGATATTTCCTACGTGTAGATAGCGATTGCCATACGTGTCAATCCATTGAGCAATGATTGCTGTGCTGATTGCTCGAGCAATAATTACCAAGCAATATGCTGTCACTTTTGTTGCATTTTTCATTAATTTTTGCAAAACAGTGAAATGGAGGAAAATATAAAAGTGCATCATCCGAAAACATAATATAAGAAAAACTAAATATACATTTTTCGTATTTTTGCATTGGATATATGTATTTTTTTGGCAATACCTGCCCTAAGAATGTGAAAGAATTGTGGAAAAAATTGCCGTATGTGTTCGCCGCTTCAAGCAAGAAGCAAAAAAAAATTGATTGTTCTGCCGACGTTATTGCTTGTTCTCAGCAATGAAATTGCCACGTGAAGACCCAGTGTAATGTATTACGACATGTCAAAAAATGCTGTAGAATGTACAAAATCTTATCATGTAAACGCAAAATGTATCAAGTAGGATAGAACACGGATAGAAAATTTGACAAGCGGTCGGTAAATGTTTTTTTATCTAAACCATTTTAGAAACTTAAGTATTCTCATCACACCAGAGGTGTATTTCAGAGTAAACATTGGCAGCACTAATGGTATTTATTAACACTTTTGCAAAAGCAACAAAACTCAACTCAGCAATATTTCATGTTGTTTTTGTAAAAATTGTAGAACTGCAACCATCAAGTAGCTGCTGGTATAGCAAAACCAAACAAACCTATAAAAAAATTATATTTTGTAGTAAAATTACATTATAATAATAAAATATTTTCTCCAAATATTTAGTTTTATTAGTACACATCTTTCTCTTTTGCAATTTTCTATTCTTTGTTATTAACTCAGGGGGTTGTTTACACGATACCTGCTTCGCTCTCTATTCATGCTTCACACCCCAATCATGACCGAATCAACTTGTTTCGCCATACAAAATTATGAGAGCGAATCAAGTAGATTCAATATGAATCTACATGCGAAGCACGTAAAATTGATATCTTCTCTAACTTTTATCGCAGTAATCGCCACTTTATCTGAACTAGCTATCAAAACAAAATAAGTACATATATGTGTATGTGTGTGTTTGTAAACAAATAAAAACAAACCAAAAAAACATAGATGTGAGTTTAATATAAATAAATTTAATTAAGTTATGGATAATATAAGAAGCAAGGCATATTCACAAGGTAGTAGCGGAAATGCAGCTGAGCTATTTTTTTTTTCAAATTAAAGTTCATCCGAAACTTCAAAAAATTCTTACGAAAAAGAAATTAAAAGAAAATGTAAAAAAAAATTCAATATAAAAAATATTTTATTAAAAAAACTCTTTGGAAACAAATCTAAAAATATGAAAAACTATTAAAAAATTGTGAAAAGTGCTAAACGTTGCAAATTTTGTTAGTGGTAGCTGCCGTGGAGAACTATTTTCAAATTTATGTGAATAATTTTTATTATTATTATGTTAAAGAAATTATATGTTTGAAGTTTTGGATGAACTACAGCCCATGTTGTTTTTTTCATTGTTGTATTTTTTCATTGTTTTTGTAATCCTGATATTACCTGGAAATGAATTTGCCTTGATAAGAAGGAAAAATAAAAATAAAATATCGGGATGCCTTCAAAAACAAGATTTTGAATGAGTCGAATATATGTAAGTATGTATGCTTATGTGTATGTGTCAATATACATAAAAAGATGCCACGCGAACAGTGATGCCAACTTTTTCAGAGCAAAAAGCACTGTGCGTTCATAAAAAAGCATTAAATGGAATAAGTATATTCGTATGTACATAAATATATATTTTTTTATACTTATTTATTTATATTCAATACAGAGAAAGCCCACATGGCTAATTATATATGTATTAAATGAGTATAATTTAGAAATTTTAGTTAGCTAAAATTTTAAATTTACTACATTTCACAGGCTTGTGGTGAGTGACAGCACTAATGCTAAAAAAGTACCTTTTTGTACTACGCTGAAATGCAAACAGCTTAAGTTTGATGATTACCCGTCCAGCTCTCGTTGCAAATAGACTCGTTTTTTCCTTTGCTTTTCAATAAAACTTTTTGTGTAAAATATAAGTAATCTGTAATTTTAAAAATAAATAAATTGAATTTTGTAATTACATAATTGACTATTAATACGAACAACCCCACAAAGTGGTGACCCCGTCGATTGGTTAAAGAATATTTCAGGATGCAAGACAATATTGGTGGCAGCACGCAGCAAGGCCCGACGCCGAGCACATCAAATACGGAGCCAACAACCGTTAATCGTGTAGCTGTAAAGGTTCCACCCTTTTGGCCCGATCACGCTGAAATTTGGCTGGCGCAGGTAGAAGCACAATTTGCTGTTGCCGGCATAAGTGGTGACACATCGAAGTTTAATACAGTCATCGCCGCAATAGAATCGAATGTTCTCGTGCAAATATCAGACGCTATTTTAAATCCACCGGAGACCGATAAATACACAAATCTTAGAAAGTGCATAATAGAACGCTATTGTGAGAGCGAACAAAAAAAGACGCAAAAATTACTATCGGAAATTGATTTGGGAGACAAGCGACCGACACAACTCTTAAATGAGTTAAGCACATTGTCAAAGGACAAGGTAACAACTGATTTTTTGAAAACGCTATGGTTGCAGCGTTTGCCAGCGCAAGTCAGAGCAATCTTACAAGCGTCAGATGCTAATCTGACCGAGTTAGCGAAGTTGGCAGACAAAATTATGGAGGTGGGAGAGTTTCAGCATTTATCTGTGGTATCTACAATGCCACAAACTTCTAAAAGCGAATTTGATAGACGACTCGATCGCATAGAGCAACAGATAAATAGCCTTTGTAACAAGAACAGTAAAAATGTACGTCGGTCACGATCAAGTTCTACACGACGACAAAAAACAGATGCCACTCCAGCAAAGCAAGTGAGCGACCATTGCTGGTACCATCGGACATTTGGCGAAAAAGCCACAAAATGTCGTCAGCCATGTTCATATCAACAAAATTTGTCAAAAAACTAAATTCATCTTCCGATCTGGCGGGCGGATCTCGAGATGAATGCCAAATAGCCCGTCTTATAATTAATGACAGCATATCGAAACAGAATTTTTTAATCGACACTGGTGCCGACGTTTCGGTGTTACCAGCTGGTAGTGTTGAGGGTTTGCGTGTAGGGATTTTTAGAAAATTGTTTGCTGCTAACGGGTCCCCCATCAAAACCTTCGGTGAGAAAACGTTAAGCATTTCTTTGGGTCTACGTCGCAATTTTACATGGACTTTTTTGGTAGCGAATGTCAACTGTGCTATTATAGGCTCAGATTTTTTGAAGCATTACGATCTTTTGGTTGACATCAAGAGAGGTAAGCTTATCGATCGTACTACGCTGCTTGAGGCAAGGGCACGTCCCGCACGTACTGCCTATGTTCAGATTGTAGCATACGACAAAAAAGATAATTACGATCAGCTGTTATACGAGTATAGAGAGTTAGGTACGATTAATGCCAACAAGCGCCCAGTGGACTCTACGGTCACGCATCACATTACCACAAACGGTCCTCCCACATACGCTAGTGCACGTCGACTCGCGGGGGATAAGCTCCAAGCTGCAAAAAAAGAGTTTGAGTACTTGATGGAAAAGGGTATATGTAGACCGTCAAAAAGTAATTGGGCCAGCCCACTACATTTGGTAAAAAAGCCAAACGGGGACTGGCGCCATGCGGCGATTATCGTGCCCTTAACAGCATCACTTTACCCGACAGGTATCCAATACCATTTTTACGTGACATAACGAGTATTATGCACGGAAAGAACATTTTTTCCTCTATCGACTTACAAAGGGCTTACCATCAGATACCCGTGGAGCCATGCGATATACCTAAGACAGCCATAATCACGCCGTTTGGCTTATTTGAGTTTTGTTTCATTACATTTGGTCTACGGAACGCGGCCCAAACGTTCCAACGTCATATTAACGAAGTCTTGAAGGGAATCGATTTCGCTTTTGCATACATCGATGATATCCTCATAGCGTCCGAAACAGAGGAGGAACATGCAAAGCATCTGCGCATCATATTTGATCGCCTTCGCCGATTCCACTTGTGCGTTAATTTCGATAAATGTCAGTTTGGTAAGCGTGAACTCGTATTTTTAGGCCACAAAATTAGCCCCAAAGGACTTACGCCGCCTGAAAACAAGGTCGATTCGATCCGAAATTTTGAAAGACCAATGATTGTGAAGAATTTAAAAAAATTTTTGGGCATGCTGAATTTTTACCGCCCATTCATACCGCATGCAATAAAAAATCAAAAATTATTGTTAGAATTGACTCCTGGCAATAAAAAAAAACGATAACACCATAATAGAATGGACACCTGAAGCAATGGCTGCTTTTAATGCATGTAAAAACGATATAGCAGAAGCTACTTTTTTGAATTATATGGCTCCGAAAGCATTGATAACGCTTACGACAGATGCTTCAGATGACGCCGTAGGGGCAGTACTGCATCAGATAGTCGAAGGGCAAGTACAACCATTAGGATTTTACTCCAAAAAGTTGACACCATCACAACAAAACTACAGCGCGTACGATAGAGAACTCACGGCGATATACCAAGCAATTCAACATTTCAAATACGCAGTTGAAGGAAGAGAATTCGTCGTTTTTACAGACCACAAGCCAATCATTTTTGCTTTTAAGCAAAAAAGCGAGAAGGCATCACCGCGAAGGATTCGGCAATTAGACTTTATCAGCCAATATACGACGGACATACGACATTTACCTGGGGCTGACAATAACATAGCAGATTTACTCTCCCGCATCAACGCCATAGAGGAGCAAGTAGTAAATTTTGATGAAATGGCCGAGCAGCAAGGCAATGATATTGAACTGCAGGCACTGCTGGACAGCAACACAAACACGTCATTACAGCTCACTAAATTAGCCATCCCACAGTCGACTAAAGAAATTTACTGTCACGTTTCGAAGGATAGAGTAAGACCTTATGTTCCGAAAAATTATCGTCAGGCAATCATACGCAAGCTTCATTCGCTTTCGCATCCAGGCATAAGAGCAACAAAACAATTGGTTTTAAATCACTACGTTTGGCCATCTATATCTGCAGACGTCGCTAGATATGTGCGCGCGTGTATTCCTTGTCAGAGAGCAAAAGTACAACGTCATACAACAGCACCCTTATGTAATTATGCAGCAGTCGATGCCCGCTTCGAACATATAAATATAGACATCGTGGGACCGTTGCCATCATCAAACGGATTCCGATATTGCCTCACGTGTATCGATCGTTTTTCGAGATGGCCCACGGCGATACCACTGACAGACATAACAGCTCAAAGTGTTGCAAGTGGCCTTATGAGAGGATGGATTGCTGTCTACGGCGTCCCCTTGCGTATTACCACCGATTTAGGAAGACAGTTCGAGTCAACCATTTTCAGCGAATTAACGAAGTTACTGGGAATTAAGCATTTGCGGACAACGGCCTACCACCCACAGGCAAATGTCATAATTGAGCGATGGCACCGTACACTAAAGACAGCCATTAAGTGTGCTGAAACAAACGACTGGAGTTCTGCACTTCCGCTAATTCTTTTGAGCATGCGATCAACAATAAAAAGTGATATTGGGCTAAGCCCAGCAGAAATCGTTTTCGGCGCTTCTTTAAGAATACCTGGAGCGTTTCTCATTCCTTCAGGAAGAAATATTACGGAAACCGAGTTTGTACAAACACTGCGTAGAACCATTTCAAACTTACCAACTACCCAACCTGTCCGTCACGGGATGCAACGATGTTTCGTTCAACCAGCATTGGCTGACTGCAAGTTTGTATTTGTGAGGGTAGATCATGTGCGTACACCATTGGAGCCCAGTTACGAGGGCCCTTACGAAGTTTTAAACAAACATGATAAGTATTATATTGTAAAAATACGCCAGCGAGAAGCGAAAATCACAATAGATCGCCTAAAGGCTGCGTATATTTTTAGCGAGGACGCTGTGCCAGCTGAAGCGCCACCAACAGAAGGTGGAAACGAATCCGAGAATTCAGAAAATGTTTCAACACATGTGGACACAGACACGTCTCAGGAGACTACCATGCAAAAACAACGCCTTACGTCATCCGGGCGTCACGTCAGAATTCCTCTAAAGTATCGTTAAAGTCTTAACTAGGAGCAGGGTATTGTGGTGAGTGACAGCACTAATGCTAAAAAAGTACCTTTTTGTACTACGCTGAAATGCAAACAGCTTAAGTTTGATGATTACCCGTCCAGCTCTCGTTGCAAATAGACTCGTTTTTTCCTTTGCTTTTCAATAAAACTTTTTGTGTAAAATATAAGTAATCTGTAATTTTAAAATAAATAAATTGAATTTTGTAATTACATAATTGACTATTAATACGAACAACCCCACAGGCTTTTGTAATAATTTCAATTATATCGAGCTATATTTCGATTTTGCTTATAAGTAGAATATGAGTAGGAAAATAATTGAAGTTCATTTGGCAAGACACTCCAATCATGGTATATTATTTTAACAAAAGAGTGATCAACGAGAATTATAATCCTCGTTTCAGGAAATGTCGTTTCATCTTTTTCCATCTGAATTAATTTTTACATGAACATGGTTCAGTATGTTACATTCTGAACAACATAAGTATTTTCTTTCTAGACCTTATTTTATATGAATGAAACAATTTGATGTATAAAAATCATTATTGTATTTCTAACTTACTTTTAAAATAGTTATTAGCGCTAAAAGTTTTTTCTACTTTAACATTGGACCCACAATATGGGAAAAGTCAACAGGAAAGGTGCAGAACAAAAATACAATTCACTTGTAAATATCTGGTTAATCGAACGAATTTTTATGTTTATAAATTTATAACAATACAAATTATTTTACTACACACGTTTTTAAGAGACTATTTTTCCTATTTAATTATACATTCATATGTATATTTTCCCAATTTCACTAATATTATATAAATGTCAAATGTAATACAGAAAAGTCGAACATAAATTAACACCGAGTTTGTCGTTTCACGCTTGCAATAATTGTTAACGAAAATGCGTTGACAATTATTGCAACATATATTGCAAGTTCCTGCAATGAGCTGTCTCCACTAGCAATAATATAATTTTGACAACTGCTGCAATATATGTCGACATATTTATTGCTAGTTGTTACAACCGCAGTGACCAATGAGGTTTCCAGCTAGCTCTGGGCGGTGCATTTTACCTCAGCGGGTTCCAACCCTCCCATTGGGTACGTTGCACATAAAAATTATACTGAACTCAAAATGAACTAACAAACAAAACTTTACAATACCAAAAACAAATCTATATAAACAATAAACGCGCCATATTACAAATATTATTTAGAATGGAATGGAAAGATGTTTTGTCCCATTCATTGCCCTCCCAACCATGTCACGATTTATCCTTTTCAACTATTCTTTCGTGAACCCATAACCCACCCGACTTTTCCGACCTTAACCTATCTTTATACCATTACCTTTATTTGTTTCTATTCGAGAGCCATTTTACTCTTTTTTTTAACACATTAATACATATATTTTTTTATTTACACAATTCCCTTAAACTAATTTTTATATACTATACTTTTATACAAAATTTTTGATTAACAATTTTATTTTTGATTTATATATTTTTTTTGTTTTTTTAACAATTATTTTTCCTAACAATTTTACAATTATATATTCTTTATTTCTTTTCTATAAATGTTCCTACTTACTACTAATATTTTCGTTTCCGTTAATTGGGTTTTGTTAAAATTTTTAATAATCTATATTATTATATTGTGCTAACTTTGTATTAATTTACCTATTTTCCGTTTTATCACGATCTTACGACCTATCCTGAAGAGCTCCCCAAGACAGATTTTATAAAATTGTGAAAAAATATTCCTTTAATTTTCTAATCTCCCTCGTATATTTTGCTGACAAAAACCTATTAACGAACAACAAAACTTAGCCTATCCTTTAGGTTTACCTAAGACAAAAAGTACTGTATAAAACTAAAACTACAAACAATTACATATACAGGCCTACTCAACTAACTTAAATTCTAGCATTTCCTTTTTTGTTTAACCTTAATATTTGTTTCAAAAAAATTTTATATTGGTATTTTTTTCTATGGCGTTATAGCTTCTTTACGCCTTGTTTTTTTATTCTTTCCTTTACGGTTCACTCGTTATATATTATAAATATAAAAGGTTACCTGGCTGTACACGCTACCGTCTAGGATGATAATATCCAAAATTTACCCACTTGTACTTTGGGCCTACCTTCTCTTTGCGGACTTTACTTTTTTGCTCCTTTGCTTCCTTTGTTTTAATTCTACAGCCAGCTAAATAAGGAAACACATACACACATATGTACTTAACTTTTACATTAAATTTTTTTTTTCTTTTGCTTACGTTTTTCTTTTTTTTTATGTTTTATATTTTCTTTTTTTTTTTAAAGTAATTTATAAAAACCAATATTTTTTTCCACAAGTATCACTTAAACTTGTTTTTTTTTGACCACAGAGCAAACAGGTTGAATATATTTTTATTTTATATATGTATATTATATGGTAGCGATCCTTTGAAGATTTTTCACCGATTACTTCAGCTAATCATTCGTTGATCGCTTCAACCTAATTTCGCTTCCAAAGATTTTCCAACTTTCCCAAATTTTCCAAAAAGTTTTCCCTATTTCCCTAGACTTTATTCGCGCCAATTCAGCCATCTTTTTTACTTCTAGAAACTTCTATGTACACTGTTTTTTTTTTACAAATGTCTACCTCTAGGTGAGTCTCTATATATATATATTATATATGCATATAATTCGTATATATTTAAAAAAAAATTATTTTTTCTAAATGATTTCTGGTGATATTCTTTTTTGTGACGAATTATTTAAATATACCTATATATATCCTCCATTTTCCTACATTCTAACCTAGCTGGAATTTTCTTGTAATAGGGTCTCATCCGTGTTTTCTCATTTTTAGACGGTGGATATTTTTCACTCGCATTTCAAACAATTTTCATTTTTTTATGTTCTGTTCAACGTTTATGAATGAAAAACTACCACTTTATTTGCTTTACATTTACCATCCACATTTCGTACTGTATAAAACAGCAACAAAACCCAGTGTTGGCAACTGTAGTATGAGTACTACACAGCTGACAGATGACAAGAAAATACGAACAACACATAAAAGAAAGAAAAAATACCATTTGTGCTAACAGAAAAAAAACAAATTATTAATATATATAAAAACAAATATTTAAAAAAAACAAAACCAGCACAAAAATACAAAGCATCTCTGGGCCAATTGATGTGAGAAGACATTTTATATTCCCCGCAACATAGTCGAGACGTAGGGTTAGGTTAGTACTTTTCAGAAGCATTTTTAAAAGCTTTCGTTATCGAGAAAGCACTATATTGCTTCCCTCAGTGGTTATTACATTAGATTATTGTAATTAAGCTATTTTATAACGTGTAGGGTATCCTCTGTAATTTCTAGAAATATGTTATTTTTTCTCACTGTGAAAAATAAAGTTTTTCTTCTTTTGTATTTCAGAATTAACATTCTGCAAGGAAAACTTTGCGTGTCTAAGAGGGGAGAAAGGTGAAAAATTCTTATTTGGTGTTTATTTATAACCACCACACTTTCATAAATTAATATTTAGTAGATTTGTAAAACGCACTAAATGGACTAAAATCAAAGGTGAAGAGTGTATTATCTTTTAAGTTTTTATTCATATATTTCTTTATATTTTTGGTCAATTCATCCAATTAAATTTTATAATAAATCAAATATCATTATCCAAGAAAAAACCATGTGTCTAGCTTTAGCCACAGTGTTGCACATATTTGTATCCTCTATAGTGTTACCATTACCTTACATTACATCCCCCCTTTTAGATGGTCACATAATCTTTCAAGTAAGATGGTGGTTTTATCTTTCTACCAGTTCTGGAAATAGTGGACGAGGATCCAGGCCCATTCTCTTCTAATTCATTTGGGTCCGAGCCTGTATTCTCGTCAACAACCCCTTTACTCTGAACATGACTCTCATCATACCCAGTATGGGAATTCTGATCAATTACTTCTAAATTTACATTACAATCACCCCCATTGCTAACCTCAACTGGGCAATCGTAATCCAGATGCCTAACCACTACGGGTATCAAATGCCAACGATTTCTTCGGTATCTTCCCTTGTCTGTTTGTACCATATACGATCGGGGGAAGTCACATTTCTGGACGATTATACCATAGCTTTT